>OY292521.1:12089509-12423871 GCA_958496365.1 Subacronicta megacephala
CGGGCCCGTGCCCGCGCGACTCATGTGCGCAGCCAGGGACCATGTTGTGAGTTACTACACTTAAAAAACATATTCTGTATTCTGACACTTAAACGAATATTATTATTATTCCCCTTATTTAAAGGTATATCAAATTATTTACTAATTAAAATATTTTTATAAAAAACAGAAGATGAAATAAAAACATTCAAAAATTAAAAATAGTAGTCCACTGGTCACGGTCGGGGCCCCGGAGAGAGGAACCTCCTAACAACACGCGCCGTGTCTAAGAGTGCCGCTTTCTGTATCAAGCTATTGATCCAGTAACTCTACGAGAGCCTCCTTATATGTTGGTCGATGCTCTTGGCTATTAGGCCATTTTCGCATAAAAAATATAGTAAATAATGAGTCTTAAATTTTTACAGTTGTATCTCTTCACACAACACCCATACGTGGATCGACGGAAGATAGCGGCAGCTGTTCGTCTCCCTCCCGAAGAAGTCTTAGGTATTCTCCGTTCTGTTGCCAAGTTTAACCCAAAAACTGGTTGGGAACTCCTAATACCACCAGACGTCGCCTTCGAAGCGAAGTTCCCTGAAGTTGTACGGCGACAGAACTTGTACTGGGAAGCTCGCCAGAGGTTGTTCAATGAAATGTCGATCGGTGAAACCGTGCCTAAGAGGCAAAGGAAGAAATCTCAAAGAGACTCGGTGTCATCCGACACAATGATGAGCCCTAAACCGAGGTGTAACAGTGTGAGCGAAGAAGACAGTGATAGAAAGAGACATAAAAATAAATCTGCCACCGGAAGTGGGAAACGGACTAGGCATATTAGTTCAAGCAGTGGTCAGGACGCGACGTGATTCTCGTCCTAGTTAGGTTATCAAATTGTAGCGTAGTAAAGGTATATGAACACGACATCACTAGATGATGCGAACTATATACATAACATAGTTAACACAATAATAAGGCTGATCCCAAAGTGATGAAGTACAGTAGTTCCCAAAGGTAGCTTGACTGCGACCCACTCCATACAAAATTCTAAATTCGGAGTTCCCCCTATCGTTAAGGAAAGAATTGAAAATTATAAATAATGCTTAATTAAATACAATGAGTGTTGTTTTTATGAGACCACGTCACGACCCATAGTTTGGGAAATACATAACTGGTTTAAAAATCATTTTAACAGATCACATGTGTTAAAGATCATTATCACTATATATTAGAAATTAAAGTCCCGCGTGAGTTTTTGTTCGTTACGGCTAATCTCAGGAAAATCTAAGTTTGTTCAAATTAACTATACGTCTGAAGTTGTCTGCAAGTGGGTATGAAATGGTCAATTTTAGATGTAATAACAAATTGGTGTCGTATATGTTTCGTGTTCGCGATCATTTTTATTACTAACTAGCTTTCCGCCCACGGCTTCGCCCGCGTGTTTTCTCATACAAACTTTCATCCCCTATTTTATCCCCTTGGGGGTAGAATTAATCAAAATCCTTTCTTAGCGGATGCCTACGTGATACCATCTACCTGCATGCCAAATTTCAGCCCGATCCGTCCATTGGTTTGGGCTGAGCGTTGATAGATCACTATGTCAGTCACCTTTGAGTTATATATATTTAGATTTCGTTATTTATGTATAAAATAGTTAATAAAAGATTTTACCAGCGCGACCGCTCGGAACTTTGGTAATAATGTATCATAAAATGATTAACTGCATCAATTGGTGATTTCATGTACATCTACCTTAACCCACCAGTGTTTAGTAATCATAAGTGAATTGTGAGCCTCCATTTTATCAACGCCATGTAACTATTGGTGCTGCTAACCAATGTGAAAGTGTTATAGATTTTAAATGGATTTATTACTTCTACCAATGGACAAAGGTTCATTTTTAGCTAACATGGATGTTAATATTAGTTATCAAGAAATGTTGTCCCGCATTTAAGACCGAATTATTACTACACATGCTTGTTTATGAAATTATTTTATAACGACAAAAAAATTAATAGGTAATTTGATGAAATATATATTTTTTTACTAGGATTTGTTAATTAAGCTTATTCTGAGTGTATTGTGTTATTTTAGTACTGGTTCATAATTCACCAAGTTGTTTTGTATGAAAGAGTGTAAAGACTTTAATCGTAACAAAGTTACATTGTTTCATTAAAATCAGAAATTTAATTAATTAATTAATTTAATTTAATTTTTTATTATTTTGTATCTTACATTTAAGGTAAAGACCTCATCGTTTCTACAAATCTCATTCTTTGCATTGTGAATCATCTAATTATTAGATAGTATTTATTTTTAAACGTCGCCTACACGATTTTGTTGTGTGCGATTCACGACTTGTAATAATTCAACTGACAACAATTACGATGCAAATGCCTATCATCAAATTAAGAATAGTTGTATAGAATAAATTCATGTATATCTTTCAGAAAATTACAGTACAGGACTTTCTTTATTCGTCACTGTGACACACTGTCTTCGTTAGCAATGCAACACAGAATTAAAGTTTCTTCTGGTTAGTAGAAGCCATATTTTGTATGGCACGAGAAGAATAGGCTTCGCCTTAAATATAAGGTAGTATGTTTTACATCTGAAAAGGTAGCATTATTTTATGACTGCATAGCAGTTTATAATATTAATGTTAATACCAATCAACAATTATGGTTGCAGTTATTTAAAATATTGTTTGTTTTATTCACTTTTTTAAGTTAAAAAGTTTCATACTCATTTTTATAATTAATTCACATCATAGATACTAAATGTGTTGATAGTGAAATTACGATTCTAAAATGCATCATTAGGCATAATAATATACCGACAGCAAAACTGAAAAACAATACTGCCACTACACCGCGAAAGTGTTGAATTATTGTTATTTACGATTCCCTTATTTGAAAAATCTAATCATAAATGTTACAAATATATAAAAGAACTAGTAGAATCTAGAATCTGACGAATCATTAAGTATATTAAATCATAAGTACAAGCCAAACCGAAGTCAGTGTCTGTATGTAATTCTTGATAAAATTGTCAAATGGAGCTGTTCTTTATTTCACAATACTTAATTCCAATATCATTCATAAGCATATGCGTGTCTTATTGATAAAACGTTGGCAAGACAGTATTGATCATACAGTCTTGTCATTTTAGATTGAATATGTCATAGAACCATTTATGTGAATATACTTACAATCATTTCAGTCAAGCTTTCCATAAGCATGTATTATCAAATCTAGTATAATATTGATAAATAATTAATATCTTTTAACTGTGTAACCCAAACAATCAGTTTTAACCTTTTGAACGCCATATATGTGACAAACGAAATCTTACCCTGAACGCCAACGTCACAAATATATGACAAAATATACGTCGCACCATATTATGAAATAAACAATTTAATAATTACTTTATAGTGTGTTTTCATTTATGAAGGTCATTTGACAGAAAAAGTGGCCTGGCGTCAGGGGTACGGCGATACGTTTATACTCTGGCGTTCAAAAGGTTAAAGTAAGCTCCCTATTTTACTAGCTACAATATAATATATCGCATTTGTATATAAGTAGTTTGTATATAAAATAATGGGAATTGTGTTTGAGCAATTTGTGATTTTATCGATAAGTTGTTAATTTTTGTAAACGAAATAAAAACGATATTATTAACTTCATCTTTTTCTTATTATCGGTACTCGAGTTTCACGCTCATCACATAAATTAATATACTTCAATACCTATCTTTTTTGTATTTTTTATATGCATTTTCGAAACAAGATTATAAAGTTATTTTAGTGAAGGAAAAATCTATTACGGGTAGGATTCGGACCTCGGACTTGCGATCATGCGGTTGCCGGTTCGAATAAATATTAAGGTTTAAAATCATTTGAAGAAATTTGACAGTTTTGTATAACCTAATGTGCTGACGACTGTACCTAATTCTGTCTATTTTAGATTGTATTGTTATTGTTATACGTCAATAAAACGTTGACGTTTAAAATAACTGTATGACTACCCACCCTCTCACCTCACTTTTTTATGGTCGCAAAATGAATGCCATTTCATTTTCTGAAATGTATGTTGAGAATATACTGGAGGTTCGGCGACATAATTTACTTTGTCTTCAGAATATTTTTTAATAGAAGATTTTGTATATATTTACTTTTATAATCAGACACGGAACGCCCTCTAGTTTTTCAACAAGTCAATTTCAACAGGGGGTTATGCAGTCCTAGTACTAGGAAACAGAATACTTCAAGACGTGTGATGGATGTATCTTGTCTCAACTTACTGTTTTTCCTTGTGCCAATAAAAATGACATTAGTATTTTAAGTTTATGCGTCCCCAGTACCTATCAGAGGAACACACTCGTTGTTTTACGGAGATTATATATAACAATATTAATTTACGAATGTACCCTGAGTACTAGAAAACTGCGCCCTCTAGGTTTTTTTACCGCAAACAAAATATCGATCGAATTATTTACATCTCTTATAATTTATGCTACCCTAGTACAACAAAACCAAACTACTTCGTTAAATTAAATTCGTCACGTTATTTTATAGGCAAATCTTAGATTTATGCTTCCCTAGTACTAGAAAACTACGACATCTACTTCCTGTACACAAAAAAAATAAAAAACAATGTTACTCTGGAATAAATGTATGCTACAGTTTGTTCGAAATAAGTAAGCCGATCGGAAGTTAGCCGTTTTCTAGGGCCGCGCAGTTACAGTCGCGTAATAAAGTGTTAGCGTTCGGAAACGTATTCTAATAATTTCGAAAATAAGATAAATAAGTTTTTAGAATTACGTGTAATATTGCTGGATTGCTTTATTGATAAAATCCATACATGAATTTTCACAAAAACATTAAATTGTCATTTAAATTTTAAATAGTTCACAGATTTGCAAAACAGTGTTGCGTTTTGGGCATTTTTCCGCAAAGAGAAGCAAGGACAAACCACAATGATACAATAACATTGAGAAATAACAAAAACAATAACCAAAAACTAAACAACAATAATGTCAAAATAAAAACAACGCGTAGCACTTTTGGCACTGACAGTGTACTTGCACTGGGGGAGCGAGACAGAATTATGCATCAAACACTAAGGATTGAGTGAAACAGCGAAGCGGCGCTGACCCCGCCCCTCGCGCCATTACCACGCATGCGCGCTACTGATCTAGGCGTAAAAATGCCTACTGCGCAGCGACTTGCAGACAACTTCCGATCGGCTTACTTATTTCGAACAAACTGTACCCTAGTACTAAAAACAGAAACTTTAATAGATAGAGGAGAGGATGCCATATCAAGACCGCCTGAGATTTATGCTTTCCTAGTACTACAGAACTACGACCTCCAGATGTTTTAAGCCTATAAAATTGGGAAATTCAAACTAAAAGAAGTTTTGAACTCTGTAATTAAACTGTGGTAAACTGCATTTTATGCGTTTCTAGTACCTCTACTACGCCCTCAACTGTAAACGTCATGTTAGATATCAATGTCATCCTGAGAGATCATGTTGCCTTGGTACTATTTCTATGTATCTTAGGTATCTTCACAAACTTATCATTACACTAAACTTTGAGATCTATGCTGCCCTAGTACCTACTGGACAAATTGACTACCACAAAACGTTTTTCAACTGGCATGTTATTTATGCTGCCATGGTATCTAAAACTACCCTTATATTGTCACCCACAGACACAGAAATACCCTTCCTTACTTATGACTTATGCCTCGTTTACATTATGTCGTTTTAACCGATTCGTTTGTAGCGTATTCGGTCGCAGACTAGTGTGTAAACGGGTTTTCGGTAAGTGGCTTCGGCCACAGACCGTTTTTGGTGACGCGCCACTCATTGTGCAGTCGAAGAGCGTTAAACCAATTCGGTGACCAACTGAATGTAAATGCGCCAGTATCATGTTTGAAGCTTTTCATCGCAGAACTAATCCCACAGGTCACTGGATTCTCCTAACTTCTGGTTTTTCAATATCTGTCACGAGTAAAGTAGACGAAGTCGCTTCATCTTCATGATACTAATTCAGCGACGTACCATACCAGTCTCGTGAGACTGATAAGAGTAGATTTTGCATAGTGTCTATAATATGGGACGAAAGGGTTAAAAAAACATAGGTAGTCTATGAAAACATTTTTATTTTAACTATTAGATAGTTTATTTGGTGAGAGTTACAACAACAATAAATTATTATATTCTCAAACATCAACATTTAAGTGTTAACTTACAGTAACAACATAATAAAGAAAATTGTGCTTAAATTACATAATTATTTTTAAAGATTTAAACATTAAAGATTTTATATTTTGAAAATAAGTACATTCGGTTATTATTCATTGCGGTTGACCCTTTTATAATAAATTCGAAGTCGTGAACCGCAAAATACTTTAGTCTCTTACAATCATGCAGACATAAAATATATTTTTAGGCTATATAATACTTTTAGACTCGGATCAAATAAAAAGTTAAGATGGAACTTTGCGAACAAAGAAGTGAGGCCGGCTAAAACTACGCCTGACCGTGTACAACACACAATTATACACACACATGCATTAGTTTATAATATATACGCCTTATCTTGTCAGTTGAGCTTTCGATAGCTCGCTAGCTCGACAGACAAGATAAGGCGCAGTTACGGTATACGTGTGTGCGTGCAAACTGTAATTGCGTGTTGTACGGCGCTTAAACAGTGAAGGAAAGCATCGTGAGGAAACCTGCATGCCTGAGAGATTTTCTTGACGGCGTGTGAAGTCTGCCAACCCGCAGTAGGCTAGCGTGGTGGACTATAGCCTAATCTCTCTCGTACTGAGAGGAGACCCGTGCCCAGCAGTGGGACAATGTAATGGGTTGATGATAATGATTTTGTACAGACGGCTACAGGTTCATCCATATACCTAACTTAGATACAGTTCCAATATACACTGGTCTCTTATTGCATAGAAAGCCTATACAATGCGAGATCAGCTTAAAATATGTACTTGATTGGCGGGCTAACCGCGTCTTGAACTTGCTGAAATAATATGGCCTCTTTTATTGAACCACTATTAATTTATTATGATTTGCATCAGAAAATTTCTAAGAAAGTGCTTCTGAATTAATTGTAGAGGATTTTCAAAACTGAGATTAAAGATTTATCATTATAATAAATTAAGTTCTAACATTATACTTACCTGTTTCATTAGATATTTTTTATTACCAAGTAACGCGTTATTATTATTACAACATGAAAAATGTGAAAACAGCTAAATCTTGGAAAGATTTAAATTATAAACTCGAACGACACAAAAGCTTTGGTGATTTTGTTCGTATTTTCACTAGGTGCAACAAAGCTTTTTAATTTTATAAAGATTATACCCCCGACACTTTGCCATCTTAAAATTATTCTGTAAACATCAAACAACTACAGTTTATTTGAAATAGCTGTGGCCGTCTGAAGTTGTCTGCGAGTAGTTTTGCATTAGTACACACGGCTTCAGGTCAACCTATACAAAACCAGTTTAAGCTGATCTCACACTGTATAGGCTTTCTATACAAACATAAACTGGTTTTGTATAGCTTGATGTGTAGCCCTGCGTACCTTAAAAACTCGACAATATTGCGTATTGATCCTGTACTTTTAATTTTTCCTTATTAATTTCAATATTAATGTATAAAAACTACTTGATTAAGTAATTTTACCTACATCATGGAACGGCTAACTTCAGATGCGCACAGTTATTATGAACGAACTGTAGCTGTGCTTTACTACATAGGAACCATTCATACAACCATATCGGTTCATCCCTCGTTCGTCCATTTAAGAACTGTCATGGCACAAACAGACAAAATCTTCAAATTTTACACTCAGGGGCTACAAAAATGGACTTAAAATAGTAGCTGTTAGCTTATATCCTGATAACAGCATACCTAACAACGAAGGCGATGGCAGCAAAACTCAATGCAGTAAGTCCGTTCAATTTATTAGCAGCGTTACAGAACTGTAGGTCGCAGTTCTTCGCGAGATCACTGAACCGGTTCTTCACTAGCGACCAGTCACAGAGGCCTACTCTACAGCCGGGTAGGTTCATTGGTCGCTCGTTCTCTAAGAACAGCACCTGATACGGCTCGTTCACCTGGAAGTTTCCGTTTTGGGTGCATCTGAAAGTGGAACAAAATTGGTAGAATCAAAGACGTATCGTTGTATGGAATAGTCTCACTGTGTATGTGTACAATTTTAAATAAGTAGGTGTTAAACAGTTTTGCAGTATCAACAGTATACCTATTAGAGAGTATATATCAAAATTTACAACTTGTCACTTATGGCTAAACCATAACAGTTAGCTTTGGGCGCCAAATTATTTTTTTCCGCAAATTCTTCGACTATACTATAGTGTAATGAAATCTAACTATTCATAACACATTCTAGGATCATGGCAGTAAGAATACATTTCTACTGCCAGAACCCTAGATAATAATAGACGTATAAGTATTTTGCAAAAAACCTTGGCCACACCTTCAGTTCGTTGTCAGTCTGTCTGTCTTCTTATCTCTGTATAGACTTACTTGTACAAGACAGCAGCCAAGTTAGCGTTGAAGGGGGTCATAGTAGAAGTGGTCCACTTCCTGGACTGCACCACGGCTGAGTGGTAGTTGTCTCCGGTGAGGGGGGCCGCATCCTGGTGCGCCCCCATCGCGGTCAGCGTCATCAGAAGCATCGCCGCCTCCGTGAAGTGGATCATAGCGCGAGGCTGCTGGGGTTGGTCATCTGAAATATTGGTATTACAAATAAATAAAAAGCCTTCTATTTTCATGCAAAATAAATTTGTGAACTTAACTTACTATAGATAATATTTAGTTTTATGATTCCCATTACAATTACATACATATTGTCACGCCTGTCTCCCATGGGGGTAGGCAGAGACTATAGATTTCCAGTTGTTCGATCCTGGCACACTACTTTCACTTCATCTACATTCATTAATCTCTTCATGCATGACCGTCAGTTGGTGCTTGAAACCTGGCCTTTTTTTAAGAACATCCGCAATTTGGTTGCGGTACGTTCGCCGAGGTCGTCCCCTTCCAACTCGTCCATCCGTACTCGCCATATATACTTTTTTCGTCAATCTCCGTTCATCCATTCTCTCTACATGACCAAACCATCTTAACATAACTTTCTCAATCCTTGTTACTACATCTTTTTTCACTCCACAACGCTCCCTTATCACACTGTTTTTCACTCTATCTTTCAGCGTAACACCACACATACTTCTCAAAGCTCTCATCTCTACAGCATTTATTCTGCTTTCATGTTTCTTCTGCCATACCCAACAGTCACCATACATTATACCATACATTAGTGTCGGCGCCAACACTATCCCAATCACAGCTAGCCGCGCCTTTCCGACATTTTCCGACTATTAATGAAGGTGTGTAGTGCCCCATTCACCTAGTTACCAGCACTCGCTCTCCTTTCGATGTCACTCTCATGTTTACCATCTCTAGTACACATAGAGCCCAGATATACAAACTCTTTCACTTGTTCTACTCTTCTGGGTTGCCAACTGTAAGAAAAAATCCCTCGTACATATGCAGCTAAAAATCTCGTATTTTAGCTTTCGAACCTCGTACACACGGCGGTAACCTATACAAATCTAGTTTAAGCTGATCTCATATTGTATAGGCTTCTCATACAATAAGAAGCCAGCGTAAACTGGTTTTGTATAGCTTGATGTGTAGCCGTGCGTACATTTATTATGCACTAGCTTTTCGCCCGCGTGGTTTCTCGGCTTTTCTGCATTTTTAAAAGGAATATTGTTTCCCGTTTTTGCAACATATTTCATTTATGCTCCGCTCCCATTGGTCTTAGCGTGAAGATATATATTTGGATGCTGCGCTCCATCGCCCTCTGACATACCATTAGTTTGAACTTCAAACAATCGGTCAAAGACCAAGTCAGAGTATCGTAGGTTCTTCTTCTTCTTCTTTTGGTGCCTATCCAATCACTGAAGGTTGGCCGTAGGTTAGGACAGGCAAATACACATGTCAACGAGTTTGCGGTTTAGTGATATGGGGAGACTTCATGGACCAGAAGCCCTTCCAGGCGTTCTCAATGCGGTTTGTACAGTCACCAGCAGGTCAAGGTATACAAAACTATCAAATTTCTCCAAACGATTTTAAACCTTATATATTGTTGTCTAAAGTTCAAAATCAACTGAAAAAATTAGACATTTTGTGGTAACTTGATGTGCTGGCCACCGTACAAGTTTTTTCAAGTTTTTCCTATTATAACTAAATAACGGTGATGCAAAATGTTCGTATGGCCTTATCATCAAAATCTCGTACATAATTGTACGAGGTTGATAGTGTCCTCGTACCTCGTACGGAAGATCACAAATCTCGTATTTGTACGAGGAACCTCGTACAGTTGGCAACCCTGCTACTCTTACGCTTTTATTAAACTCTTGATACTTGTTATGTGTGTTGCCATTATTTTTATGACCAGCTCTAAAAATTGTCACGATGAAGAGTAACATGAGACGGCTACTACAACACAGTAAACACCTCGAACTTATTACTTCATATAATCAGGATAGAACTCCGCTTAAGGTAAGTTCGTTTAATCCTATCATTAGACAATACTACATTCCGCTCGCGAGTCTAAACATTTGAGCATAAAAAAAAACTTTTATTTGGAGTGTGCAGAGTATTTTCAAATTGTGTAAAAAAAGGTTTTAAATTGAATTTGCGTAGATGAAAGTAGGTAGTTTATAATAATAGAATAGAATAATTTATTTCAGATAATTATAAATCCATATCTTGTTAATATGTTAGATACCTACAACGATATTGATACGAATTAAACAAAAATGTACCCTTACCGTTTGTAACATGTTTCTCGAAGAAGGTCATCATGTCTTTGACGAGGGTGCATCCGATGTTCTTGTTCAGGTTAGACCCATAGCCGTACCGGTAATAGGTTTCCAAGTCCTCAGCGTACTCCAGGCGCTTTAGGTCTTCTCGAGTAAACGCCTGGAAGATACAGACAGATTAGAATACAGAGTTTAGTTTTTTTAATACCATTATCTATAGCCTCATCCTTAATCCATAGGATTACACTGGCACATGAATTCAGACATAGATACTGATATAAAAGTATAGGTGTAAAGTACACCTTTGCCTGATCTTAAGGGAAATACAGGTGTGATCTTTAAATCAAATTTGTCTGTTCATTCTTTAAGCGTTTTTACTTTATTAAATCAAAAGTGATGATCTCACTGTAAATTAAGATGGAAATATACTTTTACAAAATTACAATGTAGAGTAAAAGAAGGATTTCGTAAATGGTTTGTAAGGTACTTTCGCCTGTAATGTAGTATGTACTTACTCCACGCAACAGATCAAGCGGCAAAAAAGACTTTCCCAAAACATCACTTTAGTAATGCCTTGGGAAAGAATTTTTTTTATGGGATAACCCGCCAAACGACCAGGCGAGCTACCTGTTGGTAAGTAGTCATCTCCGCCCATGAACATCTGGAAAACCAAAGGAGTTGCAGATGCGTTGCCGAGCCTATTTAAGGAAACGGGAGGGGAAGGAGAAAAGGAGAAGGAAGGGAGAAATTGGGCCATTATTACCCTTAACATTGAGGAATACGACTGTACTTACAGCGCACCAGGGCGATATCTTGGTGATTTCCCAGGCCTTGTTGTACCGACAGATCTGATAGATGCGCAGCATGATGTCCTTTTGGATATCGTAGTTGAAACCCAGGCGAAGGGATACGTTGCTGATCATCTGCCGAATGGATAAGATGGAATATTACAGTTTTGGACTTAATATTCATTAATTAGTCATCAACATCCTATGTACAGTCGCCCGCACATCAAGTTACCACAAAATGTCAAATTTTCTCAGTTGATTTTGAACTTAAGCACCAACATTTTAAGGTTTTAAATCATTTGAAGAAATTTTACACTTTTGTATAACCTGATGTGCTGGTGAACGTACCAACTACTGGGCACGGTCTCCTTTCAGAATCTTTAACAATGTGGCCCCTTTAGACGCTCTGAAGAATACAGTCTTTTAGACTTTTACTAACCCCTACACTTTGTTCGAAATAAGTAAGCCGATCGGAAGGTTTCTGCAAGTGGTTTAGAAGTGGTAAATTTTAATAGAAAGAGTCGGTTTAAAGATAATTAGAGTCGTAATTGTTTCACATTTCTAGTTATTTTGTTTACTAATTTCGATATTTATATATTAAAACACTTAATTAAACGATTTTATTTCCGCGGTAGTTCGGAACGGCTAACTTCAGACAGGTTTAGTTATTTCGAACAAACTGTACACGAGTTTCTTTACCAGTGCTGGGGTAGCGGGATTGTGTAGATTCATCCACTAGATACGCCCGCCCCACGAAGAGTATTGGTATCTTTTATCGTATGGAAATTCTCATGGAGTATGGCGAGCTATGCGGTATGTTGGACTCCACCCATGGTGGGTAACGTCCAGGTGTTTTGTCTCACCATTTATTACTGAAGCCCCGGGAGCGAGTTGTCATTCCGCCGTGACCCCAGAGGAGTAGGTATTGGTATCTAACCTAATCTCTTTGGCGCCTAATGACTATTTAAGCCAAGTTCCGACGTCTCAAGACTCAGGTCCTTCCAGTTATTCTTGGCTTGAGCTGCCTTAAATCAGTTACCACGAGACATCTTTCCACATATCACTACATTAAGACGTTTAAACGTAAACTTCTGCTTTCATATATTATCGTCGGTGATTCCTATTCCAATACCGCGTTTTAAACGATGTGGTTTGATTAAAAATTAAGTCTTACAGGCTTCATTTCTAATATTATTTTAAAAGAGTGTTAATGGGGTTTCTTGCCGGATTCTTCAACTAGAGTCATAACTTTTAAAAATGCTTGTAAATGCTTTTTTGAAAAAAATAAAAACATTTGAACTTGAACTTGATCAAAGTTAGGACTCACAACAAATGTTAGTAACCCGATAATGGAGTTTTTTCTAACGACTTAATCATCTCTTTTAGACATAAGTTACCACTAAGTGACTATTGTTTATACGCAAAGGGTATGAAAATTAGAGTCAATTAGGAACTGTTATTAGCAAACAAAATATGATGTTGTTCAGTGATTTTTTAGTCAAAATACTGAACAAGGTCAAAACGGCCTATCAGTTAATTTACAATGAATCAGAGTCGTTCTGATTAGCATGGCAATGTTTACATAAAATATTTTTGGACAAAATATGACTCAGAATTCCAAGTACCTAAGCAGGTATGGTACATACTTCTACAACGTTTCGTAACGTATTTTTTACGCAACTTATATATTATTTTTAGGGAACATTGCTTTGTGTAATCTATACCTAGTAATATTATAAACTCTGAAACTTATGAACAGATTTTAACAATTAAACTTAACTACCCAAAAATTTTAACACCATTCTCGTTCGTATCTCTCTCGCTCGAGAAGATACATATTATGAGATACAAAACGGATTTAGAAATTACTTCTGTAATAGCTGCTTCTACTTCTTCTGCTTTTAAGTCAGTCATATGAAGATATCCTATATTAGTTGCAAATAACATTAATATTGTAGCTTACCTCTTGGTATTCCCTCTTGGACTCGAAGATAGTGAGCTGCGATATCGTGTCGTTGTTCTCTCCGACTTCCTTGGTCCATGCCGGGCAGAACATGAACGGCTGAAGATAAATCCGTTTTAAATGGAATTACAAAAAGTACTCAATGATTTTGCATTGAATAAAACTTCTAGTTCTAGTTACCTCATCCTTCCTCCTCAACCTTCTAGCTAGAATAGAATTAAGACAGGTAGGTTCCTTATAAATAACTATCATCATAATGTCTGCAGAAGTCAGCTCTTGCTTGACATTCTGTCCCAAGAAACTCTATTTCATCTTCTGCCCGAAATCATTGGCTTATCGCTTATTTTGCATAAAAAATATTATTCCTATAATGTGTTCTCTATTCCGCTCTCTTATGTTCTGCGAATGATGAGACTCGTAATTTTTTTTTTATTACAAGCCTAGATATGGTTTTCGAATTGGTTAGTTTTTGGAGATTAGATATACGCTAGTACAGTTTGTTCGAAATAAGTAAGCCGATCGGAAGTTGTCTGCAAGTGGTTTAAAAGTGATAAATTTTAATAGAAAGAGTCGGTGTAAAGATAATTAGAGTCGTATATGTTTCATATTTCTAATTATTTTGTTTACTAATTCCGATATTTATGTATTAAAACACTTAATTAAACGATTTTATCACCGCGGTGGTTCGGAACGGCTAACTTCCGATCGGCTTACTTATTTCGAACAAACTGTAGTATTAGCTTGTATTTTTTTGTACTTACTCTGAGCAATTTCTCGTCATTCTCTTTGGGTATATCGATGCTATCGGCCTGGTCGCCGAACAGACCCTCCGTGAACGCCTTGAAGGTGTTGCTCGACCGCTGGTCGTTCACGAACTTAAACTGCGGGTAGACCAACATTAAATAAATAAATTTAATAACCTTGTCAAGTCACTCGTGATCGTATTGTTTTTACTGTGGTTCAGACTTTCCTTTGCCAATGTTATAAAAAAATCAAAGTTTATAGGTATTAAGCTTTTGAGATAAATAGTATTTCTGACTTCATAATTGAATATACACATACCTAGTTTACCGAAATTCAAGCATTAAATTGTCTCTACTTTCCGGTACTCTGCCGTGCGTAGATAAATTACAGTTTAATTAAAAAAACAATTTATCAAAGAATTTGTTTGTGGGTGAATCCCCTGTATTGTCAAAATATAGGTAGATGACGATATAAATGTCTCATGAAAATTACAGTGAATTTAAATTATATACAATAATATTATGTAAAAAATCATAAATTTAATTTGTAATAAGGGTGATTTCAACATAGAGAAGATGCTGCATGACGGGGTGATGCGTTTGTTACGCAATGACGCTGAAATTATTTTCCTTGACACTAATGGGCCATGGTGCGGAAAACTAGGAGCAGTAACTAACTGCTACTACAGTTACATAATCTAGGATAACCAGAATACAAAACAGATATTAATAGTAATCTGACTTGCTATTCATATCTTGTTTGTATTCCATGAATAGATATCATTGTCATGCTTGTATTCTTCGACGCCAACATAGGTTTACTATCGTATTGTAATGTCATAAGTAATGAATCTATTTTCTGTCTTTCTTATTCAATTCGCCATATTCTTTATTATCTGTTTAACGGAGTTACATTAACATCCCTAAAATACTTTTTAAAAGCAAGACACAAGGTCCTTTGCAAAGTTTAAGAAAATTATTCACCGGTTTACTTTCGAATTGATTTGACTTTTTTTTACATTTTTACTTACAGCGAGAATGTCATAAAATTTGACAAATTGTCTTCGCTTCACTTGTTTAAGTTTACTGTATTTTTTTACTACACAAGGTACTTACTTATATTTTTATTAACATGTTTTGTACGGTATATTTTTATTATTTTAACGGTTACAGTATCTGCAACTTTCCTGAATAAAAAAAATCTGTTATTGTGGTTTTATTCAATTTCTTAAGTAAGTATATTACTTTCGTCTCCATTGTGTTTCATCTTATATATTTTACTATTAGGGATGCGAAGCCGTAATACATCTTCGTTTTATGACGAACTCTCAGGAACAATCTAAGTATTTCTTAATCTGTCATTTAAAATACGATTATTTTCTCTTTCAACCAATTTTATACCTACCACGGTAATGAAGTGCGATACACCGGTCTCTACAGTATATACTTGAATTCTTAAAGGTGACCCATGCATGGCAAGAAGTACGAAAGCAATTCCAACTCACCAAGTAATTATTTCGATTGGGCGTGAGCAGTCCAGGAAATCTCTGCTTCCAGGCCTGTGCCAGTTGTTGCGTGGTCATGTACCCGTCCACTGTCAGGTCGCCGGCAAATGTCTGGTTATGACGGTTGTTCCACTGCCATTGCTCCAAGAGGTTCAAGTCGGAGGTGCAGATGCGTTGCTGCAACGGACAATGGAAGGTTGAAGATGGAAACATAATCTTCTGTTCTTTTGCAAAGAGGTTTTAATATCTAGTAAAACATGAGTGTGTTTGTCTAGTAGATGTATAGAATGGATCGTTGCATTAGTGCTCTGTAGTTTTTGCCTTATCTCAATGGGAAAAAGTCGTGAGTATTCACGAGACGGTTTTATTGTTTTTCGTCACAATATTTTGAATTTGAATCTCCCCCTAAGGGTCCAACAAATCTGAAGGTAATTATGGGCATTATAGAGACTGGAAAGTAAGGTAAGTAAACATTCACGCTACATTTGTCGTCTAAATCAAACATTTTAGACTAACACCCTCATTACTTACTTCTGAGAACAAATGTTTACTTAAATACCGTTGCTCATATTTGGATATCTTAGAGACAAGACACATACATATAAGAAGCAACCCCGCAGTAGGCCAGCGTGGTGGACTAAAGCCTTATCCCTCTACTTCTGAAAGAAGACCCGTGGCCAGCATTGGGACAATGTAATGGGTTGATGATGATGAACCCTGTACGCTGTCTGTCCGTTTTTTACATTTGCATGTCTAAATCGCTTTACCATTTTTTATGAATTTTGGCATAGATTGGAACTTAGCGAAGAAAACGAAGCTTTGCTTGGCAGCTAGATAATCTTTCCAAGAAGATTTTTGAAATGCAAGTGAAAGCACATGCAACAGGTAGTTTTATATATATTTACTTGATTTACTTTTGGTGTTCTTACTCACATTTGTATTCCTAAAGTTACCATTCCTGTAATTGGTAACAATGTTGTTTTTGAGGTCGGCAAGCTTTTGTAGTTCGACAATCTCGTGGGCTTCTGGATTGTGGGAGCCGTGTCGGTTCAGCAACCAAAAAGCTGCAGGCTGGCAACCTAGACAAATAATGTTTTGTCCTTAGACTAAGTACGCATTCATTTATCACATGGAAATAATGTTACTGCGTATGTAACTTCCATTCAAATGTAGCTTAGTCATCTCGTAGTAATGGCAAGTGGACTGAGTGTGATTATTTAACTCGTAAAATGCGATTATCTATCCACTGCGTAAAAGATAATAGAGGCAATATCCTTCAACTGTTCAATAGAGAAAAGCTTTTGGACAATGTTCAGTAGAGATTGTCATAATAACAGAGACGGTATAGTTCAACTGTTCAATAGACGAGCTAAGAGTTTAAGGGTATTGCTGATAAAAATTGCTACAGCATTCAGTTACCATTTTTGTAATTGGTAACGATGTTGTTCTTGAGGTCGGCCAGATTTGGTAGTTAGATAATCTAGGATTGTGGGAGCCGTGCCGAACTTTGTATTGCATTACAAATTGGTCATAATTAGTTAACGCACATGCATTTCTAAAAGCGTGTCTCTATTTTTATATCCGTCTATTACATCAATGCGTCCGGTGTGTTCACTGTGTACTAACTTTTCGTCCATAAAACATTCAAAGACTTTATGTGGGTACATTTATTTCTAAGCTTCATCCCACGATGTTCCCGGAAAAAGAATAAAACGTACACGGAGCCGTTTAGCCATACAACATTAAAAATAGATTACTATGTCGTACACACGTATTGCCTTGATGTTCTCATGATTATCTGTGCTGATGTAGCAGTAAATAAAACTAGATATAATATGGAGTCTGTGAAACGTGTTGGCGGAAGCTAGATGCGAAAAGCCGTTGACAGGGTGAAATAGCGCACATTTTGGGAGGCTTACGGCCATCAGTGACTGACATAGTCGTAGCTGATGATATGAAATCAGTGTAGGTATACTTTTATTCCCGAAAGTCTAGGTAGAGACTTGAGATGGATTTTGATGCACTCACAGTTCACCAGATGTTACAGTATGTTTGAAATAACTCTGCTTGTCGGAAGTTAGCCGTTCCAAACTATCGCGGTGGTAAAATCGCTTAATTAAGTGTGTGATAAATAAATATCACAATTGGTTAAGAAAATAATAAAAAATATGAAACTATTATGATCCAAATTATATTAACACCGACTCTTTCTCTTAAAATTCCAATGCTAAACCAATTCCAGGCAACTTCAGATTGGCTTAGTTATTTCGAACAAACTGTAGATTATGGCAAATTTAAACTCCAAGCTGTTACTTATTAATTATATAGGAATTTCGTAGAAAAATACAACTTGATCTAGTCATTGAGGACTCTTATATATAGCAATCAGGATAGTTCAGCATAAATTTCCTATTAAGATAAAGTAACTGTTTCGGTCCCTACCAAATTATTTATCTAAATACAGGTGAAGTGATAAGATGAGCTGACAATGTGATGTCATTATACTATGCACCGAATTATATTGCAGCTGCTTTTATTTGACTTTTAGCCCCGTGCTGATTACTTAGATTGACCTGAGCGTGAACTTTTCGTTGGTACTGCAGTTCTCGATAAGGAGACGACAGGAACATTCTTTGTACGGACATTGTAGAAGCGAAGTAATCACGAGAAGTAAATCAGATCAGTCGTTCAGTTGTGAACTTGCAATAGCTTCGTAACAGTTCTTTAAATTGCTGTCAGTGTAGGTACTGCCATAATAATTTTATTCATCACTAAGTAGAATAGGTTTTTGATACGGCTCTATTCTATCTCCTCGACTTACACACCAATAATACTAATTAAAATTTAGGGCCCAAATAAGTGGCATCTTCGCCGTCTGTCAATGTGTCGAAAGGACTGGAACTGGCAGAATTGCCCCTTGAATGGCAATTCTTATTCTTTCCATTAGAAACAAGCTAGCCCTCTGGTATCTCTCGTATCTTTCCTTAATTCTAATTTTTTTACACGAAACATGACATGGAAAAGGGAAGCTTCAATAATAAGCTGATTATAATTTGACAACACAAATTTTATGTTGTCTTGATAAAAGCTGATAAATAGACTTTGTCAGGTCAACCTCATAAATAAGATTGATAGCCTATTAGTGACCATTTGTCAATCGAACGAGCCATCAATTAGATCGATATTGCCCTCGCTACTATTGCTCAACTTAATTAAGGCCAAAATTCATAAATTGGGTACATACTCGCACGGCGGTTTCTTTAGAGAAAGGTACCTAATTTTAGGTACAAAGTGCGCATCTGGGGCTGAAATCGGATGAATAACTAGGTATTTTACTTTTCTATAACTGCATAATAATTTTTTCTTTAAAAATACTTTAACCCCCATTAAATATTTTTATTAAAAATTTTTGTTGTGGTAGGGCCACGCTGTTCGCAGCATGAATGGGCCGGCTCGACCGGGGAAGTACCACACTCTCGCAGAAGACCGACGTCCGAGTAGTAGCGTTTCGTTACTGCGCTTCGTTCGGTGAGCGAGAGGGCCGGAGGCCCAATTCCTCCCCCAATCCCCTTCCTTCTCCTTTTCTCCTTCCCCTCCCTTTCCCTAAATAGGCTCGGCAACGCATCTGCAACTCCTTTGGTTTTGCAGATGTCCATGGGCGGCGACGACTATTTACCATCAGGTAGCTCACCTGCTCGTTTGCCGAGTTATCCCATAAAAAAAAAAAATAAAAAAAAAATAATCCACATTGATATATTAGGTACGTGCTTCTCTTGGCGTTATCACAGTTATTTGGGTGTATTTTTTTCATTTATGTTAATTTTGTATGATTAGATGCGCCATGTTCCTAGTACATTTAAAATTAAGTCGTGAGAATTCCCGCGATATAACATTTATCGCACTAGCTCTTAATGTACCCTTCTGCAGAATAGGTGCATTAACTTAGCAACTGCATAGGTCATACAGTGTTTAAAAATTGACCACGATTCTAATCTTTACGTTTAGCTAACTGATAGATCTATAGTAGAATAGAGGTAGGCACGTTGCCTACCTCTATTCTACTATTTCATGCCATTGAATTAATCCCTTTGTATCCGATTTGGAAATCGTCATGAATACCCAATGGTAATGTCTGACTCCTACCGACTAAACAAGGCCACGACCAGCACAACATAAGAGCTTTCAGATCTCCAACAGGACAATATCATGATCTCTCCCATGAGAACTGTATCTTCATGGACAAATTGGCACATTGGTGCCAGGTTGGATGGAAACCCTTGAACTACGTCAAATAAATCGCTGTAGTCTATTTGTTTGAATCGAAAATTA
The DNA here is from genome assembly GCA_958496365.1 of Subacronicta megacephala. Lineage (NCBI taxonomy): Eukaryota > Metazoa > Arthropoda > Insecta > Lepidoptera > Noctuidae > Subacronicta > Subacronicta megacephala. Next base: position 12,109,693 of record OY292521.1, read on the forward strand.
TATTATACGAGCCATTTACTTTATCTTATAAACCGATGTATACCACATACCATTACGCCTGTTTTCTCCGAAGGGTTAGGCAGAAGTGTACTTATGTACTCTCACATTTCGTCGGTATGTTTAGGCCCCCTGTCATAGGGGGCGATTTATCTTTTAAAGAGCCATGTTTGAAGGTAGTACATTATATTGATATGCGTTTGCCTACATAGTAAACAATACCCGGCAAAAGTGTGTCACGTTACATAGGTACATCTAATCTCACCCCTGCTGTGATCTCGCTCTGCTCTATAAGCAGAGCTGATCTAGGGCATGCTAAGCTATACCGATTAGCTTTATTCCAGCTCGTTAGTTTTACCTAGAGAGTATAAATAAACTGATGCTAGTAGCTGCGTTGTGTTGTACCGACCCTTACATTGATATTTTTTTAAATTGGAATCTAACTCTGCTCGTGATAAGTAGATACCGTGAGGTTTTATGTAAGTAACAGACTTTAAAAAGGAGCTGTTTAGTGCTACCCCGTTGCCTGCTAGAATTTAATGTAGTTAATTGGGCTTCTATATATTATCTTTTATCAGTAGGTTTATAGTATCCTAATAATACTTAATACGCACATTATTGTGAAAAGTCAGAGGTAGCCTTGAATTCACACACCAGAATGAAAAGGATACGCAATTTGTCGAAAATTTAGTTGTTTATTTGTTTGCAACTAACATTGCAACAGGCGTGTTGTATGTACCGATTACCAGCAATACAGAAGTCCAATAATAAAGCTGCAGTAATCCTGACATTATCGTCGGCATTGGCACGTGTGTTCTGGGTAAACAGTACACGCGGTGTTAATTTTCAAAGGCATAGAGTTCCCCGTAACGAAGGTAGTGTGACGTCGCGTCGACTGGATCGTTTCCAAATATTAAGACACATTAAAATTAAAATAGGGCATCACGTCATAGACAATGATACTCTAAATATGTATGACACTATCAATAAATATAGATAGGTGCAAGATTAAAGAGATCGGAAAATTAACAGATGAAGGATTGGCTTGGAAAAATCAACAAACACTGTTTTGGCATACGACGCTTGGCTTTTGTTCATTTGAATGGCGATTGATATGTTGTGTGTTGAAGTCATTCAATAGTTCCATTAACTGTTGAAATGAAAAGACGGATTATAGGAAGAAATAATGTATCTTTTACCTAATGTGTGTGCTATTTTACTGAATTAGCAAGTAACTTGTCTATTTCGACAGTAGCAAAATGTACTAAAGGATTTTATGTTTGGTGAGGTACTAATTTGGTACCTAATTGGAGATGCTATGTTTGGTACCGTAATCATCCTTGAAATTGGTCGACGTTGAATTAAATTAGTTTTTATTTAATTTAGTTCGGTATAACACAGCTACGGATTGTGTAGATTTTTTTGCTATTTTTTTTTAAATTCATTTCAATTAATTCCACAATGATGATCACTGTGTTACGTATACGTGATGTAATCTGCGATACACACTCTGTATCAGGTTAACGTACTCTGTTTTTATTCGTCAAATGTAGCACAATAAACGTCGGTGGTGTGGGAAATAAATCACATATTGTATTACAAGGTGAATGAGCCAATTGTACACACGTCTGGTGCGAGAAAAAAGTGTATAAGTAGGTACCTGTGTACTGGCTGCACTTATTACTTGGGTACAGTCGCAAGCACATCAAGTTACCACGAAATGTAAAAATAAATCAGTCAATTTTGAACTTAACCATCAACACTTAAAGCTCTAAAATTGTTTGGAGAAATTTTACAGTTTTGTATAACCTGATCTGCTGGTGACTGTACATTACTCTTTTTCAAAATTATGCTACACACACAATGGCGCTATGTATTAGTTCACCGATTGAGTCAGGATTTTTACAGCACACAGCTGCGGGCAAACTGCTGGGAACTAAACGAACTAGGCTTTGTCAAACTTAAGGTAAATTAAGGTTCTTATTTTATACCATGAATATCCGTTTCCGTTGTTTTTCTAGTGTGGAGCTGCAGATAAATTAATCATTTTTTTTATAGTCTGGACTTTTTTCTGGGACCTCAATGAAATTAGTTTGTAGATTATAAACAGATCCCAGAATTTAGACTAATCTGGGGTCGGCACGGAACACTTCTAATGCCAATGGGTGTTACTTTAGCTGTGCAAAACATTTCTAATTGGATCTTTCATAAAAGATCAAGTAGATATAATCTACTCTCTCTATTGAATTCTGATCTGAGTTAAGTAGCGATATTCCCCGGACCGATATTATCTACTTATGCCATATTGGATCTTGGATGATTTTCGTTCTGTGTTGTTATAGGGAATTCTATTGTCTCGATTTCTTTTATATTTTATCTAGGTAGATAATCTAGCATTGTTCAAAAGGCTGTCTAATTGCTCTTCTAAGCTGGAATTACGTGAACAACATTAATTAGTCGTTTATTTTTAGATGTTGAGTGATGTAAGATGTACCTACCTAAGTTCACTACACACACCAACATACCTATTAGATTAAATATACTTCGCTTACTTTGTTTTGGTCCGTTGATTGTTAAAATATGCTCTCGCAAAGGAAGCGGAAAAAAATTGAGTCTATGTATTACCTACACTGTCCTATTTTTTTAAATCGTCTGCTGGTTGGCTATTGCATAATAGGTATGTTACAAGTACAAATAAAAAAGGATCCAAGAACCTACCTATTAAGTAATTTGTAAAAATTGTGTAAATTATACTCGTAAAAAATCGTTCAAATCCGATAGGACCAACCTTACGTAAGTGATTTGAGGGTAACTTTTTTCTCAATTCTTTTTTTTTGGCAAGCTATTTGGTTACTGACTTTCTATTTGTCTCGAAAGGTAAAAAGAGGTTGCAAATTGACCGCATCTTATGTATACATATTGTGAATACCGTTACGGCGCTCTACTTCACGCATGTAATAAGTACGCAAAATATTATGCTTATGTTCTAAGTAATAACTACTGGAAAACCACAATATAGATTGGAAAACACGCGAGATTATAATGTAACAACAGGCAATATAAGTAGGCACCTGCTTATGTACTCGTATTATATTATATAATCTTTTTATACCAACCTAATGTGACCCGCGATAGAGCTGTTGGTCGGTACGCCATAGGTCGGGTTGCGGTTTCAATTCCCATGCAATGCCTTTCCGTACAATAAGAGGTCAGCTTATTACTGAAAATGTATACCTATCTTGATGTGTGTAGCAATACCTATTTTTAATGCTGTTTTATGATTTCGGTACAAAATGTTAATGTCGATGATTTATCATTCTGTAGATTTTAATCACAAACGAAAATATAAATGGATATGCTAGATTTTACTGAAAATGTATAGCTTGATGTGTAACCATACCTATATTTAATGCTGCTTTATGATTTCGGTACAAAATGTTAATGTCGATGATTTATCATCCTGTAGATTTTAATCACAAACGAAAATATTATAGAAATGCTAGATTTTAACCATTTATTGATGTTTTATGGACAAAAAGGCAACGTATAATAAATCATATGTTAAATACCTATACATATAGATAGGTATAGTAAATATGTATAATATGATCGACATCGATATTTATTCTTAGTTAGGTAGGTATTAATTGCGTGTATAATTTATAATGCATACGCGAGTAGGGTACTTAGGTTATATCTAAATATCTAATTTCACTTAAGGTTAAAGCGTCAGACTTAGGCGTGAAATTATTTTTTTCTTGGTTTTTCGCAAATTATTCCGCTATAACAGATTCTAGGTAGGACAGTAGGAATTGCAACATCAACAATAACTTATTCACGATTGAGTACTAAAGCTTTTGCTTAAAAATTGCTATATTAGGCGATTTTTGAGATTGATTTGATTTGCCTTAAGAGAGTGACTGGCCTACCCTTAGCCAGTAGAAAATGTTTAGGTTTAAAAAAGGTTTAACTTAAATCTAATAATTACTTGTACAACTTACCAGGGACATCATGAGCTCTGGTGGTGGGAATGTCCTTGTTACCGAAGATGTAAGCAGTCTTCGTGCCAAACAGGAGGTAAGGATCGTCTAGCACTGACAGGCAGGTTTCCTCACCGCTGGCGACCGCCAGGACCAAGATAAGGAACAACCAACTCATATTCTGGAAAAGTCGAGAAAATTCCCAGTTTTAGGATTATATGAATCTACGACTAGCTTTATTTTATCGTATGGAAATTCTCATGGACTTCTGCTGCCCTGGGATCGCGTGTCGGACTTGGTGGGTGACCTACCGTCTGATAAAGGTCTGGTGTTTCGTCTCACCACATTTGTTGGGGCTACAACAGCGAGTATTTCAACTTTTGCCTATTAAGGCTAAAGCTTCAGCCTTGGGCGCGATTTTTCGCAAATTATTCGGTTATAACAAATTCTGGGTATGTTAAATTGCGACATCATCAATATATAACATATTCACGATTGAGTATTAAAACCTTTGTTTAAAAATCGTTATCGTCGAAGATTTTGGTGTAAAATAGTGGATTCGGCGAAAGTTACCAATGTACACATAAGTAAATTTCTTGATCGTGATTAAGTTATTGTTGTCGCAATTTCTACTGCCATGTAGAATGTGTTATAGCCGGCTAATTTGCGAAAAACTAAGTTTTTTTTTATTTCGCGCCCAAGGGTGACGCTTTAGCCTTATTTTCTTTAGCTTTATTTTCGACTCTCGGAGGTTCACAACTGAATCGCTTATCTCAGTACCAGTTTAGAGCCTGGATTTGTGCCTGGGAACGATATCTCACCAGAAATAACTATTAGGTTTGTTTCTGCTTTATTCTCTTAGCGCGACCTAGGAATTGAACCTCTTGGAACTCTGAGCAGGCGCATGCGGCCACTAGGCCAATGAAGCAGATACATAAATCTAGATAAAATATTATCATGATTAGTATAACCTATTATAGTACCTACCTAATAAATGAAGTACCTTTTATGTGTATATTTTTAATGAGAGGAATAATTTTTTTTCTGCCTAGTACTCATATTAGTCACTGGGTTTTACCGAAGGAACAAGAGAACAATAATAATATGAAAATGTTAGGCATTCATTTAAAATGCGTAGTAGCATGTAGTAGGTAATCCATGTGTATACAATATGTGTATTGTGTATTGCTTTTTTTCCTGTTCTCAAGTTGACCCACTATAGTAGAACCTGTTTCAAGCCAATCTTTTTTTATGTGAGTCGACTAAAGTTGGAGGTATAACTTACATAACACTATTTAATAAAACTTATACCTATCTAAGTATTGTTATTAGGTACACGTGTTTCAATCTTGAATCATATTTTCTAATGTAAATCGTTAAATACATTATTCATGATGAAACTGCATGTTTTTATAGCTAAGTAAATCAAGATAATTATTATTGTTTTTGCATTCCTATTTATTCTAAAATTTGCGTTGTAGGTACCTAAGTAGATAGTGAATTTTTTTTACAACTTAAAAAATGCCAAAAAAAACATCACGTGATTAATGGACGTCCCCTAAGTTAATTTTGATGAAATAATTCTTATGAAAACAACTGGGCTTCAGATATAAGTTACACAAAAAGTGTGTGATGTAAAATGTTTATTTATTATCTATATGTATGTAGATCTCTGATGTAGGTTCTTACTTACAAAAAATAATGGAGTTAAAACTTAAAAGCACACAAACAACAGTCACAATGGGTGTGCGAGCGTGTAGCTATATGAACCATGGAACATTTGATTGAACAGCACTTCACCAAATACAATTTAACACGGAGTAGGTAATTAAAAAAACTTATATAAGTACGCTCATTACCTTTGCGCGGGAAGATTCGGGATAGAATATGTTGTCTGTGGTTCAACGAGAAATACGCGGGAAACGCGGCGGCCCGCGGGCGCAATAGCGGAGGTACTGACTAGTCTGTAGGCTTGGTATTCGAACATCCAACCGCTTACCTCATAACTATGGGCCCTGCTCGCGTGTAGTGTGCTTACAACCTCAAAACATTAGTAGAGCTACTTATTGATAACGTAGAAGATTATAATAATGAATCAACGCTGAATGTCAGTCTGTGTTTATTCAGCTGAGAAAGCGTGCTTGGATATGCAATTGTATGCATTAAATGTATCGACATAACAAACGGGTATTTTTATAAAAGAATTTGTCTCATTTGGAGATCAACGTCGGCCTAAGTAGGTATTTTTGTTTATAAGTTTAAACCTTGGGAATAGGTTACCTTCGAACATTCGATGATATTGCCTTTGGATTTCTGTTTACTTAAGTAAGCTATTTACTTATTACTTATGCATATAGTAAGCTAAGTTTACACAGATGTGTATCTAGGTGAGAACTTAGTGACATTGGCTATTTACATTATATTTCTGCACATGTAGGTACGCACTGAATAATACCTATAATATAAATGAAAGAAAATTATTTTCAAGAACACGTGATATTATTTATAGTTTTTGTGGCAAGAATCAGTCCAGCTCCAGAGCTAGTGACATCATGGCTTTGTTAAGAAAATAGTGTGTGAGGTAATCTTCAACACAGGATTAGCTAAGTATAGCTACGTACACTGTGAACATTATTCAAATCAATTATCAAACCCAATCTTATGGTCATGCTGTCATCGAAGCATGACTGGCGTAAACGTTGAATAAAATTTAGTGCCTTTAATTCTATTAACCTGATTCAATTGACGGAAAACGGGGAAGGGGGTCCCCTAAAAAGAAGAAGTTTTATTAAAACAAGTGAGGAAAAAATAAGAGTCGAGTTGTATCGAGACGTCAAAAAGAAGGCAGAGATTGAATCACAACGACAAGAGCTGAATGTAGACCTGATTATTGAAATAAATAACTAATATAAATAGCCAGTGGATACCGCGTGCAACAGCTAGATACTCATCCATGATTTTGGCTCTAGTCCGTAGTTTTACTAGCATTTTCCCGACAGAACTACCGCAAGAAACTAACGTACACCGTACGCCCTATTTTCCGGCCGTTTGTCTTATTTGATTGTTCTGACAGAATAATTGCTTGGAAACAACTCTGTAACGCATCATTGTGTTCACATTAAGTATTTTCTGATCAATGATTATTGTTTTTATAGTAAACCATGTAATAAGCAACTTAAATGTCATCTCTAATGTAACGAAACCTTCTTGAATACATTTAAGTACTGTTAGTATTTATCTTCATTTCGATTCTTGCATCATCATCATCATCATCATCATCAACCCATTACATTGTCCCACTGCTGGGCACGGGTCTCCTCTCAATACGAGAGGGATTAGGCTATAGTCCGCCACGCTCGCCTACTGCGGGTTGGCAGACTTCACATGCCGTCAAGAAAATCTCTCAGGCATGCAGGTTTCCTCACGATGTTTTCCTTCACCGTTTAAGCGCGTGATAATTAATTATTATTAATTCTTGCATATTTTATCCAAAATGTAGATACATATTTACTGTAAAAATTAACGGATATTGTTCAGAATACAATTTATACATCATATTTTAATGTGTTTTTTGTAAACAGAACATTCTGCACGACTGTAATATAACAATCTTCAAAGTTGACTTTTCACTGTGTTTAAATGTAAGCATTAATCACCAGTTTATTCCAGTTTGTAATATAAATATTAGTGTGTGTGTGTAAGTCGTAAAATATATTGTACGAGTATGTGCGAGCTTCATGACTCTATGTGTACGATACAACGAAGAAAGTTCGGAAATAGAAAACTGGATCCAAAAATAAAAGTCTGCTGTAATACTGATAGCTTTTTATTTATTAAGGCATTAAGGATTCGGATTAAACATCACAATATAGGGGAGCAAAGTGATGTAAATATAACGTTATTCAGAAGTAGGTAGGTAGGTCATCTTCAACTTACAAAACAAAGATAGGAAATACCTTAGTAAAACAGTTACTTGTCAGTCTATTCTCAATCAGCAGCCTAGATGAAAGCATTCTAGAAGAAAAAGCTTCTTCTTGCATTATGCAAGCATTTATTGCACTACGCACCTATTAGGCGTTCCTATAAAGCCATAAATGGTAAAATTAAAAAAAAATACAGCAAATGATCTTATCGTAGTAAGCCGCAATCAACATCGTCACTTCACTGGCTCCGTCTGTGACGAAAGACGGTGTAGGTAAAGTATTAAAACCTGAGTCGTGACCTCCTTTGCCGAAGCCCGTAGAAAGCGTGGCCGCTGAGCTTCATTGTACTTACGTACACACTAGAGCTTCAGATAAGAGTTATGAAATTGCTTGATAAGGCATTAGAGTGTTCTGCTTGTTATTTATGGAATTTAAGAGATGCTGGGCTTGTACGGTGGTCAGCACATCAAGTTACCACAAAATGACAAATCTTCTCAGTTGATTTTGAACTTTATCTTCAACAATTTAAGGTTTAAAATCATTTGGAGAAATTTGACAGTTTTGTATACCTTAACCTGCTGGCGACTGTACGTCTACGTATAAACGACTCCATTATTTGAATAGAGTCCTCATAATTTACTATTGTATATGTTTAATGAAATGCACTACTAATAGGTACGAGTCCTAAGTAAGAAACAGTTCCTATTACCAAGATTTTAAAAATACTGCATAATATTTTGGTCTGAGTTCAAATTATCTTCCTCATTAGTGTAGTGATCCTAAGCGCGACTGTTATGCTAGAGGTTTTGGGTTCGATACCCGGATCGAGCAGTGTTATTGGGTTTTTCTATGAAATTCTCAGGAGCACTTTGAAGTTTGGATATGTGTCCGGTGAATGGCAATAGGGTCGCCCCCTATTACATAAGACCTAAACATACCGGTGAACTGTGGGTGTACATTAAGGACACCTCTGTCTAACCCTTTGGAGATTGATGGTAGGTATGTAATGTGACAATGATCATCAGATTATTTTTTATTAGCAATAGATTATTTTCTACAAAATATTAGGGTTTGGTCGGGATATAGAACGACATGCCCCGCGGTGGTTTCTCCAAAACGCGGCCTTTCAAATTATTATTATTATTTTAAATTATTAATAATATGTTTCCGTATAATGCTATCTATCGCTGTATCTACCACAATATTATAGATTCTTAACATGTCGCCTGGTCACAGTTGTCATTCATTCGCCTGTAACGGGACTTCAAAGCTAATGACTTAAATATATTGTTACCTTGCCTATCGGTTACGGCAGTTACCTACTTACCATTCACTATGATCTTCGGCGTTTTTGTGTATTGTATATGTTTATGTGTATGTTATGATGACTCCTCCTTTCGTTCCAAAATAATTCAATGATATTTTTATTTGGGATGGTTGGCGCTCTTTGGGGAGGCCTACGTTCAACAGTGGACGGCAATGTTATCATATCAGTCTAGATATGATAATATTTCTGTAAATAGATCTTTAAAGACACTTTTAGAAGTCGTGTTACTTTTTTGTAAGTAGATGAAACCGGCATTTCCCATCTGACGATATCTGAGAAGAAACACAAAAATCATGATCTTTGATCTCAAGTCCAGATAGTACGTACGCACGGCTACACATCAAGCTATACAAAACCAGTTTACGCTAGCCTCTTATTGTAGGGGGAAGCCTACAATGCGAGATCAGCTTATAATGGAATTGTTTAGGTTGAACTGTAGCCGTGTGTACCTAGGTAATACCCATCACGCCTGTATTACCCGAAGGGTTAGGCAGAGGTGTACTAATGTACACCCACATTTCGCCGGTATGTTTAGGTCCCATGTAATAGGGGGCGAGCCTATTGCCATGGGGCCCAAATCCAGACTCCGAGCTGCTACTGGGAAATTCATAGAAAAACCCAATAACACTTTGCTCGACCTGGGGATCGAACTCAGGACCTCTAGCGTAGCAGTCGCGCTTAGGACCACTAGACTAATGAGGCAGTCAATAGGTAATATTATCAGACACATAAGTGAGGTTTATAATGTAGAGCAGTATTGAACAGGGCATTGACATTCTGAAGAACGGTCAATTGCAGCTTTGAGTTAACCAGTCCTATCTGACGGCACGTACACATAAGTCATTGTCTAGTTCAACAAACCGAAACCAAAATAACACACCAGCGAGACATTGGCGTGGGTCATGTAAAATACTCAAAACTGTCCGAAAAGTAAAAAAAGACGTTGAACCGTTTACGTATATGTAGACTGACGGAACGTGACAGATTTCAGGGGTGCTACTCGTATTTGTCCATGAGGAAACTACTCCGGAGCATAAATTATCATAAAACTTAGGATCAATATAATACAAGAGAGACACTGTATTTTTTATGCATTTAGGTAACTACTATTTTTGATGGCATAAAAGTGTAGAATCACTGTTGGAGGATGTAGAGTCAGCAAAAAAATCTACAACTACGTGTGAAACATCCGATAAAAAATTTCAATAAATCCGAGCACGTATGGTTCACATACCTTTGCGCTTAACATTATTGTACAACAAAGCTATATATACTAATATATAGCTAGCTATGAATACTTCGCGATGCATACGCGGCGTGACCTCAATTTTCATGTGCGCTGACCCGTTGGCCGTCCACAAATGCCGCCTCCTGTATTATGTACCTATGTAGGTACTATGTGCGTATCGTTCAATCGATCCATTTTTTTTATTATAAGATAATTCGGCAAACGAGCAGGCGAGCTACGAGCCTACGAGTAGTCATCAAACCAAAGGAGTTGCAGATGCGTTGCCGAGCCTTTATAAGTAAAAGGGAGGAGAAGGAAAAAAGGAGAAGGGAGGGGATTGAGGGTGGAATTCAAAAATAATGGCGTTTATGTTTGTATGTACACAAGTCACCTCAGAAGAAGAATAACATAATACGAATGTTATTCTTCTTCTGAGGTGACTTGGGTTATGGATCAATCACATTTCATTTCGGCTGTTTGTATAATTAGTAATATTATTTATGAAGGAAAATAAAACTTACCTATGAAGATCAGTATTGAAGAAAATTGGGTCCAATACGCTCGCGTAGTAAGATTTACTGGCTCTACATCGTTCTGTGATAAACGGAGCTAAGGTTAAGATTTGTGAAACATAAGAATCTGGTGTTCCTTCAATTAAATAAAAAGAACTAATTGATTTTGAATATAGACCGATTCTATGATACACTACACTTTATTTCATAAAAAAGTGGAGGTAGTTTGGCACTTCCTGCAATTTAGAATTTAGGACTTATCTGGAACTGTTAACTTTCATTATTATTGTCAGATTTACGATAAGATTTTATTTTTAGCTTCAATAGAAAGAGTTTAAGACCGCGCTCTAAAACTTCAACAAAACCGTCGGAACGAACCGAAACTAAAAACAAGTCAAGCAAATCTTTTCAATTTTGTTGGATTTTCCCTCCACTTTAATATTGTCTATGGTATGACAAAGAAACGTTTCACTACTACTGCAGCGTATAAAAATAGGTAACTAATATCCAAGGTTTATAGCTAAGATATATAAAGATTTTTGAACTATTCCTTTTATTGAAACATTGAAATTTCTATCTACAGCCATGATTGTCCAGGTATTTTCATGTATTTTGTTATTATACTTTGACAGTTGAAAATCAGTGCCAGAATTTAACAGGATTCAATTGTTTTATTTAATTTCTGTGAAGGTTAAAATATGCTATATTCCATTTTATTGGATAATGCTATTTTAATGATTAGATAATAATTATATTATGTTGAATCATAAAAAAGTGCTACAAAACGTAACATCATCAATTTGAGTGAAAGTCAAAAATTTGTGCTCTATGGTCAGTCACTAATGGCGTGTCTTCCTGTTACACACGTTAAATCGTCAAAATGGCTAAGAAAAAAGGCGACGAGAAAGTGAACCCAACACCTCAAAGTGATAATGAGGAGCCGAATTTTGACGAGGAGCCCGACTTCGACGATCCAGAGGGTTTTGTTGACGATATTACTGATGAAGGTGGGCAATTTTCCGTGACAAGTTTGACCGGCCATATGCGTCACCCACGCATTTTACAACTTTTCATTCATGTTGTTACTATTTTTAACGCAATTATGAAGCTTACTTAGTATTACGAAGTTAAGATAATTGTGATTTTGAACTTTGCCAGTGAGATGTTTCAGTGTAATGAAAGTCGTAAAAACCTAACCTAACTTTGACGTTGCAGAGTTGTTGGCCGACCTTTTAGAGCAGAAACCGAAGGAATCTGACAGTTACGAGAACGTGGTCGTGGTCGATGGGTGTCCGCAGGTCGGGCCCGAGCGCCTGGAGAAGCTCCAGAGCGTCATAAACAAGATATTCAGCAAGTTTGGGAAGATCGTCAACGAGTATTACCCAACCAGTGAGAATGGAAACACGACTGGCTACATTTTCCTGGAGTACAGCAACCCTCAGAACGCCGCCGAGGCCGTAAAGGCGACAAATAACTGTAAATTAGATAAGCAGCATACATTCTTAGTGAATTTGTTCACTGATTTTAAGAAGTGAGTACCCCTTGTATGTTCTGATATTATTAACTTCCAGGTGTTAAATAATCAAGGTTACGAGTGTTATCATGTTGTTTATTGTGCATCATAGAATCACTTACTTTGGCCTTGGGAAAATGACAATAGTTATTTTTACAACTTGATGTTTTGCTTCTGAGTTTCAACAGTGGAGCTTGATTGGAATATACTTCCCATGTATAATATAATCTCAAATGTTATTATTAGAAAACATTGAGTTAATGTTTTGGTAGAATGATTACAAAAACAATTATTATATTATGTCTATAGAAACATGGTCAGTTAGCATATTTCTATTGTTTTACAATGCGTTGGCTGGGTTAGTGTAGTTATTTCTGTTCTCTGCCAATTCTTTTATTTTCTTGCTGCTATGAACAAACATAAAACAGTATATAGGAGGAGAAAGCTTATGATGAAATATAAGATAGGTATTTATTTCATAGGGGGCTGAAATACTTCAGAATGCCACATACTACAATCCTTTCATACCATAAGTATTAGTAATTTTTTAATGATGCTATTGAGCATTTTTTAATAGATTCTATTAAAGTTAGCACTACTAGCATCATAAGATTTATCATAAAAAAACTTTTTGTACTCCATCAGATATTCAGATATCCCAAAAGAATGGGAGCCTCCAGCACCTCAGCCATTCAAAGTCCAGTCAGACTTACAATGGTACCTGATGGATCCCGATGCATATGACCAGTTCCTGGTTGGCATTGGCACTGGTGTTGCACTGCAGGTGTGGCAGAATGCCCTGCCTGAACCAACTCTAATTCAGGAGAGACCGGTTAGTTGTATTTTCTGTTTAACCCCTACGCCGACGCTAAAACGACAGGGTGTCTTAAGTTTGTTGTGTGTGTGTGTGTGTGTGTGTCTGTCTGTCTGTGGCATCATAGCTCCCGAACGGATGAACCGATTTTGATTTTTTTATTTGTAATGTGAATTAGGGAGTGTTCTTAGCTATGTCGGGGGTTTTATAAAATTGAAAAAAAAAAAAAAAACATGGATCCACTGAAGGAAAATAAAATTAAACTATCTTAAACTTGTCTATAGTACTGAATAATGCTCCTTACTACTAGGGGTTATCTAAATAGTGTTATGTGTGGATATATAATGCAGACTTAATAAGTGCATGTACTGACTTGGTGTTGCTTACCATCAGCTCTACACTATAGACATTCATATTATTGTGAGCAGATTATTACGCTAATTCACAGTCCACAACTGGCATTTGCATAACACTATTTCCGCTCACTGGTTGATAATATTATTATAATTTTACCTGAACACTTTTGAATGAAATGTAGTAGAAATTAGCAGCAGTTTTATACCAGTTGTTGTTTCCTTTAGAATTGGACGGAGACATACGCCGCATGGTCGCCGCTGGGCACGTACGTGGCGACGTTCCACTGGCGGGGCGTGGCCTTGTGGGCTGGCCCGAAGTTCTCCCAGTTCCAGAAGTTCTTCCACCCTGAAGCCAGGTTCATCTCCTTCTCGCCATGTGAAAATTATGTTGTTACCTTCTCACCCACTGGCGATAGGGGTGAAGATAAGAAGCTCATCATTTGGGATATCAGGTTGGTAGCAAATATGATATGTTCATTTGTGGATAAAATCATAACATGATAAAGAAAGAAAGAAACAGTTTATTCAGCCGCAGTAACATTCATTATAACCTATAATAACAAAAAAATAATGATAACTATTATATCACTAAATCATAACAAAAATTTCAACCCTTCAAGTGCCATATTGTAGACACAATGCAAAATCTATTGTTTTGCCCTCATGAGGCAACTCCGTCAGTGAATTAACAACAATGATTTTAATATTCAGTTCATTTTTTTTAATACAAGCTTTTGTCCGCGGCCTCGCGTTAATACAGATTTTGTTAGTCCAAAGAAGTAGCCTAGAACTGTATACTAGTTTCCATTTATCAAAATCAGTTCAGCGATTTAGACATGAAAGCATAACAAAAAAAAAAAAAAACTCACTTTCGCATTTATAATATTGATAAGTTAGGGAATGATAAATGCTAGCCATGGCAGTAATGCTACAAGTGTGTGAATATAGAAGTAGCTTTACAAGCTATGCAGTAGATACATAATATAAAGAATAACACTATTCTTTATATATCTACTGCATAGTTTGTAGCAAAAATATACAGTCATTAGTGATTGTTCCAACTCAACAAAACGGGTTTATTATTACGTATTCAGATCGCGATGTGAGAGAGCTGACACAGTGAATAACGAGGGGCATTACAGATTTAAATATAAACAAAAACTTGTTCTTACAGTGCCTATTAATTTAATGTATTTTTCACAAGCCTATTAGAGTGATGGTAGTTTTGTTTGTTTCAGTCAAAGAAATTACATAATTTAACCCTTTAACTGGGTATTTGAAAATGTAATACATATCATCACACCTGTATTCCCCGAAGGGATAGGCAGAGATGTATTAATGTACAGCACACAATAAAAATAAAAATGTATTATCTAATGACCATTATACAATTAGGATAATGTATATCAATGCAGATATTCCAATTCAGAACCCAGTCAGGTGCAAATGAAATGTTTTTATTGCAAAAAAATATATATTGACAACACCTTGTGACCATGTTTTGCAGCAAATAAATATTTATATTTCAATTTCTACTAACAAGACTGCTCTATTTAAATTTTTACCCAAGTTTAGTCATTACAGATATCTAGATAGTCATTACAGCCAAAATAATATTGCCCCCTGTAGGGATAAGAACGGGATATTTCAAGAGAAACCCATTATTGAGCTTCATTTTTGGCAGTCAAGAACTCGTGAAGTACTGAATATTAGACATAATAGCAAAAAAATGGTCTGAACACTGGCAACTGGCAACCACTGAAGTAAAACAAAATTGGCTGTATATTTTATTAGCAGTTCTCTAATTAAATATCTTTATTATAGAACAGGACAAGAGAAGCGTAGTTTCCCACCACCTGACGAGTACGTGACGTGGCCAGTGTTCCGCTGGAGCAAGGACGACAGGTACTTCGCGAGAATCGGCCAGGATGTGCTCTCCGTGTACGAAACACCCAGCTTCGGTCTACTAGACAAGAAGTCCATCAAAATCCCTGGAATCAGGTAAATAATTAATTAATCAATGTTTTAACTAACTTTTCACCTGCCTGCGGTATCAAAAGATAGCCTATGCCCCTTGCCATAGTTCAATGTATATTTATAGAAGTAATAAAACATAAGAAATAAACTGATCCTTTAAATATTCTCATTTTAAATATTCTTTTTAGACATTCTTTAAACTCATCTTAAAATCTTCCCCTTTATTGTTTCAAACATTAGTTACTGGTGTAATTTGTTCATTAGTATTTTTCAGTAGTTTTGAGAAGTCTTACTACTGTTTAAAATGTGTGTCAACAATATTTGCACATGGAATACATTACATTATAAATACCGACTTATTATATTGGTTTTAACGAGTATTGCGAAAAGCTGTGCTACATTTCTTGCTGTCATACCTAAACGTTTATTTTGATTCACAGAGACTTCAGCTGGTCGTCAACAGACAACATTGTAGCATACTGGGTGGCAGAAGACAAAGACGTACCTGCTAGAGTAACACTATTAGAACTACCGAACCGCACCGAAATACGCTCCAAGAACTTGTTCTCTGTAGCTGACTGTAAGATCCACTGGCAGAAGAGTGGAGACTACCTGTGCGTCAAAGTAGATCGCTACTCCAAAGTGAAGAAAGATAAAAATGAAATCAAGTATTCAGGAATGTATTACAACTTTGAAATATTCCATATGAGGGAGAAGGAGATTCCGGTGGACTCAGTAGAAATTAAGGAACCTATTCAAGCGTTTGCTTGGGAACCTGTAGGGTCTAAGTTTGCGATTATTCACGGCGACCCTGCTAACATCTGTATTAGTTTCTACCAAGTGAACACTGGTCAGGCTCCGACTCTCTTGAAGAAGTTTGAGCGGCAGCCGTTCAACCACTTGTTCTGGTCTCCATCCGGACAGTTCATCGTGCTAGCGAACCTTGGACTGAGTGGTGGCGCTTTGGAGTTCTTGGACACGAATGATTTCACTATCATGAATGTCTCCGACCATTACCAGGTGCGTATTTATTAATACTGTTGTAATGTCATATTTACTGACTATGTAAGCCCAGCGTGTTTTCGCGTAATATAACACATCAAGCTATGCTTTCCAGTATAAGCTTACCTCTCGTCATACGGAAAGTCTTTGCAATGCGAGGTCAGCCTATATTGGACAGAAATAAATATAATTTAGTAATTACGAATTAGATAATGGGATGATTTGGATGTGTTCCGCAAGGGTTGGTTCGATGTGGCGCAGAAAGTGGATGAGACAGATATGTCTTAATAAAAAAAAACATAAATTAAGATGTTACTTTTACAGATGTTTATATGTATGATGTTTTTTATAGATGTCGGGCATTGAATGGGATCCGACTGGTCGGTTCGTTGTGACTGGCGTGTCTTCACTCAAGAGCAAGATTGATACTGGTTACTACATCTGGTCCTTCCAGGGCAAGATATTAAGAAGGTTTGTAGTAATCATAATGAACGAAAGCGTCTTGAGTAATGGTTTACGAGCAATACGGGCCACGAAGAGCAGATCCGCGTAATTTAAATCAATTTTATTATATTATTAGTATTTAATGAGATTCAAGTGCACGAAGTGACTGTGAATAGACTCAGACTAAACTATTAAAGTAGTGACTGTGTTATAGCAGTGGAATTTCACGTGCTTCGGTGAAAATTGTGTCATTTAATTGGGTCCCAACCGCGACTGCTATGCTAGAGGTCCTGGGTTTGATCCCGAGGTCGAACAAAGTGCTATTGGGTTTTTTATGAAATTCTCTATAGCAGCTCGGAGTTTGGATTTGTGCCCGGTGAATGGCAATAGGCTAGCCCCCTATTACATGGCTATTACCGGCGAACTGTGGGTGTACATTAAGTATACCTCTGCCTAACCCTTTGGGGGAATACAGGCGAGATGGCATGTATGTTATTTTCAGTAGTGAGTTTATTTTGATTTGCATTTAAAACTGTAGTTTTCTTTTATAGAGTGATGAAGGAAGGCTTCGCGCAGTTCAATTGGAGGCCGAGGCCACCGACGTTGCTCACCGAGAAACAGCAGAAGGATATAAAGAAGAACCTCAAGAAATACTACTCACAGTTCGAGTCTAAGGACCGCATGCGCAGTAGCAAAGCTAGCAAGGTACACTATCACATAACCATTAAAAGTATGGTGGCCAGCACATCAAGTTACCACAAAATGTCAAATTTTCTCAGTTGATTTTGAACTTTATCTTCAACAAAATAAGGTTTAAAATCATTTGGAGAAATTTGACAGTTTTGTATACCTTGACCTGCTGGCGACTGTACTTCAGTTCAAAGAAAAATAATTCTTATATTCGTATATTCATCCTTTAGTAAACTGGAGAAGTCAATTTGAAATTACCTTTGCACTTAGTTTTTTTACTGCTCTAACAATTGCAGTGATTGTAAGAGCTACTATGATGCTAGAGAATTCGAGAATTCTCAGGTCAGGTGTGCCCGGATTTTGGCAATAGGATCACCCGCTATTACATGGCACCTAAACATAAAGGTCAACTGTGGGTGTATATTACAACTCGGCCTAACCCTTCGGGGAATGCAGGCTCGATGGTATGTCAGGCAATATTGAACCAAGCTAATTGAGTTAAACATTTCTTAAATGATATTTTAGATTACTCTTGAAGTAGTTTCTGGATGTTGACCATTTAATAAAGTCTTAAAGACAGTAACATAATATGTTCTTATGTTCATAATGTTGTTTAAAGGAATTGGTGGCTAAGCGTACTGAGCAAATGAAGAAGCACGTGGAGTACCGCGAGGCCAAGGTGCAGGAGTGGAACGAGCAGAAGCCTCGCCGGCTCGAGCTCAGGAATTGTACGTATTGCTTTGATATTTTATAGACATATAGCGCCCTGACCCGGTTTTGTCTGGGATGAATACATATAATATATATAGACTATGTGGTCTATCCATCTGGTGATTTCCATCTGGAATAATGTTCTATTCGAAACAGAGAAGTTGTTTTAAAATTGGAGCAGAGATTACTCTCCAAATATTAATCAATATACTAAACCCCCACTTTGTTTGTAGTATTAGTATAGATAATTGATGATAGTACGAAAGGGGGGAGATGAGTGAAAGTGGAGGCCTTTTTTATGAAGGTGTTCTCCAGGCTAATTACTAACATTAGAGTGATATTTTGGAGGTTGTTTAGCATTGGTACATTCTGAAAAGACCTGCTAGATTTAAAACTATAATATTGTAAAATCGTTTGGCGCGACGCAAAACTTTTGAGCCTGAAGAGAAATATTTTAAATTATCGATTATGGGTGTTAATTAAATCCTGTTCGTTCCACAGACGTTGACACGGACGGTATTGATACCGACTCGACGGCGACGACGGTAGAAGAAGTTGTAGAATTTTTCGTGAAAGAGGAACAAACGGTCATCGAGTAGTCACCATTCCGGTCACACGTTAGGGGTCGGCGTGCGAACACCGGCCTCGGATAAAGTCCGATAAACGGATAAAACATTTTTAATAAACAGACCACAAAGTATACAGTTTTTTTGTACCTTCATCCCGCTAAAGTCACAAAAGCATTTTATAAGAGACAGTTGCATTATGTTCAGTGTAAGATTTCGGTTTATAAATTATACAATAGGTAATGTTTATAGAAATCATATTAAATTGATATGTTTCAAATGGAAAACTGCCTTTTAATACCTGTTTGTATTTATTTTTGTTATATTTATTTATAAGGTGATGGTATGAAATAAACAATTGATTAACATCCGAAAAGGAGAATTATTTATGAACCGGCCGACAACATTTTGGAGCGAGAGTTGAAATTTTGAATCTTATAAGCGTACGGAGATCATAGAACGGAAAAAAAGTATCTAAGTTAATTTCGAGTTATTCCCAGTTGCAAATGGGAAATCTTTTGAAAATAATCCCATTTGTCACCAGTGGTGGCAATTGGGAATGGGCACTCTTTGTTCAATTAATTTAAATATAATATGTAATTATATATATGTAATATATATGTAATTATTAATTTAAATTAATAACTCTTAATTTCGCCTTTGGTTTTGGGCACCTAGAATGTTGGAGACGCACAATTTGCGAAAAACCAAAGAGTTTATCGGCCAAGGAGAGAAGATCCGCCTTAAGCTCAAACTGGATTTGCCGCGGTCTGTCTATGGATGGGTTGTGCTTCCATTATGCTCTTAGGGCTACTGTCCTAATATAATCGTGAAATAATAATGTTATTTTTATTTATTGGAAATGAATGTTCTCATTTGCCTAGTGGTAAGTGCGACTGCTCTTCTAGAGATCCCTGGTTTGATGCCATGGTCGAGCATAGTGTTAATTTCTATGAAATTCCCAGTAGCAGCTCGGGAGTCTGGATTTGTGTGCCCGGTTAATGGCAATAGGCTTGCCCGTGCATGGGACCTAAACATATGGGTGAAATGTGGAGTGTACATTAGTACACCTCTGCCTATCCCTTTGGAGAATATAGGCGTGATGTTATGTTATGAATGTCCTCCCCGGCGAACCATCTTTTATTCAGTCGAGAATTGTTCCTTTGAATTACTCGCTGAAGTCCATAAAGTTTAATTTTGTTGACATGTAAATCATCATACTCATCATCAAACTGGATTTATATATTATTATTTTCTCAGTTGCTTTTGAACTTTATCTTCAACAATTTAAGGTTTAAAATCATTTGGAGAAATTTGACAGTTTTGTATACCTTGACCTGCTGGCGACTGTACATTAAGAAATTAGATCCAACACAAATTACAAACTGCCACAATGGGATGTTGCCGAAGGTGTCGCCAAAATGCAACCGACCTAATCTTGGAATTGCATTTTATTAATTAGTTAACTTTAACCACCTATCATCGACTCATACTTGTGGAATGTTCGAGATATTATTCTTGTTTTTCTTTCTTATGGGTTAACTCGGCAAACCAGCAGGTGAGCTACCCAATGGTAAGTGGTTGTCGCCACTCATGGACATCTGCAATACCAAAGGGGATGCAGATGCGTCGCCGAGCCTATTTAAGGAAAAGGAAGGGGAAAGGGAATTTTGGGGTTAATAACCCCTAAGAATATAATAATGACTCTTCCACAAATTTTCACATACACAAACACAGGACCCGGCAAAACCAGGTATCTGTAGGTTGTACAAATATCTAAGTATTTGTTTTGCGCGGGCCTGAGCGCTATGAAAGCGCTCAGCCACGAAAAACGTCATAATAATCTAATTGGCTGGTTTGTTTCTTGGGAACGTATAAGCATAGCCATTCAATATGGCACAGATGTGTGTACCTAAAACTAAACAAGCTCACGCACTGTGATTTCCAGACGAGCATTTAAAGCATAGGTAAGCATAGCATACTTAATCGGTCTATAATGGTCCCACTGCTAGGTCACAGGCTTTTCGGTGAGAGGGAGTGGGCCGTATTTCACCACGCGCGGTATGCTGGCCCAGTGCGGGTTGGTAAATATACGTCACATACTCACATGTCTTCGAATTTTTGGTTCAAGGACATGCCAGTTTACTCACAATGTTTTCCTTCACCGCTTTGGGAGCTGTGTTGATGAAATAATTTTCACAAAGTAAAGCGCCTGTCTGGGTTCGAACTTACGAGTCGGAGGTTAACCACTGGGCCACCACCGCTCCTAATCCTATAAACAAACTGTAGTATAAAATGTATTTTGTGTGCGTCCTGTCTATGTGAATAAATTTATTTTCTTTCTTTCTTCTTCTTCTTAGTAGGTATAGTATACGAACTGTGAAATCGACCCATTTTATACACGTCAACAAATTTCAAAGAAAGTCGTTTATCTCTTTTTAAGTTAGCGACAGTGGAAATTGAAATAAAGTAACTTTTTGCGGGCTTTGCTGACCGAGGCGTGAAAATGGGTCATTTTTTTGCCACATAATGTGACATCGCACAACATGATTTGCGAGCAGTGACTGAGTGATCGACTTCTCTGCTACGAGTCGCATGTTCAATTCTTGCACAGAATATGGATGGACTATCTGTAGTGTCGCGCCATAGGCCCAATTCCTCCCTCATCCCCTTCCATCTCCCTTTCTACTTCCCCTACCTTTTCCTTTACAGTGTCGGCAACACGCACATGTCGGACTATTTAATTGAATATGTAAATAAACTTTTCAGAGGACAAGTTCCCATAAATTATAGGTACGTGATCCAATTTCAATTATACTCCATTTCTAGAAAAATAGGCAAACATATTCAATTCATTAAAAATATTAAAATGTAATGCAAGATATTATACAAAGACTATAATTCTCTTTGATATTATATAATAATTCAAAATGTAACAATGCAAGATATAAAATAAGTAATAACAATTATTTCTGTAATAAGGTATTTTCAATGTTTTACAAATTATGTAACTAGCATTTCCCAACTGCCGACCTTTGAGAAGAAACACCGGCTGAAGTAAACTCAGGATCATGGTCATATTTGTAGCAATATGTTAGAGCAACAATCTAGGGAAATGTTTGAGATGGCCTTTTGAAGAAAGAGCCATGGCAGCTTTCAGTAAACCACTCCAAGCTGACGGCACGTATGCATTAGCCATTGTGCTCAGCAAACATTTTAGAAACAATTATTTTGGACAGTACCTGAATAACGATAATTGCTTAGGCACTTAATTATTTTCGTATAGTTCCACTTTCAGTACTTAACTACTTATTAGAAAGACCTAATCACCTCCTGGAAAAAATCCCAAATTATGTGTCCTGTTCCACTAAGACGATTCGTCTTATCCTCTAAGAAAGTAATTAGACCTGTCCCTTTTTTGTAAGAACCTACCTAAATGTTATGTTTCGGTCCAGTTTGGGATTAAGGTCATACAGTATGTTTTTGTCTAGTATTTATTAGTTTTCCTCTTCGACCTACGTAGATCAGTACCTAAGTACTTAAGTTTAGTTACTACGTAAGCGTATTTAGTTAAGGAAAGCTGGGTTTGTATCCTATTTTTTAAGGTTGTTCATCTCTCTTTGGCCGTCTATTTTGTTTTTAGTTTTTCCCAAATTGTACCTACCTACATCTTTACCATAATGGCAATTGCGACATCAACTATTGTATACTCACATATGAGCTACCTACCAATATTTATTTAATTTTTTTTTGCTACGGCTACAATTTTGAAAAGAAACGAAAGGAAAACGAGGCGACGTAGGTTCAAACACTGCCTGAGGCTGAATTATATAATTAATTATAAAAATATAATAAAAAATAATCCGTAAATACGGTTAGGCAACATCGTTCGATATTGAACAATCTGTAAAGGAAGTCGTGTTGGTTGAAAGACATAGTAATGTCCTAAGATAACGATTTTTAAGCAAAAGTTCTAGGAGTCAGTTGTGAATAAGATAATATGGTTGATGTCACAGTTCTTACTACCATGAACCTAGAATGTGTTATTGACTTTTGCGCAAAATCATAAAAACATTGCACGCCTTATCGGAGCGATTATTTAATTGCGACCGCCATTCTATATTTTATTTTCCGTGTGTCGCATATAGCAACGTGAAAGCTTTCGATCAAGTCAATTTTTAAACAAAAAATTCAAAATCAGAATCAGTGTATTCGTTTGGGAGCTACGATGCCACAACCTGACACACGTTCACAAATAACACCCCTCATTTTGTGCGGGGCTCAAAAAGAGAAGAGTAGGCATACCTACTCATGGCAGTGTATAGCGATAAAGTTTTTAATTTAAGTTTTGTAGTAAAATATAGATGCTTTAGTCATAACAAAATATTTACTTTATAATTACTCATGTTTGCAATGTGAGGATCAGAGAAATCAATACACTGAAGCACGAATCATTGTTATTATTTTTGTTTGTTGTTTTATCAGTATGTTGTCTTGAATTTAAGCTATAATGAAAACTCAATCTATGTCTTCAAAGAAATCCTTCGTAAAATATTAAACATATTTTCCTGTTTTTTTTAAATATAGTTTTCTATTTACCGAAGCACTTTTTTTTCAAACCCTTTTTTTTGTAGGGTTTCTCGAAATCTCGTCTAAAATGAGCCGATTTTTGTCCGTCAGTCAGTACTAGAAATAAGTGCCATTAAATATATTTATAACTCGGTTTGATACACAAATTCAAAACTTGTAGTCATTCATCACTGATAATTTTCAGCGATATGGCGCTGGAAATCAGCGCTGCTGTCTTACAAACATTTTTTTAATGACACAGACCACTATATAATTGACGTTATTGAATCATAAAATATTTTTTCTCGTGTTTTTTTTCATGACATGACATGACATTTCACAGCACCATATTTTCGAAGTCATTAAATCATTAGAATTTTTTTTTATGCTTTAATTATTTTATCAGTGTCAGTTTGTGTAAAGTTCACAAAATTCTCTGCTTCTAATTAAAAAAAACATTTCATAGAAATGCGAATGCATTTCAAAATTATGTATTGTAGGTAGATATGCATTGTAGATTCCTACATTGCATGAAAAGTTGTATCAGTAATTTGTTCCCACAAAGTGGGTAAGTAGGAAAAACTACTGACAGCGCGGCGTTGAAAGAAATTACAAGTTTTTCTTTATTAAATCCGTCGTTGCAACCTTACGGGAGATCGTACAGAATTTTCTTCGCTTTAGAACAAACCCCCGGGCGCCCAGTGCACTTTAAGACGAAAATATAGTTATAGTTAAAGCGTGAAAAGCTTAAAGTCCGTTGGAAAAACATTCTTTGTAGCTAACATGAGCGCGCATGAGCGTGGTCGCGACGCGTCCATTCAGAAGCGCCGCCCTTCAGTTCAACACGAATTTTCTTCTGAACGCACGCCTGGGGACGATTTCCCGCGCCTTTCGAAATTCGAACTAATTTGAATCATAATTGTCAAGTTCGCGCGTCTATATAACCAGTGTCAAAGTGTTGTAGTGTAAAAAAGTTATATTTTTGTTATGTTTTAAGAATTTATTGAGTGTTGGTTACAATATTAACAAAGTTTTATTTTTCTTTTGCGGATTTTTTTGTTGTTCGAGTCGTCGTTTATTATTAGGTGAGTACCTATGGTATTTTCTAAATTTTTTCGGTAAATCTTGTGTTTTCGACGTAACTACCGTTCCAAAGTTTACAAAAAGCTGACCTACCTACTAATATCTTAAGATGAAGTTATCCTTCTTCTAGAAAGTGGAGAACGATTTTTACGGTCACTTGCAAGATGTGTTTTAATTAAAAAGAAACCAGTAGTCTGTCCATCACGTGCCAAGCACATAGCGACACCAAATAAATTTGCTTCCCATATTGCAAACATTTTAGGGTATGTACCTACTTGTAATGTTATTAATAAATTGATGATCAAACGAGGTCTCTATTTATTTTTGGATAGTTATTTATAGAATGTCACTGAGGTGGGAAAATATTATAAATGACGCCAAATAATTATAGTTAGACACAACCGTGCAATGAAGCGATAAGCTAGTTTCAAACGCCAAAATTATTATTGGTTGAGAATTATATATTATGTGTTAATTATTTACTACAATAATTAACTTATGCAGTAATAATGTGGAAATTCATTCAGAAGAGTATTAATTTGTAGATAATTTATAATAGTTTGTGTGCTTAAAACTATTATTATTGATGGCTTAGGTAAGGTACGATGCTTTTACCATAAATGCAAATAAATTGATCAGTGATCAAAAGGTAATCGTAGCTATATTCTGTTTTTTTTTTTAAACTTACTAGCAATGTGGGTCTCATATTACTAGTAATTTTGTTAACCCCTCGTACTAAGCTAAATCCGACGCCCTAGCCATTAGGCTACCGCCGCTTATTAATTAATTAAACATGTAATTAATTACATTTGCACATATTGAAGGTTAGAGATATCTTTATTTCTCATAATTTGCACATATTTGTATTAAATATTAATAAAATTAGTACATCTCTTTTGTGTGTTCTCTGCAATATTATATCATTTTATTATCCCTTGGTAGCATGTGCCAAGAGAATGTAAATATTTGCAAGAGTTCAAAGAACGCAAAAACTGTATGCAAAAATATTTATATTTTTTTATTATATTCACTCATCGATTTTTATAACAAGCAATTTGTTTAACAAACACAATAAAGCCATTTGCTTTTTATTTTATAAACAGCTACTTACATTAAATTTTATCTAAAGTGGTCTCCGATCTCTTTACATCCGATATTTCTGACAGTAATAGAATTTTTTCGATTTTGTTTTCAAGTGTTTTACAGATGTTAAGTTAGCCGATTTTTTTTATTAAAAGAGTTTCAAACACTGCTTGGCTTATTAAGGCATTTTTTGCGCCTAACGGATTAAAAAAAATAGCTGTTTGAATGAAAAATTTGAATAAAAAAGTTGATTAGGCACCATTAGTACAATACCATAAACAATGATTTTAGGTGCGCAATTTTTTTTTCATGTTCGAATTTTAAATCGTAGTCCTCTTGTCTGGTTTTAAATGCAATTAGGCTATCTCTCATTTATTCTTATCAAAATGTGTTTGTTAGTGATGTCAAATCTTTTAGTTGTTCTTATGCTTTCATTTTTGTGTAAATAAACCTAGGCTTATTTACGACTGCTTTTAATAAAAAAAAATGTATAAGCAGAACAAAAAATAAATAAATTAATGAACTGCATCCTTTTGCGTAGATACCGTGGGCGACATATAATTAATTAACGATCTTTCGTTGGCTAATTAAGATTTTATACAAAGACTACGTCTTTAGTATAAGGTATTAAAATCGTCACTGGAAGAATTAAAAAACTGTTGTAAGTCGTAGGTACTTAAATAGCCTTACCTCTCTCGTTCTGAAAGGAGACGTGTGCCCAGCAGTGGGCCAATAAATTGGTTGATGATGATGATGATGATGATTTTTGGTCGTAAATTAGTAAAAGTGCTACAATCAATATAATTATATAGGTCTGCTGTTAGTCTAGCATAGGCTAGACTGAAATAGAAAGGCATAGGCCTTCCTTTGATTATTCCACGATCCACATAGATTTTATCAATTAATTCTTTGCACCGTGAAAAGCAATTTAAACTTCAGCATTGATCGATGAGCAATAGACAATCTATTAATTAGTGACAGTCAGTGATGGACAGATTACACTCTGTAATCAGGACAGCCCTGTTCAATCGCAATGCGGTTAGAAACAACATGGCCGCCTATTAAGTAACCTCTGTCTTTCAATTTCATTTGATTGAACTGCCTACTAACTACTGCTAGAGGTTTTGCATTTAAATCTCAGGTCGAGCAAAATATTTTTGGGGTTTTCTATAAAATATCAGTATCAGCTCGGAGTTTGGTTGATGGCTGGCCCCTATTACATGGGACCTAAACATACCCGCGAACTGTGAGTGTGCATTTAGTACACCTTTGGCGAATCTTTCAGGGAATACAGGCGTGACGGTGAAATAAGTTATTATTAATTAATAAATCTGTTCAGAAAAATATATATTCTGTGCGTTGTATTATAGAAGTCAGTGGCTGCAGGTAGGTAAGGTTGGAGTATTTTTTTTTGTGTGTGTTCTATTGTGTCGCTGGATAGTTTGGATTCACTGATAGGTGGCGCTGCAATCAAATTCTAGGATTTATAAAAAAAAATTGACGAATTTTTTTATTCAACTCGGGCATGCCACTAGTTTCGAGTAATATTTAGATATTGTATGCTTAAGTTCTGCTTCCATGTGTCAAATTTTTATTGAACTCTGACTTGCAGAAATTGGAATCGTTTCTCTAGCCCGGGGGTCTATTTTACCATCTCCTGGTCCAGTTAAATGTTTGTTCCATTTTTTTATTTAGCTTTCAGCTCCGAAGCTTCAATCATGTTGTCTAATGTTCTAATATACTTAATTTTTTTAAGGAGTGTCAATGGAGTTTTTTCCATGGGACCCACTTTTTGGAAATGGCAACTACTTTTTAAAACCTATACCTATTTTAATGGTTAAACATTTGAATAACCATACAAACAGCGATAACCTACTCCTTTTTGAAGTAGGTAAAAAATAGATACTTAAGTACAAAGACTTGTTTGCAAATTCTTGAAGTTCTGAATTACAGTCTCTTGAGAAAAGTTCTATATAAGATAATTATGTAAAACTTATATTGAAACTCAGACGCAAAGTCGTTGAACTTGCCACTGAATAATAATCTCTAGATATTATAAAACCCTCACCGCGTTTGTCCTTCTGTCTGTTCGCGATAAACTTGAAAATTACTTAACAGATTTTCACGTGGTTTCCACCGATACACATTCATTAGAAAAGTTTAGGTGTATAATTTTTAAAGAGTTTGTTAGTTAAAACAAATAATCTCTTATCATGTTCTGTTTTTCTTTAATATTACATGAATACTTCATCAGACTTGTGGTCGCAAGCCTGTCTGCTGAGAGTGTGGGTCCGGGTTTGATTCCTAGTACAGTGTAAATTGAATCTTTGCTACAAAACTAAAGAAAGTTAGGTACTCTTAAATACGAAAAATAAATATTACTTACATCGATCAATTATTGTCATTACATTAAACAGGATAGCAGTGATAGCCTTGTAATATGACCATTGGACTGCTAAGTCAAAGGTCTCGAGTTCGAATCCAGGGCACGCACCTCTGTCTTTTCGAAGTCATGTGCATATTAATAATTAATTATCACGCGCTTAAACGGTGAAGGAAAATCGTCGTCGTGAGGAAACCTGCATGCCTGAGAGATTTCTTGACGGCATGTGAAGTCTACCAACCCGCAGTAGGCTAGCGTGGTGGACTATAGCCTAATCCCTCTCGTTCTGAGAGGAGACCCGTGCCCAGCAGTGGGACAATGTAATGGGTTGATGATGATGATGATGATGACATTAAACAGGTCAAAAGCAAAGTAAACAAATTGCTTGTGGTACCTCTGCCTAACCCTTCTGTATAGGCGTTATCGTCATTATTAAGTTCGGAAGCTTAGAATTAATTATACTTGCCCTTTTCACTAATTAAGTTCTTGACATTAAACCATTACCTAATAATTCTTTAAGAGCTTTCCCGCGTTTCCAAAGGTTGTGATGCATTAGTGATGTTACAAAGGGCAGGATTACCAGGGGTATTTTAGTCGATTATTAAGGAGATTCGATCATTCGAATTCATTTAGGAACTGTAAGTCTGTAACTTTCGCAATCAATGTTAAATTCATCGATATTAACGTTCCGTTTCATTGAATGGGAATCAATTAACGATTAATTACGAAATTTTATTATTAATTTCGTCTGGAAAAGTTTCGAGTTCATTAAATTATTTTCTGTAAGTAAAAATTAACAATTCTTTTTCTTTTACTTATATTATGTTGATAATATAATTATTTACTAAGATCAAGATGATGATTTTTGGTCGTAAATTAGTAAAAGTGCTACAATCAATATAATTATATAGGTCTGCTGTTAGTCTAGCATAGGCTAGACTGAAATAGAAAGGCATAGGCCTTTCTTTGATTATTCCACGATCCACATAGATTTTATCAATTAATTCTTTGCACCGTGAAAAGCAATTTAAACTTCAGCATTGATCGATGAGCAATAGACAATCTATTAATTAGTGACAGTCAGTGATGGACAGATTACACTCTGTAATCAGGACAGCCCTATTCAATCGCAATGCGGTTAGAAACAACATGGCCGCCTATTAAGTAACCTCTGTCTTTCAATTTCATTTGATTGAACTGCCTACTAACTACTGCTAGAGGTTTTGCATTTGATTCTCAGGTCGAGCAAAATATTTTTGGGGTTTTCTATAAAATCTCAGTATCAGCTCGGAGTTTGGTTGATGGCTATAGGCCCCTATTGCATGGGACCTAAACATACCCGCGAACTGTGAGTGTGCATTTAGTACACCTCTGCCGAACCTTTCAGGGAATACAGGCGTGACGGTGAAATAAGTTATTATTAATTAATAAATCTGTTTACAAAAATATATATTCTGTGCGTTGTATTATAGAAGTAAGTGGCTGTAGGTAGGTAAGGTTGGAGTGATTTTTATTTTTTTTGTGTGTGTTCGATTGTGTCTCTGGATAGTTTGGATTAGCTGATAGGTGGCGCTGCAATCAAATTCTAGGATTTATAAAAAAAAATTGACGAATTTTTTTATTCAACTCGGGCATGCCACTAGTTTCGAGTAATATTTAGATATTGTATGCTTAAGTTCTGCTTCCATGTGTCAAATTTGTATTGAACTCTGACTTGCAGAAATTGGAATCGTTTCTCTAGCCCGGGGGTCTATTTTACCATCTCCAGGGCCAGTTAAATGTTTGTTCCATTTTTTTATTTAGCTTTCAGCTCCGAAGCTTCAATCATGTTGTCTAATGTTCTAATATACTTAATTTTTTTAAGGAGTGTCAATGGAGTTTTTTCCATGGCACTCACTTTTTGGAAATGGCAACTACTTTTTAAAACCTATACCTATTTTAATGGTTAAACATTTGAATAACCATACAAACAGCGATAACCTACTCCTTTTTGAAGTAGGTAAAAAATAGATACTTAAGTACAAAGACTTGTTTGCTAATTCTTGAAGTTCTGAATTACAGTCTCTTGAGAAAAGTTCTATATAAGATAATTATGTAAAACTTATATTGAAACTCAGACGCAAAGTCGTTGAACTTGCCACTGAATAATAATCTCTAGATATTATAAAACCCTCACCGCGTTTGTCCTTCTGTCTGTTCGCGATAAACTTGAAAATTACTTAACAGATTTTCACGTGGTTTTCACCGATACACATTCATTAGAAAAGTTTAGGTGTATAATTTTTAAAGGGTTTGTTAGTTAAAACAAATAATCTCTTATCATGTTCTGTTTTTCTTTAACGATATTACACGAATACTTCATCAGACTTGTGGTCGCAAGCCTGTCTGCTGAGAGTGTGGGTCCGGGTTTGATTCCTAGTACAGTGTAAATTGAATCTTTGCTACAAAACTAAAGAAAGTTAGGTACTCTTAAATACGAAAAATAAATATTACTTACATCGATCAATTATTGTCATTACATTAAACAGGATAGCAGTGATAGCCTTGTAATATGACCATTGGACTGCTAAGTCAAAGGTCTCGAGTTCGAATCCAGGGCACGCACCTCTGTCTTTTCGAAGTCATGTGCATATTAATAATTAATTATCACGCGCTTAAACGGTAAAGGAAAATCGTCGTCGTGAGGAAACCTGCATGCCTGAGAGATTTCTGGACGGCATGTGAAGTCTGCCAACCCGCAGTAGGCTAGCGTGGTGGACTATAGCCTAATCCCTCTCGTTCTGAGAGGAGACCCGTGCCCAGCAGTGGGACAATGTAATGGGTTGATGATGATGATGATGATGACATTAAACAGGTCAAAAGCAAAGTAAACAAATTGCTTGTGGTACCTCTGCCTAACCCTTCTGTATAGGCGTTATCGTCATTATTAAGTTCGGAAGCTTAGAATTAATTATACTTGCCCTTTTCACTAATTAAGTTCTTGACATTAAACCATTACCTAATAATTCTTTAAGAGCTTTCCCGCGTTTCCAAAGGTTGTGATGCATTAGTGATGTTACAAAGGGCAGGATTACCAGGGGTATTTTAGTCGATTATTAAGGAGATTCGATCATTCGAATTCATTTAGGAACTGTAAGTCTGTAACTTTCGCAATCAATGTTAAATTCATCGCTATTAACGTTCCGTTTAATTGAATGGGAATCAATTAACGATTAATTACGAAATTTTATTATTAATTTCGTCTGGAAAAGTTTCGAGTTCATTAAATTATTTTCTGTAATATTTTAATATATTAATATTTTATTATTAAATATGTAATAATTTGTTCTATCTTGATGCGTCTCGTCGCCTAGAAGCCGAGTTATAGCAAGTACATCCTTTTAGGGCGCGCATGAAAGCACGGATAGCAGCTAACATACCATCACGCCTGTATTCCCCGAAGGGTTCGACAGAGGTTTACTAATGTAAGTACACCCACATTTCGCCGGTATGTTTATGTCCCATGTAATAGGGGGCGAGCCTATTGCCATTAACCGGGCACGAATCCAGACTCCGAGCTGATACTGGGAATTTCATGGAAAAACCCAATAACACTTTGCTCGACCTAGGGATCGAACCCAGGACCTCTAGTGTAGTAGTCGCGCTTAGAATCACTAGACTAGCAAGTAATATATTATTTATAAAATGCTATATTTTTTTTAAGTACCAAGATTTACCTTGAACCTTCCGAATTTTCTCCTCTCTCAAACACAGGACACGAAGAACTAACCTTTTACTCTGTTTTTTCCTGTTTTTTATTTTCTTCGCCGCCGTTCACGCAACATTGAATCTATCTTCATTAACCCTAGATTAAAGGAGAGGGATTTTTTATCTTCCTGTGGAACCCTGTACCTAAATACGGCTTACACATTATATCTCAACACACAAAAGAATATGATATTATTGAGTTTGTATGCCCATCGCAATGCATTACTGCAATGGGAAATTTATTCCCAAGGTTCTTATATATATTGGGCGAAATATCCTCAAGGTCAAGCGAGATTTCAGTTTACTGTAACTCAACACACAAACATAGAAATATAGAAAGAAAAAATATTTATTGACACAGTCACGGATAATGCACACAATAAATTAAAAGAAAACAATAATTAAAGAGTACCTATAAAGAAAATAAAATTTTAAAAAAAATTGACAATAAACAAACTCATTGTGTGTGTGCCCCACGGCTGTGCCAAATAGCCCAGTTCAGCTTAAAGCCAGACAACTGGTAAGCTGCCTGGCGCTGGTTTTCAACTGGACCTGGTAGTGAGAATCACAAATCCTTAGAGTAATCATAGCGTGGGTGACCCACCGTTAATAGGAAAAAGCTATTGATTTTCTATTTTACCTCCAGCAATTTTCACTAGGTCCTTGATGTTACTGTTTTATTATCAGCAATTTAAATAGATGCTCCGTCAGTTTCATATAGTTAGAGGAAGACATACGCTGAGTTTTTTTCTAGGTGGTCTTAGTCTAGTCCAGTCTAGGAAATCGATAACCGTCGTGTTCCTAATGTTAGCAGTTCTATGAGCGAGAAGCTACGTAGGTAAAAGCCGAAGCGAAAGTGAAAAGTGCAAATACCTTTTGTAATGGTTCAGATTAACGTAAGCTATGTTATGATTTATAACAATATTCTCCACAGGATAAGGCTGGTGTATATTGTGTAAACTTACAGTTCATCAGTATAGGCCCTATGTAATAAACGATGAGCCTGTTGCCATTAACCAGGTACAAATCCGAACTAAATTTCATTTAAAACCCAATAAATAATTGCTCTACCAGAAAATCGAACCCTAGGTTACATGCTCATCAGCCGCTCCTTGCGGCCTCTAGACTGATGAGACTTTTAGATCTTTGGTTATATTCTAGACATACGCGATATGTGTCGATATAGCCATATTTTGTCACGTAATAGATATAATATGTCGTATCTATTCTGGACGACGACCTAGGCTATCGTATCTCGAGCGTTTGCGGTCACAAATACACTTCATTGCGTAATTATTTTATTATACAAAATGTTGCGTTAGATGGTATGCGGTGAGGGTAATATCTATTTGTATACATATATTTATCACTCATTGATTAATCACAAAGGTCGAATGATTGCGAATGATTTGCGAAAGGTTGTTGGCAGAAGCTGGATGCGAAAAGCAGAGGACAGGGTGAAATGGCGCACACTAGGGGACGCTTACGTCCAGCAGTGGACTAGTATAGGCTGATGATGATGATGATGATGATGATGATGATGATGATTAATCACGAACTATAAAAGACTTCATGGGCTAAAAACTTGAAATTTGGTAGATAGGTTCCCTATAAGATATAGGCATCCGTACAGTAAGGACTTTTGAAAAATCCCATAAGACTGGGAATAACTTAATAATTTAAAGCGGCGGTAGCCTAATGCTAGGGCGTCGGATCTGCAATCATGTGTTTGCCAGTTCGAAACCACCGATTGCACTATCGACACTTGGACCCACTCGTAATACAAGCATTTAGCTTAGTACACGAGGGGTTAACAAGAATACCTACTAGTAATGTGCGACCCAAATTGCTGGTATTATAATATTTATATAGGGTTATTGATAAAACACCAAAAACATTTCAGGACTTTATTACTAACATCCAAAACAACAACATTTGTTTTAGACTTCTATACAAAACATAAACATCTTTCAATTATTTTTTCTCTTAATACGAACTCTACGCGTAGCAAAAGAAGGTAAGTAATAAGTTAGGTAAACAATCTTCTTTCTAAAGCTAAGCAGGGGCGGGGAACAGGATTCGGGCGACAAGGAATTGAAACGTTTTAGATAGAAGAACGAAATTTTCAAAGTTTGTTAGGTAAATGTTTTTTGTATTGTTCTGTAAAAAGTTTTGTATAAGATGTTAGTAATACAGATCGGCGAGGTTGTTGGTGTTTTACCAATAACCCTATATCTCCGATCAAATAAAAAGTTAATGTGTGTGTGCGTGTTATTGTGTGTTGTACACCGTTAGGCGTAGTTTTAGCCGGCCTCACTTCTATGTTCGCAAAGTTCCATCTTAACTTTTTATTTGATCTGAGCCCTATATATAGCAGCGAAATATTTATTACTCGCCGATTGATGACGAAATCTTGAAAGTATAATAAAGTCTACAAAAAGTAGATGCTTATAAGGTTTAGATATAGACATCCGCTAAGAAAGTATTGCTGGAAAAACCCACGGCACTGGCAAAAACAAGATTACCTAATCTAAATATATCAATGTTTTTGGGGTCCGAGGTCAAAATGAAAGTAAAAATTATAGCATATGCCAAAGAGTATGATAATAATATGGGAGGCATATGCAATGGCGAGGCCATTTGTTTTATTTTTAGGGGCACGTAGATCATGGTCAGGTGGTTAGAATGGCCCTAGAAATAGTTTGAGAGACTCTGATCTATATAATCATGGAGGCCAGCGTTTTGAGGGTTGTCTATAATGTAAAAATGACGTTCATAAAGTACCTAGTACTTAGTAGTCTATCTCCCTAGAGATAAGGCGAGCTCGAGATCAGCTCACAATTGCCTGTAAAACGCTTCGTGGTGCTATTGACGCTCCTGATTTGCTTAATGTACTGGCGCGCTTTTTTCTTGCAAACAATTATTATCGGGGCAGAAAGCACAAGCTGTTTGCCGTGCCTCCATATCGTACTGTTGCACGTGCTAAGTCGCCAATTCCTCGCACTATGGCCACGCTTAATGATCTCTTGGATTCTAATCCAACAGATGATTTGTTTGCGGATAGATGGTCGAAAATCTTATTGGTATGTCAGAGTGTGAATGTGAGAGGAAATTTTGAAAATGTCGTTAACCTTTTTTCGTTTTTGTTTCTATATATTAGTAACTGTAATTGGTTACACAACCGTTGTAATTAATTAAATAACAAAATCTTGAATAAATGATTTTTAGTTTGCCTTTGTTCATGTTCATTCTCGCTGGATTCTTCTCTATGGGATCCCCTTATTGGAACTGTGTAACTGTGTAACAGTTTCATAAACGCTAGTAAAAGCTTATATTCTATACTCATATTATATAGAGGTACTTAAAGTTTGTGAGTTTGTGACGTTGTAGATAGTAATCTCTGGATCTACTAAACCGATTTTTGAAAATTATTTCATCAATAGAAAGCTACATTATTCCTGAGTGATATAGGCTATATATTATCTCGAAAAATGAAAAGTAACGTATGGCCCACGCGGGAGAATCTGCGGCTGGAAGCTAGTTTGATATTAAAACATTTGAACTTGAACTTTGACTTAATTTGGTCACTGACGAAAAAGTGCGCTTTAAAGGTCTTTAAAAGTCATAAAGTGTCCCAATTATTGTCGTGTGACGGATTGTTTAGTTCTCAAAATTATGGTTGAAAAACTATGACAGCCCGTCGGGAACTCGGGAGTGGTCTAATCAAAGCTATGTCTGGTATCGGTTCTGTGAATCTGTCTTGGTGTTCTCCACAGTTTGGAAATGCTGGCGCCATCTAGTACAAAAAGTTAAAAAATTGACTTGTAAAAGTGTCTTAAAAATTATATTAACAGAAATAAATATAATTAATCAACAAAACCTAAGTCATTGGAATATTCATTAAGTTAATTAAATATTTGATTTTATTAATAAACTTTTTTAATAACAGTCGTGGGTTGAGAAATATAATAATTTCTATAGAATTCGTTTTGTAAAGTGGTCTTTTCGTTAAAAAAGTAATTTATTTGATGTGATTTGCGTCAGTGATTATTGTGAAAGTATTTTCTATTTCCCCATTTTATGAAGTACGTAGGTACTCGTAAATCACACTGAAAGATCTATTATTTATGTAGGTAAGTAAATAGGCAATTAGGTATTATAGGTCAATCAACCCTCGCTTTTAATGTATAAACTTTGTATTTATTTATTAGTTTATTGTCACGTAACTTTGTAGAAGATTTTATTATAATATACCAACGTCACCTGAAGACGTAAAATGTGGAAGGGAAATTCGACATCACAGGCAGCGGTCTCGGTAGCTTAGTTGGTAAAGCATCCGGTGTACTTAACCGGAGGGACGCAGGTTCAAACCCTGCCTGAGGCCGAATTTTTACTTCACTACAAAATTCATATGATATACCAACTCACCAGGTTCCCTTAAGAGTCACTTGTAGTTGTAGGTATGTTTTTAGGCCTATGTAATAAAAGACCAGTTTATTGACATGGCATTAATTCCGCCTTATGTACAAATTTTTGTACGTAATAGCATAGTAGAAGTATTAATATTTATAACCGCCTCGTTATTCTAGTGTTCCTAAGCGCGACTGCTACGCTAGAGCTCTTGGGTTCGATTCCCAGGTCGAGTGAAGTGTAATTGAATTTTTTTATAAAATTCTCAGTATCAGCTCGGAGTTTTGATATGTGCCCGGTGAATGGCAATAGGCTCTCTCCCTATCACATGGGGCCTAAACATACCGGCGAAGTGTGGGTGTACAGTAGTACACCTCTGCCTAACCCTTCGGGGAATATATGTGAGGTGGTATGTTATGTTTTGTTTATTAATATTTATTCTTCTCAGCTGTAGTATGTGTGTCTTTTGTTTTTCAATGTCAGTTCCACAATTATGATCCCTCCATCATCATCAATACGTACCTACATGATTGCGAAAAGTCAGTAGACCCTATTATGTACTACAGTTTTAGCTATGTACTTAGCTATGAATTAATGTTTCCTTTCTATATACCTAATTATACGCCATTATCAACTTCCATCGAAATGGTAGCAAAGTAATTTTTCAATACAATCCAAACATTATAATTTGCTTTCCATAATAATAACAAAAACGTATGTTTTTACATAATTTGTAAAAATATTTAAAAATTTAAACAAATATGTTGGAAAATAAATGGAAGATAAAACAAAAACGTATAAAAGTGTTGTATGAAAACAAAAGCATGTTTATGGACAATGGACGATCTAAAATACTAACAAATTATTCATAAGTAAATGTGTCATACAAAAATAACGTTGAAGTATTTTCAACGTTTGTAGCAATATAACTGTCTTTCTATCTATTTGTGTCATCGTCATGCCTAAATCACTGAACCAATTTTGATGAATCTTGATATAGAGATAGGTTGGGTCGTGGAGAAGGAAGTAGGTTATCTTTTATCTGAAAAAGTCCTTTGGGTTCCGAGAGAAATGGCGAGCAACTGTTAGTATGATAAAGCTTTAGTCATCATCATCACATCAGCCAAAAAGAGGTCCACTCCACGAAGGCCTCCGACATAGACTTCCAAGGCGACCGGTTATATTCTGCCTACCTACATCCAATGTCTTCCAGCGATTTCGACCAGGTCGTCTGTGCATCTCGTTGGAGGTCGTCCCACACTGCGTTTTCGGGAGTGTGTCTCCACTCGAGAACCCTTTTGCCCCACCGGCCATTAGTACTACGTGCTATGTGCCCACTTTTTGAGCTATTTCGACCTCCTGGTTCACGGATTTGGTCGCGTAGAGAAATGCCAAGCATAGCTCTCTCCTAGCACACTGAGCAACATTGACCTTTGTTATGAGACCCATAGTGAGTGATCGCGTCCTTTAATATACACTGTTAAACCAGTTACTCATCGGTCAATATAATATATCGGGTGGAAGGGACATCGACGCACAACCACTTACTGTGAATTCAGTATATGATTTTGGATCTGCTTTGAAAATTTTCGTAGGTTATTCAAAAAGAAATTAGCTGTTTCATACATTTTACAGGTATTGCACTTTTGTAGTAGTTTTTTTTTAATCCTACGAAAAATATCAACGCAATCCCAGAATCATGACTTGAATTCATGGTAAGCGTTTGTGCGTCGATGTCCTTTCCATTCTGTATGTATTATAGCTACTTGAGTGATGTGTGACCTTAAAAACATTTCCCCATGAAAATGGCTTTAAAGCATAGGGCTAACTCAAACATCTTTATTATTTATCCTGACTAAATACGAAAAGTACACAGAGAAATCGACAAAATCGCAACTTTATTTGATCAATATTAGCTCATTTGTCTGGAATCGAAGCAAATTGTATTTGTGCGTAAAAATAAATTATATCTGAAATTACATCTATTCAATCAGGAACTGGGGGGGACAGGAGCGAAACACGGGCAAATTGTCATTTGTTGAGTACAGGGACGGAGTTAGGCCTTAGACATTTTTTATCAAATACCGACACTTCGTTGAGTTCGTCATTTACAAGTAGACTTCTTGAAATAGTCCAGGCGAACGTCACATCCATGTACCAATTGCAAGTTCGGTTTTTAATTTGCAAGAGGCTGCCATTTTCTGCAACTTTCTTTTTGTATTTATATATTTCTAATTGTACTCAGTGCGATATGTAAATGCGTTCACAGTTATGCCTCCCCTCGTAAAAGACGAGTTATGTATGTATTTTTGCTAAATTAAGGCCTGAAGAATCCAAGTCCGGGCCTCGGACCGAGTCCTACATTAAGGCTGTCCCCTACCTGCCGGCCATAACATAATTTCTGTGCGTGACAGGTACGTTCCCGGAGGTATGTACACATATTAAGTACCCGGCGTGGTTCCAATGTACTTGTGTTTTTATTTCATAAGCCTTACTCAAATGATAGAAGGGACAAACTTCTAATGGGCTTATCGAATGAGGATTTTTCCAAACGTTATTTTGTTTCTGTATTTTGAACATTATTGATTGGGCCGTAATAGCTGTATTTGTTTGGTTTAGTTCCTAATGTGTTTGTATAAGTGGGGTAGATGTATACAGCTGTATAATTTATGAATATTTTTTTAATGTGATGTACTACACGGCATTTGTCGATAACGATAATTGAGCT
Organism: Subacronicta megacephala; assembly: GCA_958496365.1. Lineage (NCBI taxonomy): Eukaryota > Metazoa > Arthropoda > Insecta > Lepidoptera > Noctuidae > Subacronicta > Subacronicta megacephala. The sequence continues at coordinate 12,148,736 of OY292521.1, forward strand.
CTACGAAATAAGGCACGCTTCATTTGTTTCAAATAAATTGATACTTTCACGGTTTAGAGCTTCGAAACCTAATAGTATTTTTTATTTTAATGTTAGGGATAATTTGCTTGACTTTTTATATGTTTTGTTTAAAGTTGGTATCATAACCTTATTGTTATCATAACCTAACATACCATCAAGCCTCTATTCTCCGAAGAGTAAGGAAGAGTCAAGAGGTAGACAGTTCAACGGTATGTTTAGGTCCCATGTAATATGGCTTTACTACCATTAACCGGACATGTGCCCAGTTTGAAAATTCAGTAGCACTTTGCTCGATCTGGGAATCGAACCCAGAACCTCTAGACTAATGAGGCTATCGTATTTTTCGTACATACTATAAAAACGGCGTTCACCCTGAAGGATGATTCTGGTACGTAAATAATGTTCAAAATATAATCCCAATCTATTCTCGATGTCATAAATCCGGTGGTTAAATTTTGTGATTTAATTACAATATATTATAATGTTCATCGGTAGGTGTTGATTGGTAATTAAGAAGACTCCTAAGATTCAACATTTATGATACATTGAGACTGGGTTTGAATTATATTTTGAACAGTTTTTAAGTACCAGAGTACAGAATTACCCTTCATTTTAACCCTATTAGACGGAAAAGGGTCAAAGTATCAACTTGACGCTTGAATATTTTCATTGGTTAAAATTAAACCTCTTAGGGAAAGGGATAGTGGATAGTGAAATCAAAAATTAGGGGTAGATACACGATGCCTAGAATATAAGACGAGGCCAAGTCATGGACATAACTGAAACTAGTGAATGTTTTGTGGAATTATTTTGTGCGAAGAACCAAAATTGGTCAAATTATATTGATTAGATTGCTCCATTGTGACGTATTTGAGTATTTTTAAATTCACAATCAATTCATGTTCACAATCACATGTTCACAATCACATGTTTCTAATTAAAACTTCAGCCATCTAACTTCTAAATTTAAATTACAGTTTTGTGCGTGAACAATCATAGGTGTCATTTCTAGGGTTGTTAAATCGTGCTAGTGTGGCTTCACTGAAATCCGAATAGGGTTACCTACTTGTGTAACCAGCCTTAACTTGATCAATGTCATCCGTTCGTCTTTGTAGTCTCCACTCTCTATTGGTGCATAGGAAATTGATTTTTTGGTATCTTTTGCGAAAATACCTCCCATTTATATATAACCAAATATATTTTTTTGTACTTTTCTAATTTTAAAGCTCTTTTGTTACATTTTACTGTCAAAGATTGTGATTCCATATGAAAATAAAATGTCATAGAAAAATATACACCGTACATTGGTGGTCCTTTTAATCTGGAGTGTAGTACTCGCAACTGGCTGGTACCGGATTGATGTATTAACTTGGATGAAGCAAAATAAGTAAGCAGGAGTAGCTAGATCTATAGTTTCAGCCTTAGGCTATCCCGATGGGAAGGGATGGGATCCCGATATACATAAACTGACGTCTCTTGAAGGCAATGCATAATGTTCAAATAAGTATAAATAATAATATTTAAAATCAGATATCTCTCGAATTTGGAACAAAACGTAGGTATTGAATTGACATAAGCTTTCGTCAAACCGAGCATTCATAGATGTCACTTCAATAGTTTCCTTGATTCGAAGAAAAGGTTGCAGTTCATATAAGCCTTATTCGACCAATCACATAGCTTTGTTTTTAAGCAAATTTTAGGCAAAGTAGAAAACATTTTTTCATAACCGGCTTTCTGAATTATTTAGGTGGAAGTGTATGTATATCGTTGTGCCAATTTCGTGACTATAAATCAGGATTTAACAAAATCACCGATCGTTATTGGATGGACGGTGTGCCTAGACGTCAATATAGTCGTTATAACAGATTTTTATCTATGGCACACTATCCGTTTAGGTAAACAGTGTTGGCTACGAGCCAAAACATCAGGGTTTTAAGGCGCTTACACACACTATTGATAATGGTAACGTTTGTCTTGAATGAACGTGAAATTCTAGGGTATAATGAACGGTACACATAGAATAATTTTTAACTAGAAGCCGCGTCCGGCTATTTTTGCATGTTGTGTATTGTGTCCAAAAAACAGTTTCTTACACATGCAATTTTATTTCATACAGTTTCATTTACAGGTATGAATGGCACAAGAAAGCATTATTTAATTAGATTTGACCACTGTAAATCACGTTATCGTGATGTTTACAAAGTAACCAATCATCACTTTTATGCGTATATGTGGCTTCTAGGTTAACTATACCAAGAAAGACTACAATGTGGTTATTAACGGGTATTTTAAGGCAGCGTTATATGGCGTTATATTCTATTATAGATTTAAGTATATGACTATGACTATTGTCATCGTGTAAACATAAATGTGTTGAAATGAGATAAGCTTCCGTGAACCCGAGAGTTCAATTCATTCCTCGCTTCTAAGATAAGATTGCAGTTCGTATAAGCCTTATTCCTAGGCCATGTGCCTTTACCAGCCCTATATGCGGTAAGATATCCAATATACCGCAAAACCGCATTCAGTTCAACCTAAGGGCATCGGCCTCATCAGATTTATTGGTTATTACTAGGATTCAATCGGCAGTTCATGACGTCACCCGTTATGATATGTAAGTGGCGTTAAACGGGCTACTGACCTAATATTTCATAGTTGAAGAACGATTTATTGTGATAGTGAGCTGTGCTTTTCTTAAATAGAGCAATAATCCGCCAATAATGTATCCAATACGTACTTGTAAATTATCTATTTCGTATTAAGTATTATCTATTTCGTGGTTGTTGCCTCAATATGGTCGAAAGTGCGACTATTCTTATGACGCTAAGACAGTTTTTCCTCTAGCGTAATAGTCGCACTAGAGGGTTTCCCCTGAGTTCGGGGTATACAGGCGTGATGGTATGTTGATTATCATCAAACCATAACTTCACTAAAGGGATTAATTAGGCTACAGACTACAGTCCACCAACCTAGCCTAACGGGTTTTTAGCGTCGCACTTCGCATACCATCAAGAAAATCTCTTAGGCATGCAGATTTCTTTGCGTTTTCTTTCACATAGACAGCTGTTAATGTATGTTACATATGATTAAATAAAAACTATACTAAACTTACGCACGGATAAGGCATTATTTTAAATTGCATATGATAGGGAGTAGGTATATCGAAAAATTATTGGAATTGGGATAAAGCAATAGGCCCCCTGCAATTACGCTGCTACTGACAATGTCACAGAAAACCTAATAACACTTTGTCTACCTAAGAATCCAACTCAGGACCTCTAGCGTATCTGTCGCGCTAACGATCACTTGCCTAATGAGGTACCTAGGTTTTATTACGGTGTTATGTTATTTAATCCATATAAAACCTATACCAAATCTCCTTTCGTTGTGAATGAAGGCAGGGATTGAATAATGATTTGTAGAATAAACTTTGAAAATCTAGTTCAAAGATTTCCGCATCTCGGTTTACTGCCTGGATCACAAATTGGATCAATAGGAATACCAATAACGTGAAAGCCCCGACAAGAACGTAGACTTGATATAGAATTTAACGATGATAATTATAATAGTGGAAAAAATCAGATTCAATTCACGGATCGGATAACATAACATACCATCACGCCTGTGTTCCCCGAAGGGCTCAGAGGTAATCCCTACTAACTGCTAGAGAGACTAAAGTTATCCCACGTTTAACCAGGCACAAATCGAAACTAGCTGCTACTGAGAATTTCATAGAAAAACCCTTGCTCGACCTGGGAATCAGAAAAAAAATCTTTTGCTGTAGCTTATTTGGCAAAAGCATCCCGTACCTATACTTAACCGAAGGGACGTAGGTTCGAATTTTGCCTGAGGCCGAATTTTCCAAGAATCTTTATATCTTTCTAGATTGTTATGACTAGAAGCAAGTGATTCTGAATACAAAAATAGTTTGTTTACTACACAGCTCAAACAGTAAACAGAATAGTTATGATTGTATCGACAAGCATGTTGGCAGAATGATTGATTCCGTCGACACCTAAATATATATTTTTAGGTTGAATCATTATCATATATATATACTAGCTTTCCGCCCGCAGCTTTGCTCGCGTGGACAACACGATTTTGACTGTTATTTTTTTTCTATTTCCGGCGGGATATTGTAAATTATCTAAAATTAAGAACAAATAATTTGCTCCACTATATTATTTTATTGAAATATAAAAATAACATGTAATTTTTTTATTAATTTATTCATGTCCTTTTAGCTAGAGCGATGGTTATTCTGGACGCCTCGTAGGGTCGAATTCAATGAGGATGTACAAATACCGGAAGACCACTTTGCTCTCAAGAATTAAAATTGCACTTCTTTGTATACCACATTGGTTTTTCTGTCTGGTATCAAAATGACCAGACTGCTTTTAATACAGTAACAGGCAAGGTAGAATTTCCCGCGTGAGAAGCCGTTCTTCCCTTAAATCGATGCCTGCTACCCTTAATGACTGAAATTTTATTTATAGCATTGCAAAGCATCTTCTTAAAAACATAGGCTTAATTCACACATTCGAGGTATGAAAACTGAATCCCCCCGAGCACATCCAGTAATCACAGTGACCTTTTTAATATTTTTGTGCAATGCTAATGCATGACAGCAATCACAGTGACCTTTTTAATGCATGCAATGCTTTGTGTAACTCTCAGTCTAGTCCCGTTACATAGCTTAAGTGCCAATCTATAGACTTCGTTTGTATATTAGAAAAATCAGGATATACTCTAAGATCTGTCATAGTCACCTGTCACTACTGTATTTAGGAAAGATGATAATCCATTTACTATTTTAAGTAATAGCTCAGAAAACTCTCCAGCAGACGCATCTCTCTCGTATTTCTTTTTAAAGATAAACATTATGTTGGGTCATAGGTATGACGATGTCAAGGAAGCTCTGAATTCGTCTGCTCGGGTTCCTCTAGGTCAAAGACATTTAATATACTTACTACTACTATTAAATCTCTTTGCTCTAGGTACAACAGAATCTGACGGAATTCCCGTGCCAGCAACACAGTAACTCCACCCATCACTCTATTGCTGCCTCTCAATTTCAATTCCACTTTTGTGTACCATAGAAAGCATTTTATATGTTTATCAACCAAAGACATTTAATACACTAGTAATAGACGGGACATCAAGCCCAAAATCATACGCAAATACTTTGTGCCAAGTGGTACAAAGTCGTTTAGTCTAGTATCGGACGTCAGCCTGGCAGCTCGTGTACAACTTGCGTACGTCTACCAAAACATTCGTCATTTTAAATAATTTCCTGAGAAAATATGCCTGGCTGCGTATTGCGGTACTGTAAATCTCGACATGGTCAGGCGACTGGACTTGACTGCAGTTTTTTTTCGTCAGTATTCTATTAATAAACTCAATAAATAATAATAATTAGCTGAAATCATTCTAGAACATTGCTAAGCGCCCTCTGTTGCTCAGTAGTTTTTTACAATGCTCTGCTAGGGATGTTAAAAAATAATCGATTCTAAAAAAAATCGATACCTATTTCATAAAAATCTATTTTTTATGAGCGATTATATTTTTTTTATTAATCAATTTTTTTATTTTAAAAAACATAACATAACATACCATCATGCCTGTATTCCCCGAAAGGTTAGGCAGAGGTGTACTAATGTACACCCACATTTCGCCGGTATGTTTAGTTCCCATGTAATAGGGGGCGAGCCTATTGCCATTAACTGGGCACAAATCCAGACTCCGAGCTGCTACTGGGAATTTCATGGGAAAAACCCAAAAACACTTTGCTCGACCTGGGAATCGAACCCAGGACCTCTTGCGTAGCAGTCGCACTTGGGACCACTAAACTAACAAGGCAGTTTTTTATTTTAAGCGTCCCCTTTTTCGTTTTTTTCTACTGGTACCTATTTAAATATACGGCAACACGGCGTGTTTCGTTATTATTTTGTAAATTGTTCGCATAAAACATACAAAAACACAACGGCGCCCTAAAACTTTTCATCAAAAAAACTATTTTTATATAATCGATTATTTTGAGATAAATAAAAATCGATTTTTAAATAATCGTTTTTTTCTACCCTTAAGTCACATCCCTCTCTGCTACTAACTTACTAGAGGTTGCTGTTTTTTATCGATTCGTGATATCGATAAGCAATATTTTTATGAGTCAGGTAAATAATAAATTATAAACAATGTTATAATTATCAATTTATAACTGACGAAAACCGGAAGAGGTTCTATATTCGTCTATTATGTATGTATGTTTTTTTCACGTCGGTATGTTACCCGATTGCTCCGTCAATTGAGGAAAGAATTTGCAAACTATTTTTTTGTTTGGAAGGGGTGGAGGCCACCTGAATCATTTTAACTTTAATAATTAATTCAGGTAGGGAAATAGGGGATAATTGGTTTCTGAATTTCAAATATTTCACTTGTGAACCGATTGTGGTGAAACTTGTCAAACTTGTGTGTGTAGTTCTAATGACACTACAACATAGTGGACACCGAGAGTTGACCTGATGTTGGAGACGGAAGACAGTCGAAGGAAACTCTCAACTTTTACAGCTCCTATCTCGTGTTTAGGTCGTCATTTAACTTTATGATAACTTTAGACATGACTTCGTTAAAGTAAGGTAACTAAGGAACTACTTAGATATTAGACAAAAAAAACGAAAAATTAAACCGACGAAAAAAGTAACTTTATCCAAATACTTTTTTCGACGGTTTAATTTTTTGTTAAAAAGTAATAGAGCAAAGTGTAAGGCTGCAAATTCACGAAGACGCGAAAATTCGTACATATTTATTGATTATCATGTAATCGCTCGGTAACTGTTGTTTATCTGAACTAATATTAAGAAAAGAAAAGATTGAAAGAGGAAAGATTTGATTGTTTGTTTGCATTGAATAGGCTCTAAAACTACTGGACTGATTTGAGGAATTCTTTCACCAATAGAAAGCTACATTATTCCTGACATAGACCATATATTATCCCGTAAAATGACAAGAAACATATAGTTCACGCGGGCAAAGCTGCAGGTGGAAAGCAAACATAATAGTTTACGCGGGCAAGGCTGCGGGTGGAAAGCTAGTATCTTATTAAAAGCCTATCGTAGTGATCTTCATAAATTTTATCGATATCTTGCTATCTTAATGGTAGCACCTCTACCAAAGAATTACAAATCCTTTTAAAACACTACACCTATTGTATGATAGCTAAAATATGTTGTCAGATTGCGTCAGTTGTATAATTTTTGCTATTCAAAGATAGATAGCGTTACTGCCACATGGGCTCAAAGTTTTTGTTTGACAATGCTCCCAATGTCCGCTCTATTACTACTACTATTAAATCTCTTTGTTATCAACCAACGTTTCTTGAATAAAATCACATTGAGTTTTCAAACATGACATGACATGTGTCAATATAAAAAGTAAATTAAATCAAAGCACTAAGGAGTATTGATATCAAAATCGAAGCAAATCATCCCGAAAATAACTTTCCCCCCTTTTTTAAGTCCGTTAGGGGATCAATTTCAATAAAATACGAAACATGTCTTCCATCAATTCTGTTAAAAAACGTTTATGCAAAATTTGAAGCAGATTGGACCAAAGAATCACGTTGTCCCATACAAACTTTGCCCCCCTTTTTCACCCCCTTAGGGGTATAATTTCGGAAAATCCTTTCTTATCGGATGCCTACGTCATACAAAGAATACACTCTCCAAGTTTCAGGTCTCTACGATCAGCGGTTTAGGCTGTGCGTTGTTCCGTCAGTCAGTCAGTCATTCAGGACAAAGGATTTTATATGTATAGATCACAGGATTTCTTGGTAAAGGCGGGATAGATGCCCCACATTTTGAAATATCCTCTTAATTTTAAAATTATCAATTTTATTTAAATAATTACTATGAATTTTGCTAGTTTAATCCTTTATTGTTTTTTATTGTAGTTTAACTGTGATTTGTATTTTTGGACCTACAAATTACAGATTTTGCAAATTTTAGCTTTTTGTGGACCTCCTTTTTTGAGGATAGATGCCTACCCGTATGGATAGTTGCCCCAACATGAAAATAATAAGAAGGATAGATGCCCTTCATACTGTATAAACGAAAAACTCAACAAAAAATGACAATTGGTATTTTAGCAGTAAAAGGCTACTCCTAAAACAGATTTTTTTTCCAAGAAACATGGGCCTAATAATAAAAAGCATTTTGCAGTTTTTAAAATGTTTAAATAAAAATAAATAAATGTCATCGTTAGCACATAATTTTACACAATTTGAGGTCAAATAAAATAACCATAAAAATATGTTAACACATAAAAAATATAACAGAACACAAAAATATGTTCAAAATTTACACTGAAACCACATGTGGGTATACAATGGTGTATGGAGGGTTAGATGGCGCTAGGAGCATCTATACCTCGAAAAATCAGGGCAACTATCCTTTTTGATAGGGATAGATGCCCAAGTATTTTTTAAATAAATAAATAACAAAACAGCAACTTTTTACATCTAGATGATAAAAAAAAAAAAGATGCATACTTGATGAATCAGTATATTGACTTAATAAAAAATATAACGGAATTAATGACTACTTGTAAAGTTATACAACAGCAAATACAAACATTTAAAACTTTGACGTGTTTGTAAAGTTCGCCGCGGAGATGAATGCACACGAGCGAAACACATCCTCACCGTACGACGGCCCGTGGCTTGTTGAGGTGCGGGGTGACTGCGGCTCTTAGTTATACTATTGTTTCTTAGTCGCGAGTTAGGGAAGTTAGGTTTTTTGAAAATGAGGCATCTATCCCACTGGGGCATCTATCCGGCCTTTACCCTATATCGATAATATTATGAATTATTGAAGAAAACTTACGTTTTTTCGTTTCAATACCATCACGGCTGTATTTCCCGAAGCCTTAGGCAGAGGTGTATTAATGTTACATCAATACTTCACCGTTATATTTAGGTCCCATGTAATAGGGGGCGAACATATTTCCATTAACCGGGCACAAATCCAGACTCCGAGCTGCTACTAAGTATTTCATACAAAAACCCAACAACACTACTCGACCTGGGGATCGAACCCAGGACTTCTAGCGTAACAGTCGGGAGCAGCTTGGGACCACTAGACTAATGAGGCAGTTCGTAAGCGATGATCACACCAAGATACGTGTCGGAAAATGTGGAGGTAAGAGCATAAACTAAAACATGTACCTAATGAAAAGAAGTCAATACCTATATAAAGAACTCCTCTCACTAGAGCCATACGCGTGGTGAATGAGGTTCACGGGAGGGTTGATGTATTGTGGTGCAACTTGAGTGAATTCGCAAAAGTTACACTATATGTAATAAGTTATTTAGATTAAGATATTTTTTTAACTAGGTATAAGGTGCAGATTTAGGATTTAGTTAGTATAGCCACTCTGTCGCATTGGATCATAGATCTGTAATGATAGTGTATTGCTCGAAGTCAAAGTCAAATGTTTGATTTCATCCTATCTACTTAACCTAATCTACCTTTTTTCCACTTGTAGTCGGCCAGCAGTGGGACCATTATGGCAGGCCGATTATGCTATAAGTATCAATAAAATCTCATTAGCAGCTTCGTTTTACTTTGTCCCGGAATCGGAAAAATCGGAGCTAAAAAAACCGGCCTAGTGCGAGTCGGACTCGCGCACGAAGGGTTCCGTACCATTATTATAAAAACGGCAAAAAAATATGTTGTATGGGAGCCCCACTAAATATTCATTTTTCTGTTTTTTAGTATAGTTTAGAAATACATCATCTGTGAAAATGTTTACTGTCTAACTATCACGGTTAATGAGATACAGCCTGGTGATAGACAGACAGACGGACAGTCACACAGACAGACCGACGGGCAGCGTAGTCATTGTAATAGGGTCTCGTTTTTACCTGTTGGGTACGGAACCCTAGAAATGGTGTGCAGCCGAACACCTTTCTTTAATCCTACAAGAAATACATGCCTGATGGTATGTAAATAGTAATTTATCTGTGTACACATCACATAACCTACTTAACCACTCCATCGATTTGGGACACACTTTTAGTGGCGAAAGCTTAACGAGGACATCTGAAATCTAATATACGTGCATTATGGTAAAGCTTAGTAGAATTCTATTCTTATGTAATATTGCCCGCGGCTTTGCCCGCATGAGAATAAATATCAAACAATCAAAAATATTTCTCTTTATAGTAATAGTGTACGTCGACGTATATATATTAATCCACGACTTAGCTAGAAGCTAGAAAGTCGCTAGAAAGAAGGCAATAGTTGGTTTTGATAATTATTTTTATGCTTTTGATAATCGCTTCCTTCATGTTGTGTTTTCTTGATTGACACAAACCTGTGATTATTTAAAGCTACGGTTAAACGAGAGCAATTAGCACTAGAACTTATTATCTGCCGGACTATTTTGATGCTAAAAATGCTTAAGAGAAAGTTCTAAACTATTTTTTATTCCGAGACCTGTATCGAGATTAATTTTTGTCAGTTTTTTTCTACTAAATCTGTCGGTCCGTCTGTCATATGACGACCAATCTAATATATGTATATACATAACAATTGATGCTATATCAAAATACTTAGGCCGCAGACAAACTTAATATCGTAATGTTCCCTCATAAATTTATTAGTGCGGATTTTGTGTAATGTTATAACTACTAACTTAGTTTTATATCTTATGATAGTTATATCTTTCGTCTCGTCTCCAGAATTAGGTTAGTGTGTCAACAAAATAAGAACCTGCAAAAAGGTGTAAATAAGATCGCTCCATCATGAGATGATTGATCTAGCTCTAACACTAATACAATTTTCAGTCTCCGAAAAAAAATTTTGAAAATAAAAAAGGGATTATTTCGCAGAACTAGACAGTATTCTAACATAACATACATCACGCATGTATTATCGAAGGATTAGATAAAGTTGAGCCGGTAGTTCGTACAGTGCGTTCGTTCGTTGTGTGTTTTTAGATCCGTATGTAATAGGTGGTAAGACTGTTTATATGAACCGGGCCCAAATCCGAGATGCCACTGAGATTTCAATAAAGCCCATTGTTCTAATGAAATACAGTATGTTAATTAAACACAAATAGATAATGTGAAACGAACCGAAGACATGGTGGGTATCTTTATTGTAAGGTTTTAGCTGACTTGTGGAGTCCACCTCGTGACCAGGCAAGGGTCCGATAGGGACCGCCGTTATTCGCACCTTCGAGTGGGATGCGAGGCAAGGCCTTGAATCTGAAGGGGTCCACGAAGGGGTCCACGAAATCCAGACTACTGCCTGTCACGGTCATGGCATGCAAGTGCGATGTTTAGTCGGTACAAGTCCACCATACTTATAAGGTATTTCTGAAATATACTTAGGTACATAGAAATGCCAAAAAGCGTGTTAACGTGTTGCAATTTCCCGCTTCGCTTTCGCAACACCTTCCCATCGCTGTTTGTATGGCAAGGTCTTTAAATATTTCCTTCTTAGCTCAGCAATATTAGGTTTGTTTTCAGACGAGCATGACCTATATTATAAGCTATCAGTTTTACATGACGCGTTTAATATAAACACGCATGAGATTTTCAGGTGAAATATAGCAGAATTCCGATTTAACAAACTTTGCAGTTTCGAAGAAAAAAATATTTACGTGTAAAACGAAGTTCAACGAACTATTTATTGAAAGTACGTGACCATCATTTATAACTGAAATTTGTTAGTAATATCCATGAAAAATGAGAATGTTTGTCTCAGTTTTATTTTTATAAAAGCTAACAAAAGATTAAAAGAGTCAGCAAAATTAAAAGCTTTGTTCAGTTTCAGTCTTTTTGTGTTTAGTGTGCACATGCTAATATAAAAGGATTTGTTAGTGATAAACTACTACTGCTACGATACTTCGAGAGTATGAAAGTTTCTTTTTTTCATGAAATATATATAGTTTATCAGATTCGCTACTGTAAAGTAATAACAAAGTAATAAATATATCATACATATTATACACAAACTATGTAATTGAATATGATGCTGCAATTCATTTACTTACTACATCGTCAACGAGGGCATTAGGGCATTTTACATACCTTTTGGTTCAACTAACTACAGAAGTAATGCTTTCTTTTTGCGCAGCGCCAGACAATTTAATAAAATGTCATTAAATTCAGAAATAGACCTATTCTGTAGTAGTCCGAGTTCAGTAAGAAGACGGATGAATAAAGTGTTTTCGCCAAAGACATTTAATACACTAGTAACTACTATTAAATCTCTTTGGTTTTCGCTGATATGCCCGACTAACGTTAACTCAGACCTCAAGCGATATAATTTTAGATAATTATTTTAGTTCTGTTTGGTTTTGGTTAAAATAAGTTTAAGTAATTGTCACGACTTCTTTCTTTTCATGTTTTAATATCATCATATGAGAGCTTGTTATTAGCAATATGATTAGCAATAACAGATATCCATTGTATTTATTAGACTGTAAGCTTTCCTAAAATAAAATAAATAAATAAAATAAATAAATTAGGTATATAATGGCGTCTGAAGTGCCTATAGGTACTCATACCATACCAAAATTGACTAAATTTTTTTCTCCTCTGTTTTTGAAGAAGGTAAAAAATTAGAGAAATTTCCGTTAGATTGGGAAATCAATGCGGGCGTCACCACAGGAGATTTTTAGTTAAATTGTTAGTAAGGTTAGTTTAGTTGATGTGAAATTATTTGGATACGCGTGAATGTACAGCTATGAATAAATTACTCGCTTATTAGTTGAAGCTTCGACGAGTCAGCCTTGTTATGGCATGTGATATTCCCGGAAAATTAAGCTATTTCAGATGACCTATATACCTGGGTATGTTTATAGATTTCAATGTGTAGACTACGGTCTAGGAACATAAGTACCTAATATTATAAATACGGAAGTGACTCCCTTATTGCCTCATTAGTCTACTGGTCCCAAGCACGACAGCTACGCTAGAGGACCTGGTTTCGATTCCCGGTTTTTCGGTAAAATTCTGGTAAACTGTGGGCCGAGGTGTACCTCCGACTAACCCTTCGGGGAAAACAGGCGTGATTGTATGTTATGTTTTAATGTTTAACTCTGTTACATTTTCGCGCTGAAACAGCTAATCCAATTTTGAATTAATTATGTTACAGAGATAGATTGGACCAAGAGACTTTGCCAATATCCTTCAAGTTCTCGTTTATCGCTAACGCATCGCTTACCCACACATTATAATTACAAAAATGATTAAATTCAAGACAGCACGTCGGCTAATTGTGTCACTTACCTTCGTCCCACTTTCGAGCAATTAATTAAAAAACTTCAACGTGAAGCACTTAATTACTTATCTTCTTCACTTCTTGCCGGAATATTCTTGAATAAAAAGGTCAATTTTAAATAATTTTGTTAACTTGTCTTGTGATATTTAACTTCATATACGTAAATCCACCACATAATTTCTGTACAAATGGAAACCAAATATACGTATTATTATGATTATTATATTATATAGTATAGCAGTAGAAGTAGTGCCTCGCTGGCATGCCAGCATGAATGGGTCGGCATGTCCGGGGAAGTAATACCCTCCCACAGAATATCAACGTCAAGTAGCAGTAGGCATACTGTTGCGTTTCGTACGGTGAAATGAAGTCCCCTTATATCTCCGTTCCCCTTCCTTTTCCTTAAATAGGCTCGGCCCTTTGGTATTGCAGATGTCCATGGGCGGCGACGACTACTTACAATCATAAAAAACCGGCCAAGTGCGAGTCGTACTCGCGCACGGAGGGTTCCGTATCATTACGATTTATGACGTATTAAAAAAATACTATTTACTAGATCTCGTCCAAACCAATTTTCGATGGGAGGTTACATAATCTACATCATATATTTTTTTTAGTTTTATCGTCCTCTTATTTTAGAAGTTACAGGGGGGGGGGGGGCACACACATTTTACCACTTGGAAGTGTCTCTCGCGCAAAATATTCAGTTTATGATGTATTAAAAAAAAACTATTGACTAGATCTCATTCAAACCAATTTTCGGTGGAAGTTTATATAGTAATTGTACATCATATTTTTTTTTTAGTTTTATCGTTTTCTTATTTTAGAAGTTACATGGGGGGGGACACACATTTTACCACTTTGGAAGTGTTTCTCGCGCAAACTGTTCAGTTTAGAAAAAAATGATATTAGAAACCGCAATATCATTTTTGAAGACCTATCCATAGATACCCCGCAAGTATGGGTTCGATGAAAAAAAAATTTTGAGTTTCAGTTCCAAGTATGGGGAACCCCCAAAATGTATTGTTTTTTTTCTATTTTTGTGTGAAAATCTTAATGTGGTTTATAGAATACATCTGCTTACCAAGTTTCAACAGCATAGTTCTTATAGTTTCGAAAAAAAAGGCTGTGACACGATCGGACAGACAGACAGACAGACAGACATGACGAATCTATAAGGGTTCCGTTTTTTGCCATTTGGCTACGGAACCCTAAAAAAATAGCATCTGAAACATCCAGTATCATTATATATACATTATTGCTCGTCTCCTATAAGCACGAACTATAGATTTCTTGCTGTTACCGATCCTGGTATGTATCATCATCGGACGTATTTGCGTTTTTATCAGTACATCCGCAATTTGATTATAGTAAGTTCTTGTACTTGTTTCGGGCAGTATAATTTCTTTATTATACCTACAATTGAATCCATATTATGGGAAAATCGGTCTCGAGCTTAAGTATTGCCGTAGTCGCGAGCAACTATGGCCTGTGGGTATCAACCTGACCTAAGATGGACACCGCTGTTCTTATGAAATACAAAGATGACATTACTTGTTTTACGATTTTTTCCGTAGTCGGCTTTAGCTTCTATATTTTTTAAATAAAATTGCTTTTTCCGGATTTTATCGCGTTATATTGATACAATTTAATTCCCGACGTTTCGGATCCTTTACAGCATCCATGGTCACGGGAGGACTCTCTTCGCTGCTATATTTTTTCTTTATCTATTTGTTACCTTTTCTGGTCTAAAACAGATTTCAATTAAATTAGGACATTAGGAGGGTGTATTATGTTTTAAAAAATAAATACTAAACAGTCCTTTTGTAACTTAAGTTAAAAACACGGGCAATATCTAGTAGTTTATAAAACTAGATGATCTAGTTTTCTGTCAGAGAATTGAGTAATTGATATTGTTTATTCTAGTTCGCCAATAGATCCCCTGGATTCGGATCAACCGCAAGTAATTCCAAGCCCCTTTGAAACGGGCTCAATTCAAGCAATAAATATTAACACAGTGGAACCCTTAATAGCGAAATATCTCGAACATTCGTCTGATTGTGGCTCGGATTGGAATTTCGGGATTGAAAGCCGGTTTGCATCGGTAACTAAAATTGCGGGAATAGGTGCAGAAGTTTGAAATAACAAAGTTAAAAACAATGGTAGATGAAAGGGAATCGGAAATTGCCGAAGAAGTGCTTTTCATATTGTTTAAACTAATTACTATAATCAAATGTTATTTCAAATTGGGTTCGATCCCGCCAGCAATCAATAATTTATCAAAATACTCCATCAAGCCATTTTAACTCGTCAAGCGTCATAATCTATTGTTTTGCCCTCACGAGGCAACCCAATAGATTATCATCAGTGAATTAAGGAGAGATAGGACTACTAAGTCACCGCATTGCCCAATTTGCTAAGCAGTACTTTGCTAACCACTAAAATTACTAGATTAATGAGACTCCACTGAAGTCTCAAGGTGACAAAGTGCGTGTTTAATACCCACCAGTGTTTCTAAAGTCTAGACCATAATATGAGACTGGCCTATAGTTAATAAATAATACATTTATTTAAGGAACAGTTTACAGTGAATCTCCTTATATTATGTAGTAGTAGTAATATATTAAAAGATCTCCTATGTGTCTAAGGAGTGCTTTAGCACTAGGCTTAGAGCTTTAGCTTTAGTACTAGGTATACCCTGTATTACCAATGCCATCACTTTGTTCCAGACCAAGCTAATTAGCACTGTATACAAAATTAAAAATTACTAAATTAGTTCCATAGAAGCCATATCGTGGCGTAACATTAAATATTTACATAACTAATACTAATGTACACCCACACTTCGTCGGTATGATAAGGTGCCATGTAATAGGGACGACCCTATTGCTAGTAACTGGGCACAAATCCAGACTCCGAGCTGCTACTAAGAATTTCATAAAAAAACTCAATAACACTGCTCGAATTGGGGATCGAATCAAGGACCACTAGCGTAGAAGTCGCCCTTCGAACCACTGGGCAAATGAGGCAGTCTCAATACACTGCGCACTGCTGCACACTCCCGACGCAATACACAACATGCTAAAATAGCTGAACGCGACTTCTAGCTCATATTTATTCTATGACTTAGCTATTTAAAATTTCAAAGCCAATTATGTCATAGATCTGTCAAGTTATTTTTGTTTAATTTTTAATTACCGTGCCATCATGATAGAGGGGACTGAGCTAAAACTGTCAACATTAGGCGAGTGTATATTTTTAAGCTGAAAGTCGCGTTAGTGAAGGTTCACTTACCTTACAGACTGGATATGACAGCGTAATAAAAATCCAATAATACATTTTATTTTACCTGCGTAGATACTTATAAACGTATAGTACTTAAAGATACGATCATACATATCTAAATAAGGATAAGAGAAACAAATGAGTGAGTTATTTTATACTTATGGTACAGTGGGTTATAGCTGTTACCTGGCCCACTAAGACGCCGCCGGCCCACCTAGGGTGGGTCAGGTAACAGCTATAACCCACTGTACCTGTACAATGTTTTTAAGGCAGCCTTGGGCGCGAAATTAAATTTTGTTTTTTCCGCTAATTATTTGGCTATAACATATTCTAGGTGTGCGAATATCAGTGGAGTCGCCGGGAGGGGACGCCCTAGACATACCACGACTTGAAGCAAAAGAGGTATGCAAGAATCGTAGCAGATGGCGTTCTGTAGTTTCTGCCTACCCCTATGGGAAAAAGGCGTGAGTGTATGTATGTATGTATGTATATTCTAGGTACATGTCAGTAGGAATTGTGACATCAACAATAACTTATTCACGATTAAATATTAAAACTTTTGCTTAAAAATCGTTATCATCGAAGATTTTGGTATAAAATAGTGGATTCGGCGGAAAATGAAAATTAACACCTAAATCTCCTGCATAATCGCCACATTGTATTTAATCCTTATTTGAATACTTCAAATTGCCCTTCAAACACTTTAGTTATTGGTTAAATTTTTCACATAACTTCTCAGATTTACTTTTAAATAACTTAAGCGGGACGCTTAATTTTTTTTTATAATAAAAAGAATTACTGAAAGTTTAAACTGAAACTCAGTTTTACATAAAGTACTTTACTAATTGACTTTTAATTTTAATTGTACAGCTTATTTATAAGCTTTAAAGATTCAAATTAAATTAACACATAAAAAGATGTTAATTCTTTTGATTAAGATTTTTAATGTTATCTATTATTTTATGCTTATCCAGATATATGAGAATATAAGCTAATAGAACCATAAGTCGCCCATAGATGATCTTGATGTATTTGTGACGTTTAAAATCGCAAAAGTTTTAAGCATAGAAATTAATAAAAAATATTATGCTTTGGGTTCGTGAATGGCTTACCGACGATTCAGAAGAAATTAAAATTAAATAATATTTTACACTTTAACTGCCTCATTAGTCTAGTGGTCCCAAGCGTGACTGCTACGCTAGAGGTCTTAGGGTTCAATTTCCAGGTCGATGTTATTGAGTTTTTCTATGACATTCGCTGTACGCGCTGACGCTCGGAGTTTGGGTTTGTGCCAGCTTAATGGCAACAGGATCGCTCCCTATTACATGGGACCTAAACATATTGGCAAACTGAGGATCTACATTAAGTACATCTCAACTTAACCCTTCGGGAAATACATGCGTGATGGTATGTAATGTTATGTTAATATTTTACAATTAAAATAATTAAAACTGACTTTTCAATGAACTGCCAGTTAATAATTGCTGCATAGTGAATGTATTTACTCGTCAAACAAGCAAATAATGCTACAGAGGTTTATAAACCTTAGTTTAATGAAGTCTACAGCGTCAAAATATAGTGGCTTTACATAAACAAAAACCCAATATTGTCTAAGATAAACTATGCAGTGTATTCAGACGCTTTGAATAAACTTATAACGATGAAAATGAATAACATTGATATAAGAGTTCACTTACCACCCGAATTTTAATAAAACTGTCGAAGTTTATCTTACAAATATCAAAGTACTCACACAAACAGCTACGCATCAAGTGATTGCCAATATAAGCTGATCTAGAATTGTATATGCTTGCCATATCGTGGGAATTCAGTTAACATTGGAATTGTGTGTACATCTTATTTCTTGATATGCTTCCTAACAGGTAAGATAAGGTTCCAACATATTTCGGAAGAATAGAAATGGAATGGAAAGAAATAAATTGTGGATTTTAATTTGTAGAGTTTTTTTGCGGCATGAGTCCGATACAGCGTGACGCCTCCCCTGGAGGCAGACTATTCATTGATAAATTTCCGCAACATAAAAAAAGGTTCAACTATATTCCAATCTAAAAAAAACAACGGTTTTTTTAAAGTTAAATCCAATGAGTGCCCAAATGACCCTACCCTTCGCGCACTACAGGACTAATTGGATTCTGGCTAAAAAAGTAATCATTAAGCTTAATGATTTAATTTAAAAGGAACAATGTAAAAGTTGGAACGCACATTTTTTTTATTCTTTTTATTCATCTTAGCATGGCAGCAGATGGAAAGAATTAATAAGAAAAACTAGCGACCCACCTCGGCTACGCGCGATAGCCGACAAATATAGGTAGTGTACCTTAATAGATCTCTCTTTCTACTGATGAAAACCGTATGAAATTCCCTGTAGTAGTTTTTGAGATTAGCCCAAACAAACATAAAGTGAGCTCGGTGGGAAATTTTAATTGTGATAAATATAATACTATGTGATAGGAAGACGATAACTATTTTGAACAAATTATATTGGTTAATGAATTATTCTTTTATCAATATATGTATCAATATTTTTGAACGAGGATATTTTTATAGAAATTTATGCAAACGGTCTAATTTGAATATATAACATTACTTTGAATGTAACATATTATGTCTGTTAGAAGGCAGTATAGTATCCCTTTTTTCAGCTGTTTCAGATGCAAAGCTCTCACAGAATACCAAGTAGCTTTTAACCTTTCCCTATGTAATCCACTTAAAATGTATACAAGTTTTACAAATAGGCACCTACAGCTACGCATCAAGCTATACCAAAACCAGTTTACGCTGGCCTCTTATTGTATGAGAAACCTTTACAATGCGACTACATCTTAAACTGGATTTGTATAGGTTGACCCTTAGCCGTGTGACGAGTATGTCAACCAATAAATGTGATGTTTTATTTAGAGCGATAAAGGCAAGGTATTGAGAGTTCAATGAACTAAAAGAGGTCATTAATCTTTATTTGGTCAAAAATGAAGGTTATCAAGGAGATGTGTGAGATTTTGGAATACTCTTTACTTACTGGGAAATGGCTCAATATATACATTGTAACACTAACTAGGATCGATTGGTAATTAATTCATGAAATTTATCTGATCGAACGTTATATTAGTAGAAATCGGCATTATTGTATAGTTGGCCACTGATTACGAATCAATATTCATTTAAAGAGATTAGACAGAGACTATTGACGACGGACGTGTTAGGATTTCACGTACAATAAAAATATATAATCATCATCATCAACCTATTACATTGTCCCACTGCTAGGCAGGGATCTCCTTTCAGAATGAGACGGATTAGGCTATAGTTCACTACGATAGTCTACTGTAGGTTGGCAAACTTCACACGGCCGCGGCCGCCGCCAAGAAAACTTATCAGGCTTGCAGGCCGTCCTCCTCTTTAAAGTCGGGTAACAATATTAATTAACCAAATTTTAGAACAAATATTTCAAGCAACGAAGAATAATTTTGTAGCAGATCGTAGCGCTACGAATCACAAAATTAAATTTCCTGTTTCAGGACTTATTTAATTATATGTGTTGGTAGATAATGATGCCTAGGCGAAATTAGCCTTTTTGAATAAATAAGAGTAAAGGTTCATATAATAAATAAATGTATTTAATAAAATAAATATCAGGAGTACCTACTTAAATATTTCTTCTTACATATTTTTGGCTATTTAATTTGGGTGTATAACATAACATAACATACCATCACGCCGCCTGTTTTCCCCGAAGGGTTAGGCAGAGGTGTTCTTAATGTACACCCACAGTTCGCCGGTATGTTTAGGTCCCATGTAACAGAGGGAGAGCCTATTGCCATTCACCAGGCACAAATCCAGAGTCCGTGCTGCTACTGGGAATTTCATAGAAAAACCCAATAACACTGTTTGACATGGGGATCGAACCCAAGACCTCTAGCGTACCAGTCGCAATTGGGACCACTAGACTAACGAGGCAGTCTGTATTTGTGTGTATTGTTTTAATTATTGTATGCTGTTATGAAAACTCTTTTAATAAAAGAAGTACTGTGTTTTATTTACAAGTTAATTTAGATTAGAGATAATTTGGGAAAAAAATCCCTCGAAAAAGGTTTTAGAAAAAGATTTCATAAATCTTTTAGGCTAGCAACTAATCATAGACGCATTAGACTTGGCTTAAATTGTCTCATTCTAGGTCCTCAGTCTTACTTGTTAGTTATCATACAATTTTAATCTGCAACCTTGCAAACCTCATTTGTTTTTACCTTCTTGGAACTCGGTATAAATATCCCTTAGGCTAAAAGTCCCACTTTGATAATATTTATCAAATATTCAAACCTCCCTAGTGTGTACACGCTTTTTGGATAAAAGTGTTTGGATACGAGTATACGACAGCTGTAAATATCAATTTAGGAATATTTTATATACTGACAAAATATTACATTTTGGTGTCGCATTTGATCTCACAACCAATTTTTTAGATCGTGCATTTAAGGCGGCCACTTCAAGATGAAATTTTACTTAAAACATACATACCATCACGCCTGTGTTCCCCGAAGGGTTACGCAGAGGTGTTCTTATGTACACCCACATTTCGCCGGTATGTTTAGGTTCTATGTAATAGGGGGCGAGCCTATTGTACTTAAAATATAGAGGGATTTAATTATCTTCACCCCGTTTATTATTCCACTGCGGGGCAGGTGTCTTCTCTGAGAATTTGAGAGTTAGACTGTAGTTTAGTATGCTGACTTTACACGCCATCACAGAATAAATACGTGTAGTAGTTTTACAATTTCGAAACTTTGCAGTAGCTGGCTAGCAGACGCAATAAATTTAAAGATGTAATCGTGTATTGCGCTCAGATAAAACGGGTGAATTATGAGCAATTAAGTATCTCCCTGGAGAGTAAAAAAAATAAAATTCTAAAAATTGTTAACTCCGCACGACTAATGAAAAATTCTAGACCTTTTTGGGATGTTCCAGATTAGTTTTAGATTGTTTTTTTTAATTTTAGTACGCTTAATGTCAGTGTTCCGTGTTTTTCTAATCTCTTTGAATTAGTCTATAAAAACAAATTAAATTGGACTTCTACTAATGTTGTCTTTTAGTTAGAATTCCAAATAAAAAACCTTATGTAAAAAAAAAAACATCTTCGATTAGAAGCTAGTTTTAGAAAATACTGACACTTTCATTAAATTAATTATTTAGTATACCTTTATTATTTTTATTATTCTTATCAATAAAAAAAATGATTATATTTTTATTATAAAAGGTCACAGATGGACATTGATGTGATTAACATTCAACATTCATAGAACAGCTAACATCTCCTTTTCTTGTTTATTAAACTACAATGTGCATGTTCAAGGTTAAGAAAAAACCCAATTCAATATAAAAACATACATACACCCACGCCTTTTTCCCACAGGGGTAAGCAGAAACTATGGACTGCCACTTGCTACGACTCTTGCATAATTATCTCTTTCGCTTCTTCCACATTCATACATACACACACGCGCCGGTTGCGAGTACTATGTACCTGACCTTTTTGGATATAAAAGGTTAGTCATCACCCATCCGATCTCAAACCTAATGAGTTTTATAAAAATATGTACTTTGTAAATACGCCGTACTATCTCTCTTAATCCTAATGAAATCAGACATTGCAATTATCGAGACGCGCGTTATCGAATGTCGATGTGGCGGACAAATCGGTCACATTGAATGTTTATGCTTTATCGCATATATATAATTATCGATTGTAACTTTTAAAACGTATCATGACAATACTAATGTGTGTACTGCTACCTAGAAAAGCTTTCATATGCAATTTTACATAAAATACCATCACGCCTGTTTTCCCCGAAGGAATGGGTGTAGGTCCCATGTAAAAGAGGGCGAGCCAATTGCCATAAACCGGGCACGAAGCCAAACTCCGGGCTGCTACTGAGAATTTCATATAAAAACCCAATAACACTCTGCTGGACATGGGAATTGAGCCCAGGACCTCTAGCGTAGCAGCCGCGCTTAGGTCAGCTCAGTCTCGCATTAGTCGCGTTTTGATGCGGACGTGTTGCTGACACTTATAATTATTAAATAAGTCGTGTTGCGCGGCGCAAGCCGTTGCCCGTAATTTTAAACGCCATGAGTCAACAACTTGTGGCGAACGAACTGCTAGCGTTTCTGCAGCAGAAGCTGGATGTGATGGACGAGGTGTCCGCAGTCCAGATCTGCTCCACAAACTTTAGTGAGGACGACATCGCCGCTTCTAAGCTGCTCTTGTACAAGCTGTTGAACAAGACCGACAAGATGGTGTCCCGCAGGCGTGACGGGACAAAGAAAAGTATTCAAGACATCATCACGCTACTTAAGGAGACCGACTCTGATGACGTGCCGGCGTTTGTGGCGAAGGATCTGCATAAGCTGCCTCCCGTCACCTTCGACCACGTCGATGTTACGAGCCTGCTGAAGGACATTGTTTTCCTTAAAGCAAGTTTAGTGGATGTGCAGAACAGATTAGATGCATCCCAAAACACTGTTGCGGAATTGCGCAATGAATTCGTAGAATTGCGTAAGACTGTAGCAGTAATTGGGTCACCATCGAGTGCATCTAACGTCAACACGCGTCGCGGAGCGGGCCTCGATGTATCGGGGGCAAGCTTCGCGTCAGCAGTTTTGTCATCGCCGCTGCCACCGAACGCTGACCGTGCAGAGTGTGCACCGTGTGTGCCCCTGCGCCCCGCTCCCGCCCCTGCGGCACCTCCCTGCGCCGCCGCTCAAGTTAATCGACCTTCCGATCAGCTGCGCGTGTCACGCGAGACAGCTACGAGAAGCCGCCCTGCTGGAGACGGCATTGTGAGCACTCTTGCTCCTTCCACGAAGTCCGTGCCTGAGAAGGCATCGAAGCAATTAGAATAAAAAAAAAAAAAAAAAAAGGCATCGAAGCGGGCTGATGACGATGGTTTCGTGACGGTGCAAAGGAGGAAGCATCGTCAACGAACCAGCAAGAACCGATGCGGCACGGCTCCTGTGGAGCCCACGCCCACCATACGCGCCGCGTTGCCGAATACTCCGGTGTACATCTCCCGTCTACACTACACCACTAAGGCGGAGGACATCGTGGAGTACGTGCGCCAAAGGCTCAATGGATCGCCGAGAGTGCAGCTTCTGGAATCGCGCCGCAACGTCAACTTCAAGGCGTTTGTAGTGCGAATACCAACTAGTTTTCTGCACCTCGTTATGAAAGAGGACTTTTGGCCGCAAGGAGTGGTGTTCCGTCGCTTCTGCGGACCAGTGCCACCAGAACGCACAGTGACGTAGTGCCAGTGAAGTTTTTTACTAACATAGCTTTAAGTTATATACTAACAAACACTGTTTTATTATAATATATATGTTAGTTTGTAAGGTATATATCTATGTGCCATAGTAGCCTGACAATAAAGAGTTATTATTATTATTCTCTTCCATTTATTTTCAAACATATTAATTTAAATTTTTAAATATTTTTACAAATTATATAAAAACATAAAAACATTTAAAAATATAAAAAATAGTCATCCACCGGTATCGGGAACAGGGTCCAAGCTACCGGTGGTCAGGGCCCCAAAGAGAGGAACCTCCTAACAATACGCGCCGTATCTAGGAGTACCGCTCTCTGTATCACGCCCTTGACCCAGCTGCCTAATGAGAGCCTCCGCAGGTGTGAGTCGAGGCTCTTGGCTATTAAACCATTGGCGGTCACAACTATCGGTACAATGACTGCCGAGTCAATATCCCACATGTCGACAATCTCATGAGCCAAGTCTAGATATTTAATTTGCTTATCTTTCTCGGCTTTCACGAGATTCTCGTCATGCGGAACACTGACATCAATAATCATTGCACGGTGCTCTGGTCGACCTATTACCACTATATCAGGTTTATTAGCGATAATAGTCCTGTCAGTGATAATAGATCGGTCCCAGTACAAAGTAACACGACCATTATCGAGAACTGGGTCGGGCACATACCTATAGTATGGTACCTCTGAGTCCACAAGAGAGTATTTAAGAGCAAGTTGCTGGTGGATAATCCTAGCCACTAGGTTATGTCTGTGCAAGTATTCACCATTTGCAAGACGAGAACATCCAGAAATAATATGCCGGATCGATTCGCCTGGACGGTGACATGCCCGACAGATGTCAGCCGTACCGTCCTTAACAATATATTTCCGGTAGTTATTCGTCATTACAACTTCGTCCATAATTGCACAGACAAACCCTTCGGTTTCCCCAAAGAGGTCCCCGAAGCGTAGCCAGGACACGGACGCGAGGAAGTCTACATCGGGTCCATGTAGGGCCCGATAAAAACGTCCGTGAAGTTCCTTGCTCTGCCATATCTCTTTGCGGCCAGTAGTATCAAGTATTATAGGTTTGCGCCAGTTCTCTTTAGCCAAGGATAGCGGGGTGAATCCCTTATCCACTGCAACCACATCGCGATGCATCCCCGTGTCAGTCTTAAGAAAATATTCTCTGAGCCTGTACACCTCCCGGTTGTGGAGAGCCTTAGCGTTTAAATAGCCACGTCCTCCACATTTCCGAGGGATGTACAGTCTCATGACCGAAGAACGCGGGTGGTGCATCCGATGTGCAGTTAGCAGAGTGCGGACTCTTCTATCCAGGGCGTCTAGTTCTGTCTGCGTCCATTTGAGTATGCCGAAAGAGTACATCAAGACCGGCATGACCCAACCATTATAAGCGCGCACCTTATTTCCGCCTGATAAAAGACTTTTAAGTACTTTTTTCAGGCGGCCAAAGAAGCGCTCCTGCAATGATTGCTTCATGTCAGCCTCTTTGATGCCTAACGCTTCCGACATACCCAAATATTTATAGGTTTCAGTTGAAGAGAGTGATTTAAGGTTTATGGAATCTGTTAAATGAAATTCTTCAGACTCCATAATCCCTCCTCTTTTCACATGCATGATCGCACATTTGTCCACACCAAATTCCATCTTAATGGACCTGCTGAAACTTTCAGTCACCTTCAGCAGTTCCACAAGGTGCAATTTGTTGGGGGCAAACAGTTTTAGATCATCCATGTAAAGGAGGTGGGATATGACCTGTCCACCTCTTCTCAACTGAAAGCCAAGCTTTGAAGCCTCGAGCAATGTGCTAAGAGGG
This sequence comes from Subacronicta megacephala, assembly GCA_958496365.1. Classification (NCBI taxonomy): domain Eukaryota; kingdom Metazoa; phylum Arthropoda; class Insecta; order Lepidoptera; family Noctuidae; genus Subacronicta; species Subacronicta megacephala. The sequence continues at coordinate 12,174,486 of OY292521.1, forward strand.
TTCAAGGCTAAGCAAAACCATAACGGACTCAGACTGTCACCCTGGAATATACCCCGCTGGATCCTGATCGGTTCCGAAACCCCTTGAATTTGCCGACATCCTGGGTAGAGAAGAACTGTTTTCCACTGTCCCATACATGACATCAGGAAGTTGCGTAGGGTTGTATTTATTTTATACAACTCTAGCACTCTCATGAGCCATGCATGGGGTACAGAGTCGTAGGCCTTCTTATAATCAATCCAGCATGTTGACAGATTCTTACGGGAGCGACGAACTTGTTGGCTTATGGTCGTGTCAATGAGGAGATGCTCCTTAGTACCACGGGACCCATTCCTACATCCATTTTGAGAGATAGACATGATTGAATTGTTATCAATGTGGTAATTAATCTTTGCTCTCAATATGGATGTAAGGACCTTGTACAGGGTCGGTAAACATGTGATAGGTCTGAAGTTCTTAGGTTCCGTGGTACTACCTGATTTATGGAGCAGATGGGTAACTCCTGTTGTTAAGAACTGGGGTAGTGATCCAGACTCTAAGGACAGTTGGAATTGGGATGCTAGGCAAGCGTGTGAGCTACGCAACCACTTTAGCCAAAAATTGTGCAACCCATCCGGACCGGGAGACTTCCAATTAGGTAACGGATGAGTTGCCATGGTTACGTCCTGAGGACTGATGTTAACTTCCTCCATTTCTGGTATATCCTCACACGCTCGCTCAATATCCCGCGTCCAGTGCCCCTCGGTGTGGTTGACGGGCACAGACCAGATATTTCGCCAGAAAGTATTCATAGCGTCGTTATCTGGGAAGTGCCCATCATCCAGGGTTTGGTCGGGTCGTTCCCAAGTTCTATATACCCACCTTTGGTCGTTCTGGAACATGCGGTTCTGTGTATATCGGTCCACTCTCCGCCCGTACCTTCGAATACGGCTTGCCCATGCATAAACTTTCTGCTTCAGGAAGTCAATACGCTCCGTGACACGAGACATATAATCTTGAGGGCTGACATCAGTCCCCAAGAACGCCCGTCTCACAGATCGCATCACTCTTGGGCGCATATTGCCCGCCCTGAAGCAGATTAACTTGCCTATGAGTGCCCTAGCCCCACTTATACGCCTCTCAATCCTGTACTGCCAGGCTGGTACCGCAGGTTTTGGTCGTGTAGCTTTATTGAAACTGGGAAATTCAACATTAGCTACACGGCATGCCGCAACAGCCGCGCAGTACAAGATAGAATGCGTATCATGCAGACCTTCACTGCTATCAAAATAATTTGATAGCAGTGAATCCAGGGCACACACCAAAGCCAAGTTTTTATTATGCATAGGTAAGCGTGGTAAGGGTGGTCTATGATCGGGTGAAGTAGATCGATATTCCCGAAACGCATCCTCCAGAGCGCTCCTCAGTTGTTCATTATACTGGGTACTTACGGTTGTAGCCACGCCACCATTCTCTACATCGGCTAGATTAGAAAGTGGTGGTAAATCCACGGCAGGTGTTACTGTAATCGGAACAGTCTGCGATGAGGGAGTCGTGGCACGGCTACACAGTATTTCCGAGCGCATCCGATCAAGCACAGTATCATCCAACATATGATTACGCTGAATGACCCGTACCTGATCCGACAGTCGTTGAGCCGAAACAGTGACATCTGGTTCAAGAGCCTGAAACAGGGAGAGCATCCGACAACGGTACGCAGTCAGATTAGTTCCCCCCTCTGTAGCCCCATAGTATGCGCGCATGACATTTTCATTAATTTTTTTAGTCCACCTCATGCGCTGCACACTTCCACCGGGAGCGGGGACCCCTCCAGAGGCCGGTGGGCCTCGTGGTCCTAAGCAGACCGGTGGCCGGCGAGCTCCCCGCCGGCGTACAGGTGATGGTGACGTCGGCGGAGAGTAGTACTCGTCGCTCGAGCTCGACGCAACTGCAGCCTCCGGGGACCGTGGTTGTTCGGGTTCCGGTGGTTGCGAGGCGGAGCTGGGTGGCGATGCCGGAGTTGGTGGGCGTGTGATTTTCAATGATTTGGCTCTTGTCAGCATTTGTATGTTTTAGTGACGTTTAAACGAAACGTCATTCTATGATTGGTTTTCATGGTTCTTAGTTTTTGTTCTATTGTAATATATAAACATTATATTAGGCACTGTATATCACCAGTACGTAGGTATTTATTGAAACAGTTCTGATAAAATGTGTGAAAAACTATTTTGGTTTAATTTAAATTTAAATATTGCTCAGAATTTTTTATGATACGTCTGCTGACATTTAGTGTTGCCGTTATTATTATTATTATTAGGACCACTAGACTAATGAGACAGTCTTAAATGAGCAATTTTTTAAAGTTAAAACTCCTTATGAAAAGCTTTTCGAAATCCAGTTCTGTTATGTTGATTATTTTAATCCTGTTACACTGTCCTTATCGAACAATCTTTGTCCTAATTTACATAACAAAACCATACCAAAACCCTTTAGGTAGATGAGATGATGAGAATTAAGACAGGATATCCTTACGGTATTTCGAAAAACTAGAAACGGCAGGGGCAGATAAATACCTTGAAATTCAATATGAAAAAACCTCTAGAGACTATAAACTGGGACTATTTGAGAAAAAATATTAAGAAAATGGAAAAATATGCAATAAAGTAATATAAAAGCTTTTAATTTTCTTTTCTTCCGTAAGCTTTCGCACCTGTGGCGATTACCAGAATTCAACAATGTTTGTGATTAATCTCTGGAGGAATAAAAGGCGTCAGAGACGCTCTTGAATCTCTGATTCTCATTAAGATTGCGAATTCAAGCAAATAATGACCGATATCCGGTATTTGGGGATCCAACGCATTATTTACTGTGTTTTAATTTACTGACGGGGATTATGTAGATACGTTTTAAAATAGTTATAGTTAATGTTTTACGATTGTATGGTTTGCACATGTTATTTTATGGAGTTTTCAGCATGAAAGACAAGAGTTTCAACTGAATAACATACAAGGAAGCATATCGATTGGCAATCAGATTTTTTTGTTTATATTTTTATTTTAAAAAAACCTCACGTACTAGTCAACTAGCCCTATGTCGGATAACAATAATAAAATTTAAGACTTTCACTGAAAAAATAATTAAAACCGACTAATAAAGTTCTAATATGCGTTATAAGTTTTTGGTGTGGATTGAGACGGGATGCACTTTCCTTCTTTCGCACAATTAGTATCGGTATAGAATTTGTATGACATATCGGTATGTAACGTCATAATAAGATATAGGTAGAAGGCTAAAGATCTGTCTAGTATAAAATTAAAATGCTTATAACTTTCTTATTTTTGAACCAATTTTAAGTTTGGTTTTTGTTGTTTGGCTCTATTTACGGTACATACGGCTACAGGTCAACCTATTCAAAGTCTAGTATAGGGTTCCATACAAAAAGAGGCCAGCGTAAACTGGTTTTTTATAGCTTGATGTGTAGCCGTGCGAACCTGAACATTTTTATGAGACCATACAAAGATATTGCTTGAATTTTTTGCATAAAATTTGTATGGATTTTATAACCACAATGTACAATAATAACAATTAGTGACTATTCTTATCTCGTTTTAAGCACGTATAAAATAAGTTTACCAACTTATTTTCTTTGTGCTCAGTTCCATAAAACGCGCAATAACTCTTAATTTTCCTTCCAAGCTCCGAGAAAATTGAGAAAAACCTTCATGCAATAAAAATCTAGCTGTCCAGTACAATAGTGAAACAACGAAGGTCTAAAGGTCAGGGACATATGGGTCTCATAACATAGATTATTAGGGCTCCTCTCGGATAAATTGCTACTATTAATTACATAGGCAGGGTGAAAGAGGGTAGGCTTTCGGCTTTTGTTTTGGCCGTCTTTTGTTATGCTAGCTTTTAATTCTTAAGATGTTGGGGTATTGTTTAGATTTGACTGAAAAAGGTTTGTTTAGGCTAGAATTAAACAGATTAATATCATAAATAGATGGAAGTTATAGGGCTTAATGTGATTGCACCTTTGATTGCTGATATTATTATTAAAAACATAACATACATACCATCACGCATGTTTTCCCCGAAGGATTAGGTAGAGGTGTACTAATATAGACCCACACTTCGCCGGAATGTTTAGGTCCTATGTAATAGGGGGCAAGCCTTTTGCCATTAACCGGGCACTCGTCCTGGGAATCTAAAAAAAAAACTATTACTAAAGTAAGTGATACATAGAAGGGAATAATTTCTTATTTATGTAAATATAAATAACAATAAATAAAATTACAATAGGAACGTTTTTGAAAGTTTAAAATGTATTGACCGCATTCTAAAATAAAATTCTAAGCTGCCAGTTGCAGCTGTTACGACAGCTCAATATCGAAACTCATTGGTTGACATTTGATATCCGTTCTATTTTAGAATTAAAAATCTGCGGCTTGATATTTTATTACTGTCGCCCCCTATTACATGGTACCTAAACATACAGCCACATTTCGCCGGTATGTTTACCTCTGTCTAACCCTTCGGGGAATACAGGCGTGATGGTATGATATTTATTATCATTTTACTTTTTAATTTATAGGAATAGAATAGAATAAATTGATTTCTCGGTACATTGAGGTATTAAATTTAACATTGATTTTCATCTACTACCATTCATTATTGATATTGAAATATTAATTACCTATGCATGCAAATTATTACTTATCATTAGTTAAATACATTAAATCACACAATGTTTTTTTATTGTAATTTATATTCAATAGATTCTGAGAACTATTTCGTATACCCACGGAGAAGCAGTTACCTACGTTAATATTGGGCTTGAAATAAAAAGTCACAATCTGAATGAACGATTACCTGATAAAATAAACTGAAAATTTTTCGAACTGATTTGGAAATATTTTCTAACCGAAATTGGTCGATTACTCGTTCGCGATTCCTACTCGATATGGTGACATGAAGTGGAACAATTTGTGAGATTGAATCTCAACATAATCACCATTTCATTTTGGTTTTGTTAGTGAATTAAAAAAAGTTTTGAACGAATAAAATATTAAACTATTACTAAAGTTATGTAATGACATAAACTACACATTAAAATAAATTGGTTCCCAGTTGGAATAACCGTACAAGTAGATATTTATTTTTTAATAGCATGTCTATACTAATATTATGAAGACGAAATAATTGTTCGTTTGTAATCGATAAACTCTGTAACTACTGAACCGATTTTAATATTTTTTTCACCATTAAAAAGCTATATTATTCCTTATTAATAAAGGCTACTTATTATCCCGAATTATTATTATCGGCGAAGTGTGGGTGTTCATAAGTACACATCTGCCTTACCCTTAATATCTAGCCAGAAAATAGCCTTATGCTGTGTATGGCCATCGTCTATTCACTGTCACTGTCCATTAACAGCAACTTTTCTGACATCAGAATCTGATTTAACTCGATTAAAAGCAAAAAAAAGCTGCCAATCTCCCATCTCACTCAATTCGCTCTTAACGTAAATTGATTCAATTTTCAAGGCGGTAGCTTTGAATGGCCGTGGTGCAATCACGTCGCGGGAAAATGAACCATAAGTCATGGTAATAAGATTCTTGCAATAATATTGTTCAGGCAGAAACTCAGGCGCCTGTTTTTTCATTGGATATGATTAAACAGTGCTTGTTTAATTTCCGTAAGCTTCTGTTGAGATAAAGCTTAGCATTTTAACGAAGATTTGAATAATCTATGTATGTTTAGGTCCCGTGCAATAAGGGGCGAGCCTATTGCCAGTAGCCGGGCACAAACCCAGACTCCAAGCTACTAATTAGTAATACTATACGAATATTAATGATATTATAAAGATTACATCATCATCGTCAATCCATTACATCGTCCTGCTGCTGGGCACGGGTTTTGGAACGAAGTTCCTTATCGCGCGTTGCGAAAGGGGGCTAGACGGAAAAAATTAAGACGAAAAGTTGTGACGACACTTTTTGCTATAGTAAGCTATTGTATCCCGTGCGACGTGCGCATGTTTCTCTGCCTGTCTGTCTTTTGAACTTCATTCCATCCGGGTGTCCCTTGACACCTCTCAAGTTTTCTTGTAATTTGGAATTCAATTTCCTCGAATTGTTTGTTTGTAATCGATAAACTCTTAAACTATTGAACTGATTTTAATATTTTTTTCACCATTAGAAAGCTAAATTATTAACATGGCTATTTATTATCCAGCGGATAACCGTAGAATAGTAAAGTATATTTGAGTTATTAATCCATGTTTAATTTTGTCCACAGGTAAGGCAATCATGTACATAAACAATACATTTAAACACCACAAGAGCAAATCTACTACAACAATAACAGAAAAAAGAAAACTAATCCAGTAAGGACGTAGACAGCGGCAATTTCTCGTAATTCCCAGGATATTACGTCACACGTTTTGGTCCACGTGAGCTCGACAGCAAATCAAATATTGACACTACAGGTTATTGGTTTATCGGATTTTGCATCGTCTTTAGGACCTGGAGAATAGTTCTAAGTGCTGGGATATCCTTTGCAATTATTGACAGCGTGGTGAAGAAGCATTGTAGCATGACAGAAATCACAAAAGATACCTATACATAAAACTACCAATTAAATTAAATAACATAATGACCGTAACATACCATCACACCTGTATGCTTCGAAGGGTTAGGTTTACTAATGTACATTGTACACCCACATTTTGCCGGTATGTTTAGGGCCCATGTCATAGGGGTGAGCCTATTGCCATTAACCGGGCGCAAATAAAAACTTTCCGATCTGCTACTGAGAATTTCATAGAAAAATCCAATTAGGTACACCAACATTTAAAGGGAAAATGAGATAGTTCTAGAATTCTATACAGATTGACCTTTCATGTTTCACTAATGACAAAACCGAGACTTTATTATTATTATGGCCAGACGTGCAGACGAGTGGATGATACTGGGTACTTTAATCTGCACGATTTGTAATTGAACACAGGTTTCGTGTGGCCGAAAGGGTTGTTCGGATTTTAATATTACTATTGGTTGTTTTTATGTGAGATTTGTTCAAAATTCTGTTCACTAAATACCTATTAGTTACATAGGTAACTTGTGCGAAAGCTCACAATGTTTTAAAAATTTAATCCATTATTATGTATACTAGCTTTCCGACCAGGGCTTCGCCCGTGTGGTTTCTCGGATTTTCTGTACTATAATATTCATGTATTATACATATAAACCTTCCTCTTGAATCAATATGTCTATAAAAAAAACACATCAAAATCCGTTGCGTAGTTTTAAAGATCTTATATACATAGGGACAGACAGACAGCAGGACGACTTTGTTTTATACTATGTAGTGATGAAGAGGCATCACTACATAGTATTAAACAAATCGATGATGTTACATCGTTAGAGAGGGACGAGACTATGGATTAATAGCTTTGTCTTTCTTTCTTAAACAATAATAGCTGTTTGTTTTTTTATGTGCAAGAATATGCAAGTTTATTGAACGTACTAAAAGTGAATCGAACAGAAGGATTACATAGAGAATGTTACTGAGAATTTCATAGAAAAACCCACGCTTTGCTCGACCTGGGGATCGAACCCAGGACCACGAGCGTAGCGTCGCACTTAGGATTACTAGACTAATGAGGCGAGCTCAAAAAATAGCTACGTGTTCTCATTTTTTATAACAACATAGGTACAATCGTAGAGCCAAATATTGGGAAAGGCAGAAATTGATGTAGGCATGGTAAAAGCATCTGAGGCACAACTCTCACCATCAGCTAAACATTACACACATTTTAGAATCCATTACGTTTTCACGACCCCCATACGCCTGATTACTTAATTAATTAATGTGACGCGTCCCTTTCACACGCATGAATGGTGCTGATGTTAAAAATACATTTTTAGAATAACGCTGTTACTTACGTTAAATTGCATATTTTAAACGGTTTTGTAATTATACAGGTATGAAAAACAATCATATGGGTCGGGTTGCTATCATTAGGGGCAACCGAAGCCTATAAAATTAAATTAAATTAAATTAAATATCATTTATTTCAGGCAATCATGACACCCATACAATAAAACATAAATACAGAAATAAAATCATAGGCATGATCAGCCTGAAAACACAAGACACTAGGAACACAAATGGTATACAGGGTGGAAAGGTCATCGAGGCATAACCGCTTACCATGACATCAGTACATGATTCTGGACCCCCTTGCATTGATATTCTTCGTCGGTTATTAATACAAATATCTGTTTTTTTCTCACAATAGTTCTATACCTTCACGGTAAAAATATACGGAACAGCTGATTTCTTTTTAAATGACTGACGAAAAATTTCAATGCAAGGAATTCCAGAATCATGTACTGAATTTATGGTAAGCGGTTATGTGTCGATGTCTCTTTCACCCTGTATATAACTTTTTGTCATCTTAAGACCTCAGTTGTTACGCCTCATATGTTCACTTGTTTCACTGGCTACATTACCTTACGAACCACAGTTTACAGGAGAATATTGCCAAGATTTTGATATCAAAACCGCAGCACTAGAGTTCTAGCACCTTAAAATATTTACCTGTCATCATTGCTGTGCACGGGTCTCCTCTCAGAATGAGAAGGTTTAGAGTAAGTATAGTCCACTACGCTAGGCTACTAAGGGGTGGTAGACTTCACACGACGTCTTTATTCTCTCAGACATGCAGGTTTCCTCACAATATTTTTCTTCACCGTTTATTTTTTACAGATAAATGCAGAGGAACATATAAGGTTAAAGCGCGCGATAATTAATTATTTATTAATACGGTTATGACTTTACAGTCTAATGGTTATATCACGAGGCCATCACTGCACTGTAATAAATTTACATACCATTTTGGAGCTTTTGGACACCAATGTAATGTAGCCTTCACGTTGAAGCTATCGATACTATGTTCCCTCAATGGTGTAGATTATGACAAAGGACATATTATCGTGCATTCTCCTGTCGTCGGTCACGGTATGAGCCGACTAGAATCCAGCTTATCTCTTGATTAACACGATAAACCGCTGACGCAAAACCATTTAACTTGAATTAGAGTTCAAATTAACCTTGAGTGATTAAACTTTGGGTTCAAGTAGTGTGTGTGTCAGTTAGTGTCACATTGTTTTCTACCATTCACAAGTCAATAACAAGGTCATTTTTTTTCCTAATGCGGAATTGATGTATTTAATAAACCCACACCTTAGATAAAAGCAAGCAGATGTTTAATTCACATTTCGTTCTTATGTTTTAAGCCAATGAATATGTGGAGAGATTATTTCCAATTGCTTAAATTCAAAATGGCTAAACGTTGCTCAACTGTAGGGAACTCACAACTAGGAGCTTACGGCAGTTAAACGAACGAAAGGAAGCAAGTGGATTCATTTTTCATAAAAAAAACATATAAAAAATGTAACTTACATGGATTTAAAATAATAAAACTGCTTAAGTTTTGTGACAAAAGTTGCACTTGCAACCAAAATACACATACAAACACAAATATAAAATCTAAGCTGCTATTGAGAATTCTATAGAAAAACCCAATAACACTTTGTTTGACTTGGAAAAATGAACCCGGGATCTCTAGCGTAGGTAGTAGTCGTACCTAAATAAAGTTAAAATTTGTCAAAAGTTCCAACGTGTTGCCAGCTTGCAATATCTCGAATGTTATGAGACTTTCCTAGAATAAAAACAAAAGTGTTGAAGATTGATGGCCGTCCTGAAACTTTGTGTTCGTAAACATTTTTACACTCGTTTGCTTTTCAACATTTAAGGCGAGGATGTGATATGATTTTAAGATTTTTACTATTTTTGTATAGAGCCGTGATACCTTCACGCCTGTTTTCCCCAAGGTTAGGCTGAGATGTACATAAATATATACCCACAATTGGACGGTTTGTTTAAGTCCCGTGTTAAATAGGGGGCGGGCCTATTAACCGGACAAAGCTACTGAGATTTTTTATAGAAAAACTCAATTACACTTTGCTCGAACCCGGGACCGATAGCGTAGCAATCGCGCTTGGCACTACGATACGAGATAAGACCATTGAAGTGCCAAGTCGAAGGTCTCAAGTTCCGAACGTCTAACTTTTCGAAGTCATGTGCGTTTTGAGCGATTTTCTCGACGGCATTTGAAGACTTCCAAGCCGCACTAGCGTGGTGAACGATAGCCGAAACTCGCTCATTTAGAAAGGAGACCCGTGCCCAGCAGTTGAATAATATAATGGGGCGATGATGTCTATTTGTGTACAGTCAAACATCCAAGTGAAAACATCCAACAACAAAACATCCAACATTCGAACGTTAATGCGTTACTGTTTGAAGGGCATTGTAGCCAGTGAAATTACTGGGTATATGAAATGAACATCTGAGGTCTCAACATGGCAACCGGCTAGTCATATTACTGGTGTTGCTAGCGTCTTTTTAGACTTCGGTTAACAGCAACCCGTATGCTGTTTGTCATAAAAAAACGTGAGATCCGGGAGTTGAAACGTCACAAAAGTCACCCAGCCCTGTATCGTCGTAATCGGAGCCCGAAATCATGAGTTAATCACCTGGCGAGGTCGCCAGTCAACTTTTTATAAATTTAGTTTAGAGAAACACCGAAACTATTTTCGTTTGTCACCAACCATTTAAAATATTTTGAATTCTGGAGCAGTAGAACTAACATTAATATCGGCTGTTCACACATATAAAATTCCGGCATGATTTATGTTTTGAAATATAATTTTCGTAATATTTTAGTAATATGTTTCTTTTATATTGGAAGCGTTAGCGTTTGTTTCGCTGTTTTAAGTTTAATATTGACAAATCGCAATCATAACAGATTTATTGGCGTAGTGTGTGCCTGTCTGGTATTATTTTTAGAAATTGTTGGCATTCAAAGATTTTTAGATATTTTTTACAAGCTAGTAATATTTGTATGTACCCTGCAAAATTTCAACCATTTGCCGGTATCCGATTAAGATGAAATTCATTAAAATCTCTCATTATCGCCGTTGGTTTGACTATAATTTTATTTTGTTACTTACATACTATATGTAAGTAATATTAAATAATAAAGCAAATATTTTTGATACTATGTAATACATAGTTCATTTGTGTAGCGATTTGCATGTTGTGGAAAAATTAAAATATTGCTAACATAACATAACATACCATCACGCCTCTATTCCCCGAAGGGTTAGGCAGAGGTGTACTAATGTACACCCACATTTCGCCGGTATGTTTAGGTCCCATGTAATAGGGGGCGAGCCTATTGCCATTAACCGGGCACGAATCCAGACTCCGAGCTGCTACTGGGAATTTCATAGAAAACCCCAATAACACTTTGCTCGACCTGGGGATCGAACCCAGGACCTCAAGCGTAGCAGTCGCGCTTAGGACCACTAGACTAATGAGGCAGATTGCTAACATACCTACACAAATTATCTTCAGCTCACTTAGTGACTTGGGCGTCAAAAACAATAGGTGGTAGCCATAAGTTGCGATGTTAGTTCTGTTTCATTGTTATCTCTAAAACTATACATACCATTGTAACTACTTTCATGATTACAAACTTTCCAGGGTTGTTTTGATCTTTATCAAGGCTGCGTAAATACTGGGCTTATATAATGTTAAACTATTTTCGCAGTAAATCTGATAGAGTGCTTTATCTACTATGTCAGTTTATTTGAAGTTTGAAGCGGCGGTAGCCTAATGGCTAGGGCGCCGGACTTGCGATCATGTGGTTGCCGGTTCGAAACTCACCCATTGCACTACCGACGTGAACCCACTCGTGATACAAGCATTTAGCTTAGTACGAGGGGTTAACAAGATTACTAGTAATGTGCGACCCACAATGCTAGTAAACTTAAAAAAAAATATATATATATATTGTGTAAATATTTCTGTTAACTAGGTCTAAATGACCACAAATAAGTAATTCCTCTGGATTCAGTTCATATGTGAAACTTGTTCGTTCGCAGATCCGTAACATTATTTTAATGTGAATATTTTGTTTACAAATAATTGTGGCATAGACGGGCTATGGGCCCTTAGTATTGTCTAAGCAATGCGAAGAAAACACAACCAAGCCGCTGCTTACTGCCAAAAAGAAGGAAGGGGAAAGGAGAAAAGGAAAGGGAACGAGGGAGACGATTGGGCCTCCAACTCTCCACACTCACCGAAAGAAACGCTACAGTATGCATACTAATACTAACCGTCGATGTCCGTAACATACATATTATGTATATATATATGAGTATATATTTTACTTTGCCTATTTATTATAACTAATTATTAATATAATATTATATGAATTAGTTCGCCTACACTACACACTGTGTTTCCTTTCTTCCAGTCCATCCAAAGGTTGTCTGCAACAGATCGCCTTGCGCAATAAGATTGCCATTTAAGTAGGTTAACTTTTGGCGGATTTATTTTTTCTTGGAATTCATTTTGTTTGCAATAAAGCGTGTATAATTAAATATATTTTGAAGCGAAGAAAGATGAAAAGGTAAAAGGTAGCAGGGCTGAATACCAAAGGAGCGTTGGATGATCATCACCATCTTCCAAGCCTATATCGCAACTATATTGAGGTCGCCTTCACTCCAATTCAAGTTAAGTAACTCTAAGGAAATTACTCTAGGAGTACTATAAAAAGTAGGTATATCAATTCTCGACTTAATTCATAAATTATAATCAATAAATTAGTTCCTTCAGAGCAAGTTTGAAAGTTTAACGGCTCAAACGATCCTCATATTACCATAATCCGACATGACCCTTCTGTATGCCACATTTCAAACTAAAAGTGACTGTATCTGCAATAAATATTAATATCATTTGCATTTTAAAATACTCGTGGCACTGGAATTTATAGTTTTAAATTGCTAAAATCTGAGCTGACGACTAATTTTTATACTAATTTTATTTTAGTGAAGGATAAATTCGACTGCGGGTAGGATTCGAACCTGCGTCCTCTGGTAAGATACGCCAGACGCTATGACCAACTAGTCCACCGCTAGTCCAACCCGCCAGTCTTAGTATGGAAAATGCATAAAAAATATAAGTTTATGTTATTTCTTTTTTTAATTTGCCCTAAAAATATGGCACAGGTAAATCAACTCCTTGTATTATCAGTTTATCACCATATTTTGAAGTCTAGACGCCATTATTGTAGTCTCCAGAGGATGGTATTCCTCCCTGAGGCCATTTTTAGGTTGTGAGAAGGAAGGAAGGAGTGCCGCTCTACAGGTTAAATAGTGCCGTCTCTCTCTTGCAAACTAAAAAAGAGGGCATTAACATTACATGGTAAAGCCTTTGTTTATTAATATGATGTTTATAATCTGCGTTTCAAAAGAATAACATTACCTTAACGAGAGCACATGTTTCATGATACGATTCTATCAGGAATCCTTACCGATATGATTGGTGTCGATATTACTTTAAGGTTTAATCGATTCGATAAGCAACTAATCAGTTGCACTAACGTCTGATTATGGTGAACCTGTTGAAGAGTGCTGATAGTGTTGGATGTATGGCGCGATATGCCTCCACATATACTGGGTCTTGATAAATTAAACACCGGTGCCGGAATAATATTTATGTACAGCGTTTATTGCGTTATATACAACAGGAAACAAAGCGTAAGTATTAAGCAAGAAGTATGGAAGATGAAGAATGAACGGAAAATGAAAGTTACAAGATGAAGATAAAATAGTCTGCTTAGGCGTAAAGTTATAGCTAGCGCGCGCGACCGAGAAATGGCAAGCGTCCAGCGTAGTAAGCGTTTCGGTGGGCACTGGAGTGGTCTCGCGGCTACTGCCTGCGTCCGCGCTGACCGGTCCCGTTAGGCAGGGCTTCACACACGCGCGGCCCGCGCGCGCCAGTGGTGCTTAGACGAAGGGGTCGCATCAATGTGGTGCTACATTATTATAGAACGTAGGCACCACATCACCCCCCCCGGGGGTCTGGAAGACCTGAGGAAAAAAAATTTGTGAATTTCACACGACGACCAGACCGTGTCGTATAGGCACGGGGTTGATTTGTGTCGGCCAATGCCGATCTTGGCGTTGTATCTTCTTCGGCCAACATGTATGCTGGCTTTACACGATCTATAGAGACTGTTGTAGGCCCCTTAGGCAACTCCAAAGTTACGGTTTTATCCGTAAATTTCAAAGTCTTAATCGGTCCTGTGTATGGCGGTTCCAGACTACCACGTAAAGCATCCTTTCTGAGGAATACATATTTAGAGTCCTTGAGGTCTTTATGCACGAAGATAGATTTATGTGTGTGACGTGAAGCTGGAACTGGTTCTAAATATTTCATATGATCCCTAAGTTGTGAGACAAAATCTACAGGCTTCACTTGAATTGAAGAAGAAATGGGCTGAATAAACTCACCCGGTATCCGTAGAGGCTCACCATATACCATTTCTGCTGGTGAACATTCCAGGTCTACCTTCCAAGCTGTCCTGAGGCCTAGGAGAACCACTGGGAGAATGTCGGTCCATCTGGTTACATTGTGGGCCATGATAGCAGCCTTGAGAGTTCTATGGAGCCTTTCGACCATACCATTTGCTGCTGGATGATACGCCGTCGTGCGTTGCAGCTTGATGCCGCAGAGTCCTGCAAGCGCCTTAAACAGGTGGCTGTCGAATTGGCGTCCCTGGTCTGTGGTAACAATCTGTGGACAACCAAATCGTGAAACCCACATATCATAAAAAGCTCGTGCTACTGTTTCTGCTGTGATGTTGTTAAGCGGCGTCACCTCAGGCCAGCGGGTGAACCTATCTATTGCAGTCAGGCAATATTTGTAGTCACACGATGACGGTAAAGGACCTACTAAGTCTATGTGTACATGGGAAAATCGGCATTCAGGTAGCTTGAAGTTCCCCAGAGGTGAGGAAGTATGCCTTTGCACCTTAGAACGTTGACAGCTTTCACAAGCCTGGACCCAAGTACGGCAATCCTTGCGTACAGAAGGCCAAACAAATCTTTCGGTTATCAGTTTGGTAGTGGCTTTAGCACCAGGGTGACTTAATCCGTGGATTTTGTTGAAAAATTGTCTTCTCAATTCCTTAGTGATGAACGGACGTGGTTTCTGTAGGGAAACGTCACAAAATATTTTTAAATTCGTACCAGGTACTGGAACTTCTCTAAGTTTCAATGATGAGCCCTTGGACAATAGGACTTGGAGCTCACTATCCTCACGTTGAGATCTCGCCAGTATTTCAAAGTCTGGAGAAGCAGCAAGAGATTCTATTCTAGAAAGAGTATCAGCAGTCAAGTTATCTTTACCTGATATATGCTTGACATCTGTAGTATATTGAGAAATTAAGTCTAAGTAGTTAAATTGACGTGGTGTAAATTTTCGATCCTTCTGTTGGAATGCATAAGTGATAGGTTTATGATCAGTATAGATAACAAAATGACGACCTTCCACCATGTGCTTGAAATGCCGAACGCCTTCATATATAGCCAACAACTCCCTGTCGTAAGCACTGTAAAGCTGTTGTGACTTGCTCATCTTTTTTGAAAAGAAAGCTAGTGGCTGCCAATGTCCATCCACTAACTGCTGGAGAACTGCTCCTACAGCTGAATTGGAGGCGTCGGTGACTAGAGCTAGGGGGGCATCAGGAACAGGATGTGCAAGTAATGTGGCCTTTGAGAGGCTTGACTTACAATTTTCAAACGCTTGGAGAAGCTCTGGAGACCAGGATAATGGTTTCGAACCTTTAATATTTGGTCCTGCTAGCATGTCGTTCAGTGGAGCTTGATCTGAGGCTGCATTAGGCAAGAAACGGCGGTAAAAATTCAACATACCGAGGAACCTTCGTAAGCCTTTGGCAGTTTTTGGTGCTGGGAAATCTTTCAATGCCTGGATCCTGGTGTCCAATGGGTATGTTCCTTCAGCGGCTATCTTATAGCCTAAGAAAACAACTTCACTCTTACCAAAGCTGCACTTAGCCTCGTTGATAAGTAGCCCATAGGTGCTCAATCTTTCGAACAGCTGTTCCAGGTGTTTGTGATGCTCATCGCTAGACCTGGAGAATACCAAAATGTCATCAATGTAGGAATAGCAAAAATTTAGGTCACGAAGTACTTCATCCAAAAATCTTTGAAAAGTCTGAGCTGCATTTCTAAGTCCGAACGACATGTAAGGAAATTCAAATAACCCAAAAGGTGTGGTTAAAGCTGTTTTGGGAATATCGTCGGCAAAAACTGGTATCTGATTATAGGCTTTTACTAAATCAATTTTCGTGAATACAGAACAACCTGCTAGCCTCTGAGAAAAATCTTCTATATGCCTGATGGGATATCTATCTGGTATTGTACGCGCATTGAGGGCGCGATAGTCCCCACATGGTCTCCATCCATGGTCCTTCTTGGGTACTAAGTGTAATGCAGAAGCCCAAGCAGAATCTGAACGTCGGGCAGTACCGTCCCGCAGCATGTCTTCGAATTGTTCCTTGGCTATGGCTAAACGGTCTGGGGCAAGGCGTCGAGGTCTGCAGAATACGGGCGGACCGGGTGTTGTCCTGATATAATGAATTGTGGAATGTTTTACCTCTCTGTGTGTGCCTGAAGGTTTGGTCAGCGTAGGGTACTGCGCTAGGAGCGTGTGGTACTCACTAACTCCTGAGATGGCCTTGACACTCTGTATCTTACACGGCTTGAGCAGTACTGGGCTTGAAAGTGTAGTCACACTGTCTAACAAGCGCTGGTTCCTGCAATCAATCAATAAACCGTAATATGACATAAAATCGGCGCCTATTATCGGCTTTTCCACATCAGCCACCACGAAGTTCCACGCAAAATCTCGGCGCAAACCAAGGTTTAAATGCAGTTTAATAGTGCCATATGTATTTATTATAGTACCATTTGCCGCTGTTAAAATGTATTCGGTACGTTTTCTGTGATCACGCGCATACCTACGTGGCAAAACACAGAGGTCAGATCCGGTATCTACTAAAAATTGCAATTTCGATCTATTATCGGTTACGAAAAGGCGGCGGCCGGTAACAATGTGACAGTCATTCGCCACCGCTACTGACTGTCCGGGGCATTTCCCGACTTGTAGGTACAGGGCTTGGTACACTTTTCAGCTTTTTCACCAAAATTACGATGATACCAACAAATACCTGTATCGTACTCCGCGTCGTGACCACGCCCGGAGTGGCTTCTGGACCTTCTAGAAAAACGTCGTCGCTGAAACGGGGAACGGCTTTTTCTTCCGCGTAAATTAAGTTGTTCTACCTGTTGGTTAAGCTCACTTTTAATCCGTTCCGTTATGAAATCCTCCATTTTCTTAAACATGGCATCCAACGTGGTCGCCGATGTGCTGGCGACTTGCGTGGCCGGACGTGACGTCACTTCGCAAATCTTGTCAGCTAATTCCGCAACGTCATTCAGGGTAGAAGAGGTCTGGGACGCTATGAACGCCTGTACGTCGTTTGGAAGCCGGTTCGACCATAAACTACGCAAAACATCGTCACTGACACCATCACCCGCCAACGAACGCAGATGTCGCAAAAACTGACTAGGTTTTCGATCTCCTAACTCTTCCTGGGTCAGCAACTGACGTAACCGTTGTTCGCGTGAAGAACATAACCGCTTGATAAGTTCTTGTTTTAATCTCTCATACTTGTCTGTCCGTGGCGGATTCACAATTATATCCCGTACTTCTCTCGCGATACCGTGCTCAAGTTGTTGTAAAACGGTATAGAACTTTGTAGAATCCGACTTCGTTCCAGAAAGTTCGAATTGAGCTTCAACCTGTGCGAACCAGATATCCGGGTCATCGGGCCAAAATGGGGGTAGGCGCACGGAAACACGTTCTACGCCGGCAGGAACAGTTAATGGCGTGGCACAGTCTTCATATTTTTCCTCCGCCATCTCGATGTAGCCTCACGTAAGCGCAAACGTCTATGGGTCACCACTATATGGCGCGATATGCCTCCACATATACTGGGTCTTGATAAATTAAACACCGGTGCCGGAATAATATTTATGTACAGCGTTTATTGCGTTATATACAACAGGAAACAAAGCGTAAGTATTAAGCAAGAAGTATGGAAGATGAAGAATGAACGGAAAATGAAAGTTACAAGATGAAGATAAAATAGTCTGCTTAGGCGTAAAGTTATAGCTAGCGCGCGCGACCGAGAAATGGCAAGCGTCCGGCGTAGTAAGCGTTTCGGTGGGCACTGGAGTGGTCTCGCGGCTACTGCCTGCGTCCGCGCTGACCGGTCCCGTTAGGCAGGGCTTCACACACGCGCGGCCCGCGCGCGCCAGTGGTGCTTAGACGAAGGGGTCGCATCAATGTGGTGCTACATTATTATAGAACGTAGGCACCACAGATGTTCTGAATACGTTGTATTAAAGTAAGGTACTGTTGTGACCGGAATATCACACCTCTTTGATATAACAATAAGGTTGGCTTAAACCCTTAACCTTTTGAACGCCAGAGTATAAACGTATCGCCGTACCCCTGACGCCAGGCCTTTTTTCTGTCAAATTACACAAGGTAGTGAAAACACACTAAAGTAATGATTAAATTGTTTATTTCATAATAATGGTGCGACGTATATTTTGTCATATATTTGTGACGTTGGCGTTCAGGGTAAGATTTCGTTTGTCACATATATGTGACAATGGCGTTCAAAAAGTTAAACATTTGATCAGATCATATCGTCAGAGAACGAACGTGACACATGTTTTTCTTAGGGCTTCGCCCTCATAATATTGAATATGCCAGAGATTTAACAGTTTAATCCTATATTATTTCTAATTAACTTGGCGCCCTGCTACGATCCCCAACAGTACCACCAAACTTGTTACACTTTCTATAGACATTTTATGAAATTACTATATATGCTCCACGGTTTTACCTGCTTTGCCCGGCTCCTAAGAATCATAGCGTGATGCTAAATAGCCTTTAGCCTTTCTAATGAATGTGACTATCATACAGAAAAAGTTTTTTTTAAATCCGATTAGTAGTTTCAGGGATTAGTGCGTTCAAACAAACAAATTCTTCAGCTTTATTATATTAACTAACTTTCCGCCCACGGCTTCGCCCGCGTGTTTTCTCGTACAAACTTTCATCCCCTATTTTATCCCCTTGGGGGTAGAATTAATCTAAATCCTTTCTTAGCGGATGCCTACGTCATAACATCTACCTGCATGCCAAATTTCAGCCCGATCCGTCCAGTGGTTTGGGCTGTGCGTTGATAGATCACTATGTCAGTCAGTCAGTCACCTTTGAGTTATATATATTTAGATATTAGTATACATTGAATTTTTCACATTATTTATGTTAATTATTTAAGTATTAAATTTACAGATATAATGAAAAAAACCATTGGCTTGAGCTTACATGCTTTGATGAATTTATTAGATGAAAGTCATCATAAATTTGCCTTCATGATCTCATGAAGGCAATTGAGGCATATAGGCGAAGGCAAGGATGTCTGGAATCTGAAATTATTTCCTACATTGAACTCTTGTCTGTATATAAAGCTGCAAATATTATGTTTTGTACGGTAACATATTTTCCAATACTTAATTAAGTTCTCCAACCGAAGTGTCATAATATATTAAGGCAATAGTCCCTTCTAATTGACGAACAGACACCAAATTTCTACGCACGAGAATAATTATTAACAGTTACATAAAGCATAATTTACCATTACCAACTCAATATCTAGCGACAAAGAGTCTACTTTCTAATATCATAGTCTCGTATCTAAGTTCTTTTGGTACGGTAGTATGAAACTGAACTTTATTCTGGAGGAGATAAAGTTCGATCTGTAATGCAGGTAGTTTCCAGAGATTATAAATAGATGTCTCTTGGTTTTAACATACAATATTAATTTCTTCAGCAGGATTATGTCTCGTTCA
The DNA here is from genome assembly GCA_958496365.1 of Subacronicta megacephala. Classification (NCBI taxonomy): domain Eukaryota; kingdom Metazoa; phylum Arthropoda; class Insecta; order Lepidoptera; family Noctuidae; genus Subacronicta; species Subacronicta megacephala. The sequence continues at coordinate 12,194,396 of OY292521.1, forward strand.
GGAGTTTTTATTGCTTCCTGTGGCGAGAAAAAGTAATCAGGGACCGCTTAATGGTTCAGTTTATGATTAATTAGCTGACTTAGAGGTATTTCATACGTTTTTTTTTAAAAGGTTACTAGCAATGTGGGTCACACATTACTAGTAATCTTGTTAACCCCTCGTGCTAAGCTAAATGCTTGTGTTACGAGTGGGTTCACGTCGGTAGTGCAATGGGTGAGTTTCGAACCGGCAACCACATGATCACAAGTCCGACGCCCTAGCCATTAGGCTACCGCCGCTTAAGTTTTATTTATACTTTTTTGTACACACAGGTCAACCTATATAAATCCAGTTTAAGCTGATCTCGTATTGCATAGGCTTCTCATACTTTAAGAGGCCAGTGCAAACTAGTTTTGTATAGCTTGATGTGTAGCCGTGTGTACAAAAATATGGTACACAAGGCGGACTTGGGTCAAGCTTAGGGTCAAATAGAATAGTCCAAAACCAAAAAGGTAAATACATAAGAGGTTTTAATATTTGTTTTTTGTAGAGATGTGATTTGTGTGTATAGGTAGCCGGGTAGGTATTCAATAATATAAAATTCCACCTTGACCATAGCCTCATAGAAAAAAACTCTTCAGTTTCTCATTTTTTTTTGTTATACAACGTTTTTACAACTTCAAAGTCAACAATAAAAATGTAAGGAACTGAACAATTGAACTACAATTCTGTCAATGTTTTTGAAGATCTTACTATCTTCTGTATCACTTATTCATTTTACTGTGTGGAGATTTCTGACATGCATTTTAAAATTTTCCACTCCGTTCAAAATAACTCTGCGCGTTTGAAGTTAACACGCAAGTAAAATCACTTTATTAAGTTGGTGTTTTATAAAAACAAAAACGAAATTACCAACTGTAGTGTTTGTACTTCTATATCTATTTAATAGATATAATATTTGTCTCACATACATAAGCAGTAGCCGACAGCTTGACTTAACAGCTGTCAGTTGGCATAATGGCAGTGTGACCATTGCCTGATATAAACATATGTCAGGAGAGATTATGGGAGACAGAGGAGAGGCTAGTGCTTGGTGTATTGGTGAGCCTGTGAAATAATTGTAATATACTAAATAAGAACCCTACACTAACTAAGGAAATAATTACGAACGCGAAACATTTACGATCCCAATTGAGTCTTTTTTTAATATTTACCACTTCAAACCACCACTCACAGACAATTTCAGACAAGCATAGTTATTTCAAACGAACACGATATTAAAAAAAAATCATACAAACCTTGTCTTGATAATTACAAACACAACAAAAAAGAATTAGCCAAAAAACAATGCAGCCATTCTGAAGTGATGTGAATAGATACATTTGTTAATTAAATTTTAATGTGATTAATTGTGACAAGAATAATTACAAAAATAAACTCTGACGAAATAACGTTAACATTAATTTAATTACAATAGCGTGCGGGCTCTGGTTACTAAAAATGGCGGTGTTGGGTCTGTAGTTATTTATAATTATAAAATAACACTCGAAATGAGTTGCTTAATTGGTAGTGCTGTAATTTAGGTAAAATAGTCAACATACGTACATACATGCCTGTATTTCTCGAAGGGTAGGGCAGAGGTGTACTTATGTACAGTGCAGTGATAGCCTAGAGATATCACCATTGGACTGCCAAGTCAAAGGTCTCGAGTTCGAATCCAAGGCACGCACCTCTGACTTTTCGAAGTCATGTGCGTATTAATAATTAATTATCACGCGCTTAAAAGGTGAAGGAAAACATCGTGAGGAAACCTGCATGCCTGAGAGATTTTCTTGACGGCATGTAAAGTCTGCCAACCCGCAGTAGGCTAGTGTGGCGGACTATAGCCTAATCCCTCTCGTTCTGGGAGGAGACCCGTGCCCAGCAGTGGGACAATGTAATGGGTTGATGATAATGATGATGTACTTATGTACACCCATACTTCGCCGGTATGTTTATGTCCTGAGTATGTTGCTAAACTTTGTTACTATAGTACGGTACTATAGTAAACTTTCTCAGTTGATTTTGGACTTAATCGTCAACACTTTAAGGTTTAAAATCATTTGGAGAAATTTGACAGTTTTGTATAACCTGATGTGCTGGCGACTGTACTATTCAACCGCCGCTTTATCATAGCTAAAGCTTTTGCTTGCTACGCTACAGGTCCTGTGTTCGATTCCCCAGTCGTGCAAAGTTTAATTGAGTTTTTCTATGAAATTCTCAGTAGCAGCTCGGAGTTTGGATTTGTTCGCACATGCTATTACACGGGACCGAAACAAACCGGCAAACTGTGGGTGTACATTAGTACCTCTGCCTAAATTTCGGAGAAGTCAGTCTTGGTGATTTGTTACGTAAAAACTATCAAAAAATCCTTGAAATTAAAATAAAACCGTACTAAGTATGGAATTATATCAGAACACAGTGGAGTGCATATGTACGTGACCTCCCTTTGAACACGACACCATAATGAACGCTTGTACGTCAACACATTCATAATCACTGCGCTTCAATGGAGGAAACAGCAATTTATCATCGCTCACAATTTGTGGCATCTCTCTGAGGGGACGTATTTCAGTGGCCGTAAGTGTACAACAATGTGACGGAAATTTATTTTTGACGAAGGGTGCTTTTAAAATTTTCGGACTGACAAAATACATTTATTTTTGTACTTTTTGTAATTATGAAATTAATATAAGATTAAATAGAAAGATATATAGACTGCATCAATGGTATAGTCGTCCTAAGCACGACTGCTACGCTTGAGGTCCTGGGTTCCCAGGTCGAGCAGTGTTTTATTTTTTAGTTAGTATTTTATTTTATTTTTTTATTGATAGGAACAGTTACATTATAAAGACTTACAGTTAATTTAACATACAATCAATTTGGTTATAAAGTAACCCACAACGCTGCCCACAAGTAGGATTAAAGTTTAAATAAAAAGAGAGCTAAAGTGTTAAAGTGCTGGGTTTTTCTAGATTTGTTCCCGGTTAATGACAATAGGCTCGCCCCCTATTACATGGAAACATACCGGCGAAGTGTCGGTGTACAGTATCTATGTACAATGCAATGTACCTTGGCCTAACCCTTAGGGGAAAACAGACGTGATGGTATGTTATGTTTATGTTAGAAAGATATAATTTAATTGCACACTGACAAAGAATACAAATTAGAATGTTATTTTAGGACACTCAAAAAAGTATGACATTAGGTATACCTACCATTTATTGGTAATATGACATTATATCTACTATTTTTTGTCGTGGTAGGGCCACGCTGTTCGCAGCATGAATGGGCCGGCTTGACCGGGGAAGTACCACACTCTCGCAGAAGACCGACGTCCGAGTAGTAGCGTTTAGTTACTGCGCTTCGTTCGGTGAGCGAGAGGGCCGGAGGCCCAGTTCCTCCCCAATCCCCTTCCTTCTCCTTTTCTCCTTCCCCTCCCTTTCCCTAAACAGGCTCGGCAACGCATCTGCAACTCCTTTGGTTTTGCAGATGTCCATGGGCGGCGATGACTACTTACCATCAGGTAGCTCGCCTGATCGTTTGCCGAGTTATACGATAAAAAAATAATAATAATTTATTGGGAATATGACATTATACCTACCATTTATTGTTAAAAATCCACAAAATCCTCGCTAGCATGTGTAGGTCATCATTTACGGGCTAAGTGCGGTTGAAACAGGCAGAGGCGAAAGCTTCCGTGCGCTTAACGAGTGGCCGATAATTCACGGCAAATTGCTCCGTATGTTCCACATGGGTCGATGGACTCTAGCGTTTATATTGCAGTGCATATGTGTACATAGTTATCTTTGTAATGTTATTACGTAAGAAAGAGTGTTTGTATAAAAAAGTTTCGTTTCAAATAAGGTAATTAGACTTATCTTTAGTTCAAACATCATTTGGTAAATAAAGTATGCAATCACGCCTTCATTTCCCGAAGGGTTAGACGTGTAATAGGGAGCGAGCCTATTGCCAACACGGGCACCGGAACTAATATCCAGACTCCGAGCTGCTACTGAACTCAATGACACCTTGCTGAACTTGGGAATCAAACCCATGATCTCTAGCGTAGCCAAGTGTACGATCTCTCCTATAGGTGCCCGCAAGCAAACAAATACAAGAGGAAAGTCGATGTTTTATTATGCAATAGGCTCGCCCCCTATTACAAGGGACTTAAACATACAAGAGAAGATTAGGCAGAGTGTACTAATGTAATGTTTGGGGAATACAGGCGTGATGGTATGTTTTATGGTGATTTTCTGCCAGAAAAAAAGAATACTTGGTAGAATTAAAATAAAATTGCGTGTTTACCGAAGGTTAATCTGACGTAAAATCATGATTGTACCTCACAAAAGAAACCTTTTGAATTATATAAAATTGTTTTCAGTACAAAGGCGTTCGTTAGTTCGAGAATCGCGATGTTTCTCTTGAGATTATTCTCTTAAATAGCTTCCGCCCGCGACTTTCTGCACGAGCTTCCCTTATCTGTATAAAAAATAATGTTTGTTTGTTCGCATTTTATTTGCGGCCTTATCGTTCATCCGACTGCGATAAAACTTTGTTAACTATTGCTTGCACTTGCATGACGGTTATTGGCATAGTTTGGGACATAAATTCCTCCCTCAACCCCTTTTCTCCTCCTTTTTCCTTATCACTAATGGCAGGCAACGGATTGGTTGTATTTTCTTCACATTGTTCAGACAATGCTAGGAGAATAGCCAGTCTTTGCTTGTGCTTGCTCGTCTGCAACAGTTAATAGGCTTGACAATGCAACTGGAACTCCTTTGGTATTGCAGGTATCCATGGGCGACCATGACTATTAACTATCAGGTGGAGCGTCTGCTCGTTTGCCGATTTAACTAAAAAAAATCGACAGTCAAACTAGTAACAAAAACTCTTCCTAAAAATACAAATTTAATAAACATTGATTTGATTTGATTTGATCCGTTTTGTGTTTCGTACGGTGAGTGTGGAGCGCCGGGGGCCAAATTCCTTCCTCAATCCCCTTCCCTCCTCTTTCTCCTTTCCCTCCCTTTCCCTTGCCTCGGCAACGCATCTGCAACTTCTGTAAAAAAACAATCGGAAATGTGCCCCACATAGCTCCTATAGCTTCAAGGCAGGAGTATAAAGTTTTTAAACACATTAAAAGGGAAATAAGATGTGGATTGAATAAAGTCAGTAAGTCAGTTTTTACATATCTGAATAGGTACTTATTTTTTAGACGTGCTTGTGATAAAAAAATCATACGCCTCTACTTCACGCGGTGAAAATCACAAAGAAAAGCTAGTTGTTTTATAAAGAGACCCATGTCACACTTGACATTTTACATCGAGCGCACAAATTTGTAATTGGAAACTGTAATCATACGTCTTTGTTACTTTTTGATGATGTCATGTAGATGTGAACCCTTAAAATATCGCGGTAAAAAAGGAATGTGACTTTTCGCAATTTTGAATTATGTCGCTCTTATTATTTTTAGGGTTGAACATGGTTCTAGCAGGGTTATGCTGTATATTTACCCAACAATGCAAGAGGAAAGTAGCTACAAAACTATTGATTCGTCTTTACAGTTAGATGGTTATAGGGAGAAATCAAAAAAACTAAAATTGACCGACAAAACATTAAGAAAGTGAATCGAAAAATAATTATTAGAAGATATATTATTGCTTTCGTTGCTGTCTTTTATGACAACAATCTCGTCATTAAAGTGGGTGAATCTTGTAAAATTACATCTGGGTAACATTTTTTTTTGTTAGTTAAAAATAATAATGGCAATTAATTATTCATCAATAAAATTGTTTACCGGATCAAAGATAAGTTTTCAGAGTAAATTATTCACTAACGAACGTTAGTTCCTAACGTAACAGTATAAATCTAATCCAGGGTTTTCACAAATGGTCTTAAACCGCAAAGAATGGAAAAGGGGTAAAGGTCTTTTGGCCTGCAGTGGGATTAAAATGGCTGACAAATTTTAATAATAACGACAAATAACGGTTTTCACTAAAAATATCCTCTTTACTTTGTTGTGTAAAACAAACATTCTGATTTAAAATAATTAAACCCTTCAGCGCTGGAGGTTTTATTATAAATTACTTTATCCTTGCCAAATTATGCATAAATATAGCCAAAGTGGTATCTACTGTAGTCTCTTGGGATATAATACATTATGATAATTAATGAATGAAAATTAGAAACAAACTTTGATGCTAGTAAGGGACACTGTTATTGTGAAAAGCCTTTAGAAACTAGCTTTGAAACTCTATTGTCCTGGGAGCCCATTGTTTTCCAATATCAAACATATTCATGTATTATGTATCTCACGACTTCCGAAGGCCAGATGGCAGAAATTTGTTTTTTTTTAATATTTCCTTGTTTTTCAAGTTACTACAGTTACAGTTACCTGAATGAATAATCAGTGAGTGAGTGGATGTGACTGAAAGATTAGTCAGTGAGTATATATAATGCGTTTATTATATGTATATAAAAATACAGAATGTCCTTGGTTTGCATCGCATAGCGTTTTGTTTCTTTTTTTTGGGCATTGATTTTCTGGGCACGCACACTACAACTCACCAGTTTTATGGTAATCGGATAAATTGTATATATGAATGGTACGCATGACCAAGAAATACTCATTTTTATCTTTTAGTCATTTGATAAATCTGTGTTGCCTTTTAGTATAGATTTCTTGATTGCCTCATTAGTCGAGTGGTCTTTAGCGCGACTGCTACGCACGACGTCCTGGGTTCAATTCCCAGGTCGAGCAAAGGGTTATTGAGATTCATACAATAGTAGCTCGGGTTGTGCCCGAGCAATAGGTTCGTCTTCTATTACATGGAACCTAAACATATCTTAAGAAGTGTGAACTACTATAACTAAACTAACTAACTAACGAATACACTGAATTACAATGTACAAGATACTCACTAACTAATCATTCACTCACATCCACTAATTTGAATATTTTGACACATTTTTTTTTGTGATTTTACCTCCAAGACTGTTCGGACCAGCCAACTTCACAATTTTATCGTCGGAATTATACAATCACTTCATGTAGTTTATTACTAAACTACTAAGAATCTTTTGAATATATTGAAAAACGTTTGCAGTAACCGCAATGTTCGTTCGCAGAATATATTCCGTTCCGAAGTCGATTGACCCGATCGCGTGAGTTTTATTTGAGTTTTCAGTTATTTTATTCAAAGTGCATACTACTTTTATCGGATAGCATCGTGCGGGTTATATTAACGTTGCAATGAAATAATATGAAACAGCGCTTTTGGATGTTGTTTTTATGTTAAAGTTCTTCTTCGTTTTTAGGGTTAAAATCTTAGTTGCAGCGGAGTCCGGATTTGTTAGAGTTATTAATTGGATAATAATGTAGTTACAGATTAATAATTGGGTTAAATACTGGTAAGCATCTTCTATTAAGCACGCCTTTGCCTATTCCTCTTTGGAATATAAATGTGATTGATTACAAGCTAAATTAATATTTTAGTTAAAGTTTGTCAATTGAATTTGCTTTTACGAACTCAAATGCTCAAATGAGATGAATATTTATAACAAATGTTATGGTCAGCGATGTAACTATATGTTTATCAAATTAAATACATTTATTTCTAAATTTCTAAACCAGGCGAATGCTCTAAGGGTTCACATGAGGTGTTATATTTGATTAGGATTATTTGCCTATTGTGTTTTCATTACCTGCCATTTAAACGGGCCCAAATTAAAAGTGACGAGAGAAATATGTTTTCAAGTAGTATTTGTATGTTAAGGAATCATATTATGCAGGCGCCATACGAGTACATATATTTTTTATTTATTATATTTTTTTTTGTGGAGGTCTTCGTTCAGCAATAACCTCTTGGTACCTAAGATTGATTACTGATTGAGATTATTTGATTCTACATACCATCACGCCTGTATTCCCTGAAGAGTTAGGCAGACGTGTACGAATGTACAACCACACTTCGCCGGTATGTTTAGGACCCTAATAGGGACATTAAAAGGACATTAATAGGGGGCGAGCCTATTGCCATTCATCGGATACAAACCAGGGTCAGAGCTGCTACTGAGAATTTCATAGAAAAACTCAATAACACTTTTCTTGACCTGGGAATCGAACCCAGGACCTGTACCGTAGCAGTCGCGCTTAGGACCACTAGACTAATTGTTGAGGATAAATTATTTAAGAAAAGGAATGTTATTTTTTTCTTCTAAATCAAAATAGAAATAAAATATCCATAGACATAACAAAGGGTTAAATTCACAAGAAGACATACAAAGAAAAGTAAAATTGAAAATAGTACGGCGGTCATCGGAATTCGCCCCATCGGAAGCAATATCGGCTATCTGGGGTCTAAGTGGCCTTTCGAAGGGTTGGGATTGAACGCAATTGCTCTCGGTCAAAAAAACTCTCGAGATATTTATGGTCCGTCGGTCACGTTGAACCTTGCGTGAGTGAAAATCTTGTATAATAATCATTTCAATCGTTCGATATCGTTCGTTCGGGTTTTGCTAATTGCTCTTTTGTCAATTTACGGATAAATTTGTTTCGGAAGCTATTGCTACTTATATTGGGAATAAAAGGGTATATTTGTAATAAGCACTGTGCATTTATATCCGAAACTGCCCCTTAATATTTCAATACTCGGTTAAGGTAGGTGTATAATTGCCTGCTTAAAATTGAATTGCCTGTTTTAGAATTAATTGGCTTATTAGTAAAATAAACAATTTTATAAATAGATATTTTAAATACACTTTTACCAATCAAAGTTCTAAATTGTTAAGTACACAAATGTTGCCGGCATTTCATAGCTGATGACCCCTGAGAAGAAACAAACTCAGAGACTCAAGGTCCCTTCTAAAGTAAAATTAAACATTTAAAGTAATATTAAACATTTCCACAATAGTTTTGAGAACTGGTCAGTAAATTAAGAAAGACATAGTCCTGAAATAGCAAATTAAAATAATTTAATGTAGTCAATGTACAGCACATTAGGCTATACAAAACTGATAAATTTCTCCAAATGATTATAAACCTTAAAATATTGATGCCTACCTAAGTTCAAAATCAACTGAGAAAAATTGATATTTTGTGGTAACATGATGTGCTGGCCACCGCGCCTATGTACAATATGAATTATGATCATGATAGAGAGCTGGTTTTTCTGAAGAACTTTATATAGGAACGTTTTAAGTTGATTGCTACAGGACAGTAAAAATCATATTTTTAAAAAAACATTGGCTTAATAAATTTAATAATTATAAATTGTATCCACATCCACATTAAGAAACTACACAGGTGCCTTATAAATTTAGTTGACGAAGTCAATTTACGTTTGGTTTTAAACGTATTTTAATTTAGTTTATTATCCGATGTAACATAACATTTTAATTGTTTTTTATCTTAATCACACTAATATCGATGCTAACAAGCAAATATTATTTTTATTCACAGCCTGTACTCGTACCTGCCTGGTACCGATGCATAAAAAGGATACGCGTCAAAATAAAATGTTAGATACGTTCGATTTTCTTTACAGAATAAAACACATGACATAATAAAATGCCAGTGACGGAGGCGAGTACCTACTTAGCGAATGAATGAATGAATGACTTGTATTCACGGCTCGTGCTTCGCCTCGTTATTATTAAGACCTTATTCGTGTCTTCGCGACTCTTTTTATTATATTTTTCAAGCGTGTATTTTAAACTTACGAATACGGATTTAAATTTAAAAAAACTTACATTGCGTAATTACATGAGGTTTTTTGCTATCATAATTATTGTGAACATCACAACTATTAAGACAAACCAAGATCACAACACAAATATTAAGTATTTAAAATAAAAAAAATAAAAGTTCAGTATATCAAAAATAAATTATTAGTCGAATATACTATTACACGATTTTGGTATAGAAAAATCCGTTTTTGTGAGAAATCATTAATATCATTAGATACATTACGTAACACTTACAAACAAAATACCAACGAGTATTTCAAATTTGATAACTGGCATAAATTATAATTCTCTATTTACAAAATTACATTTCCAACTTTTCAATTTCAAGTTTTGATTACAAATGGTTGTTGGCGAATCATAACCACAGGGCTAAAATGAGAAATTTTAAATTAAATTAATTTAAGAATTGGGTACAATTTAAGGTATTTAATGTATAAATTTTATATCCCCTATCATTCTGAGTGAAGACGATGCATGATAATTTTTATTTTTCTAAACTAATACAAAAACATAGATAAAAATGATGATCCAAAAAATCTATCAAGTAATAATTAAAACCCTATTCTAAAGGTTCAAATAAAAAGAAAAATATTTTAAGTTTCAGTCAGTACAAAATATAAACTAAGGTACCTACTCCGTTTCTTTTAGTTTTATTGTTTTTAACATAAATGCCACGACTATTTTTGTAAACATTATTATAAAATTTATATGCACTTTTTTACCTTGTCTACCTTTGTCTTTCATATTATTTTTCTATTTTATTAGTAAGCACTACCAGAGCTTATGAAAAAGATTCAAAGGTAAATATTATTAAAAGACGTTATTTACGTTGTTTCGTTACTGCGCTTCGTTCGGTGAGCGAGAGGGCCGGAGGCCCAATTCCTCCCCCAATCCCCTACCTTCTCCTTTTCTCCTTCCCCTCCCTTTCCCTAAATAGGCTCGGCAACGCATCTGCAACTCCTTTGGTTTTGCAGATGTCCATGGGCGGCGATGACTACTTACCATCAGGTAGCTCGCCTGCTCGTTTGCCGAGTTATCCCATAAAAAAATAATAAAAAAAAAAAGTTTCTTTTATAACAATGACCTTTCAGTGCTTTAGTTAAATGCAGACATATTTTTATATCTATTTAATACACCCTAGACCTTACGAATAATAAAGAAGTTTTAAATATATCCAGTAATTTTAAACTTTGCTGGAATTTTCTATGAAAAACTGCAATTTTTTAACTTTTTTTGATTAAATTTATGCTAAGACTTGCGAACTTCCTCTGCAGTTAACTTTAATATTATTAGGAACGAATAAATCTTCAACGTGGTGAAGTAAGATATATTAACCCTTCATGTCTCTTTCAGTAATAAATTCAAAAATCTATTGTTTTAGTCTTCGGAATGCCTGTACCTACCGGCCGTACAGGCGTTTGCCTATTGCAGCTGGTAATAAGAATTGGATCACAATTAAAGCAAGCAAGTGAATAGACAGACATAAAGCATTATAATTACGTTACGTATAATATATATTATTGCAGTGCAGTTAAGTGCAGTGATAGCCTAGTGATATGACCATTGGACTGCCAAGTCAAAGGTCTCGAGTTCGAATCCAAGGCCTCGCACGCACGCACCTCTGACGTTTCGAAGTCATGTGCGTATTAATAATTAATTATCACGCGCTTAAAACGGTTAAGGAAAACATCGTGAGGAAACCTGCATGCCTGAGAGATTTTCTTGACGGCGTTTGAAGTCTGCCAACCCGCAGTGGGCTAGCGTGGCGGACTATAGCCTAATCCCTCTCGTACTGAGAGGAGACCCGTGCCCAGCAGTGGGACATGTAATGTAATGGGTTGATGATGATGATGATGATATATTATTAATACCTAACGTCGTATTCGTGAATTTGAAGTAAAATCTTACTTACTTCAAAAACCCGACCCGTACGCAGTAGTGGGAGATAAAATGGGTTGATAATGATGATGATGAAGTACAGAAATTAATAGCTGCCATGGCCCAACATGTAAGTCAATAGGTGTTTAATACTGTCATAAATTATATTTTCCTTTCCATTATTTCGGCGTCAAAATTCCAGTTTGAAGTATTCCTGTTGCAATGCATCTCCATTCCAGTTGCAAGAGTTACGATGCGGAGGCTGCGGAGCGTGAACAGGCAGTGTTTTCGACATGGCAAATTTCATTTCGAGCTGGGTACAAGTATCATACAATTTTAAATGATATGCGACAGTGTTAAATTTATGAAAAAGCATGTAAAATTAAAATAAGTGTTTATTTTGAACGGAAAACAGTAACCTTTTGCCAAACTTTACTCCCTTATATTATTTGACTTAAAATTTCTATAGAGTACACTATTTTACAATAAAACCCACGATTAATATCAATTCTAGTACAGTTATAAAGATGTTCTTCTACTTAACTTTTTACGAAAATTATTTAGAAGATCCAGGCTTATTAAATTTTTAGGCATTATAGAAGCACTTTGGTTGAATGTGAGGTGCACGGTGGTTACATTAACCAATTTTAATGCTTTGAGTCTAGAATAATGTGTAATTTACAAGCCATGAAAGTTTACTCTAAATTCTATCATCGTCAAAATGTAAGCATTTTGCAGTATGAAATTAAATAAATATGGTTATGTGAAAACAATTCATGTTTCATTTTTCAATTAAAATAGGTATAAGTAGAACAAAAAGAGCAATTTTCCAGCTTCATTCACTATGATGAAGTGCATCAAGATTGCAAACGGAGCGTGAATAGACACAGAAAGGTTATTGCGTTGGACGTGACAAGCGTACAAGTAATGTTTTTTTTTGAGAATTTGCTAAATGATGAATTAATTAATGGTAATGAGATTTTAAATATTTGCTCTCTTTGATAATATTGTTTTTTTTTTATCTTGTGCTTATAATAACGTTTCATTAACCTTTCAGTTGCAATTGGAGCGTAAATCGCTACTTTATTGTATACTACAACGTGATGGCGCGTATCGTCGAGGTAGCATTTTTATCGAGCGTTTAAAGCAAATTGAGCATTTAAATTTTTTGTTAGTTTGTAATTAATGTTTTTGGCATCTACTAAATACAACTTTTTTTAAAAACAATTACTCATATGCAGACCATTATTCGAGAGTTAAACGACGAGTAAATAGATAAATTTATTTTTAACGAGGAAAGTAGGAAACGTGCTTTATAAATTACCAATGTAAAAATGTACGTACCTATTCCTGTTTTTAAATGCAAGAGAAATATTGTCGTAATCGGAGCGTGAACGGGTCGGTTGCTGCAAGTGACGTGAAAACTTCTTGCAGATTTTTCTATTGGGGTTGTTTAGATTATGTTTTTTTCTAACAATAACTGGAGCGTTAACATTAGTGCAACAACTGTTTACGAGTTTTTTATGATTAGGATGGTTCTGGTTCTGGTTAAAATGTATGTCCCCGAAATCGAGACATCACTAGACTATCATGCTTATCTTAACTGCTTAGTTTAAACATTTCACTAAAATTTATTAAATCACATTAAAATTAGGGCAAGCTGATTTTGGTAGACACCGTCATAATAAATTTATTATATTTTTAAATTTACATACGTCACTGTTGTGTTCAACATTTTGTCAATGTCAATGTCAAGATGCCATTCTATCAAGCTCATATGCCATATTGTTGGCAAGCTTGAGAATTTATATGACATTTTATGTTCTTCGAATAGAAGATGCCTTGAAAGTGAACCTTGATTTGAGGACAGGAAGCTCGTAAATGCATTGTAAAGAAAGGATCGGAATTGAATAATGATGACTTATGAATGAAACCTTCTTTTCATTGAGTACTTCTCTTATTTTAGGCTACGTTAATTGGGTATTCACTTTTGAAGATTCAGGAAGATAGAACATTCTCAAATGAATTATAAAATAAAACAGAATATGTATGAAATAAACTGCCGAGTAATGTCACGAGTACTTATTTGGAGTTAATAAATGAGTTTTTTTAACGTATACAATTATTCGATTAACAGTGATACCCTAGTGATATGAATATTACCTACACTACCAAGTAAAAGGTCTCGAGTTTTTTTTGCCGGCACCGGGCGGATTTATGAAGACAGTCGGACTTCTGATCTCATTCTGATAAGAAACTATTGCTCAGCAGTGGGCCAATATAGGTCAATGATGATAATGAATCTATTTATATATTTAACTAAAGTCTGTAATACATACATACCATCGCGCATGTATTTCCCGAAGGGTTTGGTACAGGTGTACTAAATCTACACCCACACTTCGCCGGTATGTTTAGGTCCTATGTAATAGGGGGCGAGCCTATTGCCATTGACCGCGCACAAATCCAAACTCCGAGCTGCTTATCAGAATTTCATAGGAAAGGCCAACGACCTGAACCCAAGACCTCTAGCGTAACAGTCGCGCTTCACCACTAGACTAATGAGACAGTTAATTTGTAATAATAAAAAGTATTTATGCATGACATGCGTCGTAAACATTTCATAACAATTTAAAATTAAATCAAAACTATATTTAATTGCGTCAGTTGTAGACAAATGCAAAGCTAAGGTTATTTGAATTTCTATTAGTTATACAATTGTTTGAAGATATTTAATCAATGCTGAATTAACACTTTCTATTAAAAGACAAACAAGTTTAGAATGCTTGTTATGAGAAATTGTAGTTTATTTTATTAAAGTTTTAGATGGGATAAAACTTCTGATTGTGTAGAAGCCCGAAACGTCAAAATCAGTAGTGAGGGGTCATCTATTTATCCGACTTTGACAGCTTTTAAAACATAACATGCCATCACGCCTGTATTTCCCGAGGGGTTAGGCAGAGGTGTACGTCCACGCTTCGGCGGAATGTTTAGGTCCCATGTTATAGGGGGCGATCCTATTGCCATTAACTGGACACAAGTACAGACTCAAAGGTGCTACAGAGAATTTCATAGAAAAACTCAATAACACCTTTCTCGACCTGGGAGTCGAACCCAGGACTACTAGCGATGCAGTCGCGCTTGAGACCACAAGACGAACGAGGCAGTCCAGTAGCTTTTAGTGATAGGTAAGCTAGTTAGGCTAGGCTAGAGTTATCATTGGTCAATGCTCGACGCTAATTGGATTAGTTTTTTCTCAATTTAAGCCGTTCACACACGGCTACAGGTCAACCTAAACAAATCCAATTTAAGCTAATCTCGCATCGTATACGCTTTCCATAAAATAAGAGGTCATAGTAAACTGGGATTGTCTCGCTCGACGTCCAGCCGAGTGTACAAGCAAGCCTGGCTTAGGATTGGATTGTGGAGATACAGACGAAAAATTATGACGACGGTATTAGGGTTTGACCGCTAAATAGGTTTTCTGTTTAACCAAGCTTCTTCGGTTATCAGGATCTCATTTCGTCTGTATCTATATATTTTACCTTTTTTACCCTTTTAACTTTTTTGTTTATGAACTATTATTTTTAACCAACTACAAAAAGATTGTATGTTCAACTGTATGTAGGTATTTTTATACTTATGTTCACCGATTTTCCTGGCATTTGCGAATGAATATTTTTAATTTTGGTGAAGATCTGATAACTCAAAATTTAGAAAACAACAGTAACATGTACCGTTAGAAAAAATAAGATATCGTAACGCCTAGTATTTGGAACCATTCGTCACAAAAAAGTTTTTAATAAATAAAATGTCACACCACCCAAAAAAATATACGTCAAAGAATGTTTTAAAAATAGAAGCACAGATATTTTTTTTATTTTTGTATTTTTTTGTAACAGTATTCTCCGAACTCGTCTCCGCTAGTGTTAGAAATTATGCCCAGCCGATAATTAGCCGATAGTCAATGAGCTTAATTCCGTAGTGTCTGTAGTGTAGTCCGTAGTTTTTTTAAAAGTAAATCATTTAATTTTGCAAGGACCACGTTTATATTATATTCTATAATGAATCTGTGTAGTGATGTGGTACCCTGCACATGAATAGCACAGTGACATTAGATACACGTATCTTAGTACGTAATGCCGGGCTACTGTACGCTGGGCAAATGGCCGGACATCACTAGCACGCACATGTTGCTTAGTCAGGGCGCTAACTACCTTTGACATGTAACTAAGTAGTTTTCTTTTATCTGCGATATCCGTTATCTGTGTGGAAAATTAAAAAGTTCTGTAAAGTATTATTAATATGTACCTAGTAGTAGTAGTAGGTAGTAGTATTAGTATTAATTACGTACTTGCCTCATTAGTCTAGTAGTCTATAGTGCGAATGCTAGGCTAGAAGTCTTGGTTTCGATTCCCAGGTCGAGCAAAGTGATGTTGGGTTTTTCTATGAAATTCTTAGTAGCAGCTCGGAGTCTGGATTTGTGCCCGGTGAATGGCAATAGGCTCGCCCCCTATTACATGGGACCCAAACATACCGGCGAACTGTGGGTGTACATTAAGTGCACCTCTGCCTAACCCTTCGGGGAATACAGGCGTGATGGTATGTTATTTATTTATAAATACTTTATGCACCGTTGGTACAAAGGCGGTCTTAATGCCATTAGGCATTTTCTGCCAGACAACCTTAGGGTGATGCAGAGAAATATAATAAAACAGTAGTGCACTCGAAATATAAAGCGAAATAAGTGGAGACTTAAATAATTATAAAATAAACTATACATACCTATTTAGAAGAAGTGTAGTGATAGCCTAGTGATATGACCATTGGACTGCCAAGTCAAAGGTCTCGAGTTCGAATCCAAGGCAACCTCTGACTTTTCGAAGTCATGTGCGTATTAAAAATTAATTATCACGCGCTTAAACGGTGAAGGAAAATATCGTGAGGAAACCTGCACGCCTGAGAGATTTTCTTGACGGCGTGTGAAGTCTGCCAACCCGCAGTAGGTTAGCGTGGCGGACTATAGCCTAATCCCTCTCGTACTGAGAGGAGACCCGTGCCCAGCAGTGGGACAATGTAATGGGTTGATGATGAAACAAATACATACCTATTTATTCTATATTTTATTGAAAACACGTGTTCTCGATGCATCGATGGTGTTTCTTTAAGTATTGTCGAATTAATCCATAAAAAAGATTTTTCTCAAGTAATCGCCAAAAGGTGTAGAAACAGTGACTTCACTGAATTTATAGTGCGCAATAAATCCGAGTAGAACTTACTGGGATTAAATGGCAGCCATTTCCTTGAAGAGTATTATCTTGTGGACGCAATTTTCTCTGGATATTAGTTGGTAATTGAAATAAGTTATTTTTTTGTGATTTTCTGATGAATAGACGATTCGCGATTTGAAATGCTTCGAAGGCATTTATTTATTACTTTGCTTTGCCCGCGTGTTTTCACGACTTTTCTGTACTATAATATGTATGTATTGTACATATAAACCTATCTCTTGAATCACTCTATAAAAACAATCGCATCAAAATCCGTTGCGTAGTTTTAAAGATCTAAGCATACATAAGAACAGGCAGACAGCGGCAAGTGACTTTACTATGTAATGATACCCAAATTGGCAGAAATGACCTGACCCATCTAAAAGATGAAATTTGTTAGATTTTTTTGCCCTAAATACTTACCTACCCATAGCTATTACTACAAAATAAGGAATCTTATTCTTGAGCTCTTACTCGGCCGATACAAATATGATCTATTATTCCCTATTACCAAATGCTTTTTGCAGTAGATGATTGGTAATGATATTTTCTGTAAAAAAAGTGTAAAGTTGTTAAAGTAATATTTATCATTTTTATTTTACACTGTCGATTTAGTTATTAGTATCTTCAAGGAACTTGTTGCGTCTGTATGCAAATTATAAATCTTCCTTTGTTTTACCCAGAATGCATCTTTACAGCTTGCATCTTTGCCTGTTCTGCGTAAAATAAGGGGCCACCATTTTTTAAGCGTACAATTTATTGCACAAGGTTTTCATAAAATAAATGGCTTGCGCCATTTGTCGTACTAAAGTAGATATTATGACTTAGGAAATTATTATTTAGGCGAATAATCCGATTTTATACAAAATGGATACCCTAATCAACAAATCGAAAAAGTAAACACGCTAAGGCGCTATTTTAGTAAAGTTACAGTAGAAAAAGTAGTTTATTTTTGTAAAAAATAATTATTATTTTTTATAAATTCATAAGTAGATGGTACATCCTATCAACATAAAAACTTCAAGCTTTTATCTCTTATTTTAAATTCTTCACTATCGTATAAGTATTTTATTTTTGAAAGTTAATTTGTTCTGTCCTTTATAAGGTAAATTTTTCGGTCTAGACGTGTTAACAAACATTAAAATCTTTCAAGATTATTTAACAAAATGTATTTTGTGTTTTATAATGGTTCTTAATGATGTTCTATATTCATTAAAATTTTAGGTTTTTTGATTAATCATGAGATATTTTTTTTATATTTTATTTTAAAATAAATAAATATGAAGTGAAGACAACTTCAATAGTATATAACTGTGGCATAGCTTATATCAGTATTGTTCCGGATAAAAGGAGATAAATTTTCAGAAATAAAATCAAGTTGTATTATCGTCATCTAAAAAAATAACTTAATAAATGTAAACTTTACTTTTCTTTCTAAACTTGCTTTCATCCTGCCAATCATTGTTGTATGTAGGTCTCCGTATAAGCAAGCCATTTGAACCAAACCTTATCATGTTGCATATTGCTCGCGACGTTGGGTTGACGTGTGTCACATCGTGTCATCAACATTTTTACCTCTACCGATGTTTCTACTCCCAATTCGTGGTCTGCACTTTGGGCCCACCCAAATAGGTAAGCCTCTGCCCACATCCACTTCTTTCTCGCGATCTTCCGAAAATGTGGACTGAAATGACACAACGTGGTAGGTACTCCCTTCTAAAATGTATTCGTGAGTGATACAATTTCCTCTATGCGCACTGGGAAGATGCGCGGTGTAAAACTTATCACGCTTGGTGGTAGGATCGGTTGATCCGCCTAGGCCTACCCTGATATGTAATGCCGTGTTCAGTCGTGTATGTGTGTATGTATGTGAGAACCATATCCAATCCCATTCCTTCTCCTTTTCTCCTTCCCCTCCCTTTCCCTAAATAGGCTCGGCAACGCACCTGCAACTCCTTTGGTTTTGCAGATGTCCATGGGCGGCGATGACTACTTACCATCAGGTAGCTCGCCTGCTCGTTTGCCGAGTTATCCCATAAAAAAAAAAAAAAAAACCACAGCGCAAAAGGGTACCTATGTACTTGAACTGCGTGTTTCATCTTAGACCTTCTTCGTGCGTTTCATTAGGTAGTACTATTCCGACCCCTTCACGTCGCCAGTAACAAAGCATCACATAGTGATTTAAAATTAGAACATAGATTTTTCACTGCAGCGTTAAAACAATGGCAAGTATGCTCAACTTAATTACTCCGTAATTACAATCTCCTTTAATGGCAGGTGGAGCATACTTCACTAAGGGACAGTATAAAGTTCTATTGTGACGTCACGGAACGCCATTGTTCCTGGTCGAGACGCGTTTTCTAGTGAAAAATTAAAGCATTTTGGTTGGTAATTATAAGAGATTACCTCCAGAGTATAAGCTGATCTCGCATTATAAAGGCTTTCCGTAAAATACAAGGTCAGCTTACACTGGATTTGTATACCTTGATTTGTAGCCATGCCTACTTAGGTAAAATGATAGTTCCCCAACCACAAACTAAAGCGATAAGGATAAGCAGATAGCGATAAGGCCACCAATTGTATATTCTTTTATTTTCAAATGTGTTTTATATATTATTTTTTTCTGGTGTACAATAAAGTATAAATAAATAAATAAAGCGGTTTATAATGCCATCAGAAACGAAATAATTCAACCTTTTAAATACTCACAAAATTAACAAACTTTTAATAACTTTAGGATGCGTTGTAACCAGTTAACGAGACCTATGCAACCAGTGTTTTGTAAGTAAATTTTACAGTAGTACTGTAAAAGGAATGCATATATCAAGTTATGTTGGATGTTGTTGGGTAACAAATGTATGAATTCTCTGTAGAACTACAGTTTGTAACATCTGCACACATGTTGTGAGAAAATCTCGTTTCAAGTATGTATCATTAAAATAAGATGTTAGTTACTGCATTCCTTTTAATTAATGCAAGTCAAAATTAGTGAAATTAGTTTGAAGCTAAATTAGTTTTCCAAAGTTTGTTCGAAATCTGAATATAGTTAGGATTGAGCCGAAGTTTATTTCATTACATACCATCACGCCTGTATTAAAAGGAAAAAATTAAAAAAGACAAAATTAGAAAAAGCAATCTCGTTTTTTTCCCGGGTTGTGTGCGTTTAAAAGAAAAAACATCCTACATCAGTTATTATCCCAGTGGAGTTATGAAAAGAAAAAGTAAACAAAAAAATGCCCAAAATCTTTCACCTTCATTTGCCCAACCCCCCGCCCAATTAATTTTAATACAGGGTCCTCCAAGGAACGCTACGCTACTGGTTCCTGTTGCTGTCGTGATGAATGCTACGAATCCCGAGGGATGATGAAAGTGCAGCTGGTTATAAACTGATCATAAATGTTGCTAGTTCAACATGTTATTTAACGACCTCATATTTGGGTAATAACTCATAGGGATGTGATGATCATGTTTTGTTTCTGTTGTCGATTATTACAATATCGACTATCTCTACTACCCAATCTCTCTAGTGTCATGTTTTTAACTGACCTAAAATGCAGAATACTCGTAATTCTGCTTTGGCCTACATGTTACATTTTAATTAGGTGTGTACCAATTTTTCTGTTTTTCGAAATTATTCAAAAAACACTAAACAATTTTGAACATTTTATATGAATCGAATCCTTCTAGCATAGGTGTGCTTAAAACCACTAGATTTATAAGGCAGTGAATGCATGAGTTAACATTACATTCGTTTGTTAAAATGACATTAACAACTCGATTATCTAAAAAAACTGTCACATCTCTAGCTTATAAATCAGAACATCCGGATATCAAGGTTTACGACGTTCGCTGTCGTTATAATATTGATTAAAAATCTTAATATCGTACGTCGTGGCGCTGAGCTGTGTGCTGCGTTTGATTTCCAGGTCGAGCAAATTGTTACTAGGTTTTCATATCAACTTCTCAGTAGCAGCTAAGAGATAAGATTTTGTATGTTATTTTCGTTTATGTCATAACATATTTTAGAACCCACTCGCGCTTGGGACCAGAAAACTAATGAGGCAGTTATTTGTATCAAAGTATAAAGCATCGGAAAAGATAATGGATGAATCTCGGTCTTAATGCGTAAGGCAATCTTTTCCAGACAATCTGTAGAAGGACTGGAAAAAAATAAACAAGAAAAGATTTGTGCCCGTTAAATTGTATTAATGTTAATGGTATTATGGCTCGCCTCAAGGGAACTAATAATATCACCGGATAGTGGTTCACCTCTGCCCCATCAGAGATATAGGTATGTACCACAGACCAATACATACATAATTAATCTAAAGTCCAATTACAACTATGCACAATATTGTTATAGCGTTTAACGTTATAAAGTCAGTGAAGCGCCATCTAGTGCACTATACCGCCGCTCCAAAACAATTTTTTGTTAGAATTTATTAGGAGTACGGACTTCCGGAAGCTACAAACTACATCAAATTACTACAGCAACAAAACAAAATCATTCGAACATGCATGTGGATATGTTTTGTCTTACTCAAACAATAGGATATTGGTAAAGTTGTAACGAGTTCACGAATACACGAATATGCGAATATTGGTTTATTTATTTATGCCTGTACATGGTTTGGGCATGCCGAGAGAATGGATAAAAGGAGACTAACGAAAGGTATTTATAAAGCCAATCTCAGTGGAGCCATCGGGAAAGGACACTCTAGAGAGATATACACCGACTTTATTGGTAAGGTCCTTTAGAAAGGTCAGGTGCTTAGTACTCGTAACCGTTTTGTGTATATGAAAAGATGTATGGATGTGGAAGAAGCGTAAGAGGTATGCAAAAGTATGCAGTGGAGGTCTATAGTTTCTGCCTACCCCTGTGGGGTAAAAGGCGTGAGTATATGTATGTACGCATGTACAGCGCTAACATTGCATTGCAATATTCTTATTTCGAATAATAATAACAGCCCTTTACGCATTTCAAGGAACGTCGAAATCAAAAGAATCAAAAGGTTCTGCGACATTGTTCAAGTGTAATTAGGTAATAATGTTAAAGTCAAGCGAGACAGGGGCTAGCCTGTTGATGGTGTCCGGACCACCTCTTATGATATTGACTACTGTTACGAAACCCATGGCAGGGACTATACGACAAGGGAAGACAAGTGAGGTTTTTAGTCGATACGAACATACCATTCTAGAGATTTTCTTGACGGCATGTGAAGTCTGCCAACCTGCAGTAGGCTAGCGTGGGGACTATAGCCTAATCCCTCTCGTTCTGAGAGGAAACCCGTGCTCAGCAGTGGCACAATGTAATGGGTTGATGATGGTGAGGATGATGATGATGAACATACTATACAGTAAAGTTGTTGACGATCCATAAGGAATTACCGTACCATAAAAAGTTAATAGTATAATAGAATGGTTCCGCAGTCCCTATGACGAGAAGAGAGAAGAGAGCCCTTACTCTTTGGAATCGGAAAGCAATCGGCGAAAAATAATTCAAATAAAGAACTGATAATTGGGTTACCCTGTACTTTTGATACTCAAATCGACATGGTATTTTCATTCCTACAGTTTCCTTCAGTGATAAAATATTTTTACCTGCTAAAAAACAGAAGAAGGCTAGAAATCAATTCTGGTTTAGTAAAAGTAAGTAACAAGCTTGTCAATGTATATTAAAGGCCATAGTTTTTAGGATACGAATACGAGCCATATGAAAGCAAAAGTTATTGTAACAGAGGCGTTCTCAGCACTCACCTTTAACAGCTATTCCATTAGGCAGTTTTCTAGAGAATTCCACTCATCATAAAAATTTTTGATAACGGGCCAAATGTCCGACATTCCCAAACAAATAATAGTACGAGTAAGAGGCAGTTAAATGTATATGGTTCATAAGGCTCACCCACCTAGATATGAAGTTGCGTCTTCACGTTAGTTATGGCTCTTTTATTAACTTTTTCTGGGTACAAAGTTATACGTTGTTGATGTCGTAAAGGTCGTATGGAATTGTAATTATACTTGTGTTATGACAGTATGAGCTAAAGAACAATAATGAACTATTGTAGTAAAAAGTTAAGCGAGTAATCAATTTGACAACGCAGGAGAAGATATACAGTAAGTTAAGGATGACGTACTTTTAGGAGTATTAATGCCATTTATTTTCGAATGCTGATACAACTAGGATACAACACTGTTTATATTCTATTTGATTACATACTCCGTAACAAATCACATAATACTCGTACTTTAAAAAAAACTTTCAATTCTCTCTTTTATTTTATTTTATTTTATTCGGAAAACTTACAGCTAGCACAACTATAATATTCTTTACATCATCATCAACCCATTACATTGTCCCACTGCTGGGCACGGGTCTCCTCTCAGAACGAGAGGGATTAGGCTATAGTCCACTTCTTATTCTTTACGTACATAAGATTATTATGTACTAACCCGCGGTAGTCTAGCGGTAAACCCGCAGTAGGCTGGGTGGTGGACTAGAGCCTAATCCCTCTCGTTCTGAGAGGAGACTGGTTGGGTTGATGACGATTATGTACCTATTTTATTAGGAATTGTCTTAAGAATCACGAGCTGAATAATCTTATCCTTCATCAATATCCTCCCTACGAATGCACTGCAAAGGACAGTCATAGTTGGCATAAAAAAGGAGTGTGATGTGATGTGACAATTCAAGCTGTGATGATGATGATGTTAGATCATGCAATAATTTGTGGAACCTAATCAATTAATATATGTAAAATTAAGCGGCGGTAGCCTAATGGCTGGGGCGTCGGACTTGCGATCATGCGGTTGCCGGTTCGAAACCCACCCGGCCCATTGCACTACCGACGTGAACCCACTCGTAACACAAGCATTTAGCTTAGCACGAGGGGTTAACAAGAATACTAGTAATGTGTGACCCACATTGCTAGTAAGCTTTTTAAAGAAGAAAAAAAATCGGCCTATGTGTTCCCACTGGTGGGAAATGGGCTTCCTCTGGTTAGAGGGGGTGGGCCGTAATCCACCATGCGGGCCCATTGCGTTTTGGTAAATGTCACCAGATTGGTAAAATTTGTACGAGTAGTGTAACAAAATCTGCCCACCACATCTTGTCATAGCATGGCTGTTCTTAAGTTAGGAGATTCAATCCCTTCCATTACTATAATACGAGTAACATCGAACTAAAGAAAATTGGGTGCACTGTCTGTCAAGTTCGATTTAGTGCGGCTTCGTTACAAAGTTTTGTTAGAAGCGACATCGGCGAACATGTTTTACCGAACTCGAAGGGCGCGCTGTATTTTAAGAAAAACAATATAGTTACGAACAAAGTGCTTGGAACGTCGATATTTAATTTAATTTGTGTTATACAGTTAGTAGAAGTAGGGTTGAAACTTTGTTATAGATTTTTACGTGAAGTGAGATTAGGGAAGCGTGCGTGGGTGCAGCTTTTTATATATTGTTTGAAACTTTGGGATGTAATAACATGATAAGTTGATGTGATGAGAAATTTTTTGTTCCTCCAACTTTATTACATGACTAGCTGATGCCCGCGGTTGTGCTCGCGTCCCAAAAGAATTTCCTTATTATTTACGACTTATCCAGTTGAAACATGGATCAAATTGTAAGTTATATCTCCAGTAATACAACTGTAAAAGCTGAATCCAATTCCATGCATTCATGCATTCCTGTCTTTGTGTGATTCGTGTTCAACCATACAAACCAAATCAAAATATTTAAAATATATAAACATTGTTATTTTGGATTTTTATGCCCTAATTAAGACACTCCATAGTAGTTTTTCTTAAATATCTATAATTAATAGACAGCGCTCTGTTACATAATTATTTTATTATTATTTTGTAACAGACTTAACAAGCTTTCCGCCCACGGCTTCGCCCGTGTGTGTTTCTCAGCTTTTATCTATTATTATTATTAGGGATACCTATTTTTTTAAAATGTTATAGTGCCTATGTCACTCAGTGAAGATGCAGCTTTCTAATGGTGAAAGAAATTTTGAAATCGGTCACAAATATTTCCTCTTTATAATATTAATTTAGATTGTACGGTTTGGGTCGGTAGAAAAACACTGATGTTAAATATTATATACAAACACGAGAAATACTTTGTGAACTTCTTTTTAAAATAAAAAAGCAATATAAGTCCGCATTATGTGCACAAAGAGGGTTAATATGTGGGTGTCCTCGGATGTCCTGGACAAAGAATGGCATTGTCCGTACCCTTGCCGCATTCAACTGCATTTTTAAAATAAGCTCCAGAAATTCTTAATTCTTTATTGGACACGGCGTCTTCCAACAAGTCAAATGTGACTGGATATTGTTTTAAAGCTTGATAATAACATTTGTAAACAAGACTGACAGCTTCCATAACATAACATACTATCACACCTGTATTGCCCGAAGGGTAAGGCAGAGGTGTACCTACTTTATGTACATCTACTATTCGCTGGTATGTTTAGGTCCCATGTAATAGGGGGCGAGCCTATTGCCATTCACCGGGCACATATCCAAACTCCGAGCTGCTACTGAGAATTTCATAGAAAAACCCAATAACATTTTACTCGACCTGGGAATTAATTAACACAAGACCTCTAGCGTAGCAGTCGCGCTTAGAAACACTAGACTAATGAGTCTATCATTTCACATATTAGAATCTTAATTTATTATAATTAATTAATCTAATCGAATAAATTATTCTAAACTATATTCGTACACACATCTCGTAATATAGCCAACATTTTATTCATAAATGAAATTTAAGAAAATAGTTTATAAATCTATTAATATTAAACTTACTGTCTGGTGTATTTTGCATGTAAATCATTTTAGGACGTGAGTGAAACTGCGGGCTACGGCTTATGAAAAATGCATAGAAGCGAAATAAGTAGTATTAATTACAAATTATTCTTTAAAGTTAAGCAAGGATTTAGGGATATTCTCAATGCATTGATAAAACAATATCAACGCGGGCCACGCCGCGAGAGGTTTAAAACAAGTATTATGTATATATATATATGCGTAACAAAAGGCATATAAAAATGGCGTGACATTCACGAGTAAAATAAAACACATCTTGGAATGGCCGCAACACCAAATGGATGTCCCGTGTCACCAAATATTTTACCTCATCAAAAGTCGGTGGAACTTACTCCAGTTTGCGTGTTACACGCCAATGGTGTACGTCACATTTTCTTTTATATATTTATCACAACATAACATCCCACCACGCTTATATTTTCTGAAGAGTTAAGCAGAGGACTACTTACTTACTTTACTTATTGTACATCCACAGTTCGCCGGTATGTTTAGGTCTCTTGTAACAGGGGGTGAGTCTATTGCCATTCATCAGACACCCATCGGAAATTTGAGAATTTTATAGATATATAAAACCAAATAACCCAAGAAAAACCCAAGACCTCTAGCGTAGCAGTCGCGTTTAGGTCCACTAGACTAATGAGGCAATATAGTGACAATACAAAACAAATATACGCGTCAACTTGAAAACCTCTTAAAAAAGGAAGACGGCAGAATTCGGTTTATATGAACCCTTCGCTACTACTGTATTATAAGTACAAATTTACACTTCGTAACGACAGCGAGCGTATCACATATTATAGAGGATGAGAGTACAAATAAACAAACAGTAACTATGTATTATTCGATGCCGAGATTCAATAAACAAACATTCGTAGAAGTAAGTAAATACACGTGTACTCGTACGTAAGTTGATATCTATACATATAAAATCCTTTGTCCTGAATGACTGACTGACTGACTGACGGAACAACGCACAGCCCAAACCGCTTATCGTATAGTCCTGAAACTTGGAGGGTGTGTTCTTTGTATGACGTAGGCATCCGATAAGAAAGGATTTTCCGAAATTCTACCCCTAAGAGGGTGAAAAAGGGGGGCAAAGTTTGTATGGGACAACGTGATTCCTTGGTCCAATCTGCTTCAAATTTTGCATAAACGTTCTTTAACAGAATTGATGGAAGACGTGTTTCATATTTTATTGAAATTCATCCCCTAACGGACTTAAAAAAGGGGGGAAAGTTATTTTGGGCGTGGTTTGCTTCGAATTTGATATCGATACTCCTTAGTGTTTTTGATTGAAATTACTTTTTATTTTGACGCATGTCATGTTTGAAAACTCAATCTGATTTTACTCAAGAAACGTTGGTTGGTAACATAACATACCATCACGCCTGTATTCCCCGAAGGGTTAAGCAGAGGTGTACTAAATGTACACCCACATTTCGCCGGTATGTTTGGGTCCCATGTAATAGGGGGCGAGCCTATTGCCATTCACCGGGCACAAATCCAGACTCCGAGAAGCTGCTACTGATAATTTCGCATGAGCGATGGGTGGAGTAACTGTGTTGCTGGCAGGGGAATATCGTCAGATTCTGTTGTAGGTACCTAGAGGAACCCGAGCAGACGAAATTATAATCCATCGTCATCGTAATGATTATCTTTAAAAATAAATATGAGAGAGATGCGCCTGCTGGAGAGTTTTCTGAGCTATTACTTAAAATAGGAAATAGAGATTATAAAATTTGAATATGTTTACCATCTCTCCTAAATACAGTAGTGACAGGTGACTATGATAGATGAATAGATCTTAGAGTGTATCCTGATTTTTATAATATACATAAGAAGTCTATAGATTGGATGTGCAAACGTGCAATACTGACTCCGAAAAACAACAGTTCAGCTGCTATTAATTACATATTTCTTAAACCGTTGGAGGGCTCAGAAATTGGATTCAGTGCTACAAGCGGACGAAACAGTTTACTATGCTGTAGAGTTCCTTAACAGTGTTAAACCTCCTTGGAACACCTGTAATTCTGCTGCGTCTCCTTATACCATTTAAGCTATGTAACGGAACTAGACTGAGAGTATTGATCAGCAGAGCACAAAAATATTAAAAAGGTCACTGTGATTACTGGATGTGCTTGAGGGGTTTCAGTTTTCATACCTCGAATACCTTTGCTACCCTCCAACTATGTTTTTGAGAACAATTACGTTTCCCCCTTAAGATCTTAGCTTTGCAATTACAATAAATAAATTTCAGGGTGAGTCATTAAGGGTGGCAGGCATAGATTTAAGAAGAAAGAAAGAGAAGAAATTCTACCTTGCCTGTTACTGAATCAGTATTTATAGCAGTCTGGTAATTTTGATACCAGACAGAAAAGCCATAAATGTGGTATAGAAAGAAGTGCAATTTTAAGTCTTGAGAGCAAAGTGGCCTTTCAGTTTTTATACCTTCATAAAAATCGACCCTACGAGGCCTCCAGAATGATAGACCATCGCAATAGCTAAAAGGACATGAATGAATTAATAAGAAATTTACATGTTATTTTTATATTTCAATAAAATAATATAGTGGAACAAATTATTTGGTCTCATTTTAGATACCTAATTTATAATATCCCGCCAGAAATAGAAAAAAATAAACAGTCAAATCGTGTGGCCCACGCGAGCGAAGCTGCGGGCGGAAAGCTAGTTATGTTATAACATAATATTACGTACCTGTGAGGCATGAGATTTGTAGTTCTTGTCAATATTAAATAATGGTTGAGGTACACGATGACTGATGTATGCATGCCGTCAGTTTTGAACAGGTCTACTCATAGCTGGTATATAGAGGTCCGGTTCAGATTTTGCCCTACATTGCTACTCACATATTTGACAGTACAATTACTATCTTTATAGAGAATATTATGTACTCATTTATCTGTTTTCGGCGTTTCTTCTCAAATGTCGTCAGATAGGAAATGCGGGTGCCAACTAGCAAAAGAAAATTTAAAACATTGACCTAAATTTTTTTTTATAAGATCAATTTACAGAAATAAATATCATTAATATTTGCCATGGAGGAGGCCTTATCAGTCTAGGTATTGGTCGAAAGCGCAACTGTTACTCTAGAGGTCGTGGTTTCGATACCCAGGTTGAGCAAAGTGTTTGTGGGTCTGTGAAATTCTCAGTGGCAGCTTGTTGTTTGGATTTGTACCTGGTTAATGGCAATACGCTTGCATACCGACAAAATGTGGGTATTCATTAAGTACACCTCTACTTAACGC
Source organism: Subacronicta megacephala (assembly GCA_958496365.1). Taxonomy (NCBI): domain Eukaryota; kingdom Metazoa; phylum Arthropoda; class Insecta; order Lepidoptera; family Noctuidae; genus Subacronicta; species Subacronicta megacephala. The sequence continues at coordinate 12,223,412 of OY292521.1, forward strand.
TTCGGTGAAAACAGGCGTGAAAGTATGTACATTCTCGAGATTTTTTTTACAAATTCTAAGTAATGGGAATATTAGTCTGGAGTCTCTGAAGAGATAGAATCATATCGTCTCTGTCCGTCTAGACTCCATCAATATACGTAATAGCATAAATTCCACGATCCAGCGACGACTTATCCGATAAACTTATTCCAACAGACACTTATTGAAACAAGTTGCGATTTACTTACAAAACAATCACAAACTTTTATGAAACTTCTTTTGAATGCGATGGGTATAGAAACTTTTAAGTTCTATAGACCGTAATAATTTGCGAGTAAAGACTAGAAAATACTAATTCAATTTTATTTCAATGTTTTAGAAAGTGAATAAAACTTTTAAGGTAATTGAAATTTTGAGATTGCCCTTTGGATTCTTAAGTTTATAATTTTATAAACTAGCTCAATCTAAAAAGTTATAAATCGAATCACTGACTTTATAATAAGGCATAATATTTAAATATCTAACTAATACTGGCTTAAATGCTGTTTGATAATCAAAAAAAAAAATACGACTGCAATAATGAGCGTCGTTCCATAAAATAAATTACTTAACATTTTCTTTTTGTTTCAGGTGATTGGCGTATATGTACGTAAGATTCATTCATTGTTACAGTCAGTGATAGTGTAAATTAATATACTTAAAAAAGTGATATTAAATCGCGGTAATATAGTTCGAATTTCGAATATAATGCTATAGAGACGTGTTCGTAAAACGCGTGTGTTCTCCGCGGCGTCACCACGAGGACTGCGACTAAACAACGATGGCTTGGCCTGAGGTTGTGCGATGAGCCGGCCGAGGAGGAGGGGATGGACGAGCCCAGCGCCGCCAAGCGGCCGTCAGTGCTAACTATAGATAGGGCTGCCTTCTTGTTATTGAGAGTAAAGAGAGCCTTCAAGAAGAAGCGGCAGCAGCGGAAAGACAAACAGTGAGTACTAAAATAATATTTACATATATCATTTTTTTACTAGCCAATCCTTTGTAACATTACATCGTAGAATTGAAAATAACCACGAACGAATAACCGCGGTCGAACCGCAACATTGGTAGCGGTACATTCCAGGTCGGCTCCCTTCCGACTCGTCCATCCGTACTCGTCACGTATATTTGTTTCGTCAATCTCCGTTCATCCATTTGCTCTCAATGACCAAACCATCTTAACATACCTTTCTCAATCCATGTTACTACATCTTATTTCACTCCACAACGCTCCATACGTAGCATTAATTAATGCCAAAATAAAATAAAAATAACTAGTATAACTAGTACATGTACAAAAAACAGATTTTACTTGTCATGATTATCCTTGTCACCTGTCCTTTTCTATTTTTATTATATCTGGAAAATTAAACATAAAAAGGTCGCTCTACCCAACTCAAGATAAAATTTCAATTTGATTCTATGGAATAAGAATATTCCACGCATAAGGCCTAATTTCCCTGACCCCAATCAAGCGTTGTGAGCTCTCATCAGTCATTACCTGCAGATATGCCCTTTGCTATACAAATGTAAATGAGGGTAGTTGGCATAAAAGACACGTACCACGTTTACGAAGCCCGCGATCAGCCTACGTAAATCTATTTTGCCGCGAACATTTTGACGGACGCAGTGTACACTGCTCGTTTACAGCGTCGATATTCTTTGGCAAGCGAGAATAGCCAGCATTTTACGGAAAGTGCGGCGTAATTGCACAAATACATAAATGTCATGGCAACGAAATAGCTTCATTACGCGCCGGTTGGTTGACCGTGCGGTCGTGTTTGCTATTTGACTTATGATTATCGTTCTTTTAACCCGAACATTGGCTGAATTTGGTAGGTATTACACTAGGCAGTAAATAATGTTCTGTAGTGTGGTTATGAATTCAGTCCCAAATTATTAAGCTGCTTATCGCAATCCACCAGACTATTGGAACGTACTTGATCATAATTACGTTCGGTTATGTAACAAAAAGTTGCTTTTGTATTCAATAAATCAGAATCCATAAATTGTTAGTATTCCTATCGATGCGTAATTTTTTCAAGTCAAAGGTTGAATCAAACTTCGTTTGAACGTGAATTTTGCAAGACTTGACAATAATCTTTGATCGTAGTCACACTCTGGTTTGAGTTAGCTGACTGGTAACTAATATTTTCTCCTAAATAATTTTATTGATGGCATTTTCTAAAGCAGTATCTGGAGTTTCTAGCCGGCTTTTCTTCGTAAGAACTTACTTTTTGGAACCGTACAATTATTTTTGACTTTTCTAAAGTCAAAAATTAATCGTACGTATTATTTTATCTATTCAATTTTGGATTTGGAACAAATCCAAATCCAAATTTGAATGGATAAAATAAAACTTTTCACTTAACTTTCAAAAGCTTGTTATCATTTTTTTTTAATTTTAAGTTTAGCAAAAATACAACACTATTTTTCGAAGTTAAGGCGTCAAATTCGATTTCAGATTTAACAAGTTTTTATCGGAAAAAGTTTGTATAGGTATTGAGATATTCAATAATGATTCGCATAAAGTTCAGTCAGTAACATACATAGGTCGATTAAAACTAAATTTCAATCCTCTTTGTACTTTATTTACAACATCCTCGTTTATACTGCGTTTGGCTTCACACCAGGTTCTATGATAATCTTTTCTGCTTCATCCCCAGGTTTCTCATTGTCATTTTCTTTTTCTTTAATATTTTTTTCCTGAGCGCTTAAATCTTTCTTTATAGCAGGAAGTGGTTTGAATAAATTAATATTGTTTTCTAGTTTCTTGTCCCCGACTATAGTAATACCTTCCTTTGATACGCCATCTTTTTTCTTAGCTTGGAATTTTGACATATCAAAGCTAGCCATGTCTTTTTTCTTCGGGAATAGGAATATTTCTATTGCTTTAGTCTTCATAGGAGGTAACATTGATTTATTTGGGATCACACTGTCAAATAGATATGGCATCATAGGCAGTGGATTTGTTCGCGCAGGGCTGGGTTTTAAAGGTTTTTGGTTGGGAGGGAATTCGAAAACTACAGTTCCCTCTTGTATGTGTTCGTGGGATTCACAACATAATGTCGAAGAGACGGGATCTTTGTTAAAAGAGAACAAATCGTTATTCATAAGAATTTTGTTGAGTAGTCCAGTAGGGTTGGAGAGGAAAGAATCTTTGGCATTACGGAGACTAGAGCAAAGGCAAGGCTCTTCCATAACTGGTTCATTTTTCGGATAAAATAGTTGAGATGCTGGTGGGTTTGCATTGTGGTCGGGTACGCGATGAGATGGTGAATCTGAAAGTAAAAAAACTATTACTATATACAGAGGCGGGTATCGTACATTAAACATTTATTGCAAATGCTAAGTTCCTAGAATGTCTGAAACATCTAACAAAAGAAAACTACCAAGCGAATACGTCAAACAATATATCCAAAGTTCTTTTGAGAAGTTCAATACATTTGTTTGATTTACTTATACTCTTCTCTTTTGAGTCGTCGTCCTATTTTCATCTAAATCTTACCACGACCGTTACCGTTGAAATAAAATGAGATTTCCATTTTTCCAAGATTCACAAGGGAGTTGGTTATAGTAGGCATTGGTCGGATCGTCTCTCGGGACCAGGATACGGCCAGATATCCCACAAGCAATATCAACGTGTGTGATAGCATTGTCTGCGAATAAATACAATTTTATTTTAGCGATTTTTTGTTGCGATAAATGTATGTAAGGTATGAATATCTGATAACTAAATGCTTTTGGGTGCATGTTTATTATCTCATTCTTTATTAGCTTTGAGCTGTTGCTTTAACGTTGATACCAATATGACAGCTGGAAAATATTTATTTACATGTTTTGTAAATGGATTTCTGTTATTCATTTTTTCTGGGAAAAAAATACATATACTTAAAATGTTAATTTGTTAGAGTTTTTAAAGTTATAAACAAGTTAATTGGACCAAGTCTCAAAATGTTTGTCCTTTTCAGGGCATGACTTAAAAGCCTTTATCCTTTGAATAGGCTGATATAAAAGCAATGTAAATACATACGAAACTAAAAGCTAACATTTTTAGAAAAAGCGTAAAAGAGAATATTTAAGTTAAGGTTTGCTTACCGTTTCTTCCACTGTGCGAACAATAACGAATTGATTGAAATTCTGTTCAAATCAAATTCTTTTTGTTTCGCAACTTCCATTTCGGTTTTATTGGTTTTCCATTTTATTGTTACGATTGAGAAATACGAATAGCAAATTTTCGGTCGAATCGAGATTATGAATGTGATGTTACAGGCAGGCCGACTTAAATCGGATTTGTCAACATACTATACGGCTTTGGTAAAGAAATATGACATTTTAGAGCCTTATTATATAATTGTAGGTACACACGCTTTTATTCTGAAATAATTCACAAACAAATATTTTTACAAATATATATGATTAGATTGGATAATACTTTGATTTGAAAAGAGAATTACATGCCTCGCTTTAAAACTCTAACTACCGTGTAAGAAAGACATTTTACACTGCATGTAAGTGTAAAATGTCTTTCTTACACGATACTCACACATAAATGCACTCCACTTTTTCCACAGGGTTATGCAGAACTTTAGATCGCCACTTGCTACGACTCTTGCATGCCTTTTCGCTTCTTCCACATTCATTCATCTTTTCATACACGGTTGCGAGTACTACGCATCTGACCTTTTTGAAGAACTTCACCGTCTTTTTACCCAAAAAGTTGATAATTGCGACAAGCTTTACTAATTATGATGGCCCTTAAAATACGCAAAACGCTCAATTTCCAATTAAAAGTGATATCTCTCTTGAATGACACTGATTGCGAGATCAAAATTAATATGATCTATCTCATAAATGACGTCATCAAGCAAAAGGCAGAGTAAACTCTTATAGATTGTGTGAAAGATCAAATGGCTTAGAAAGTTAGAACGGTTCGCCTGATCAGGAAAATTATCAGAGTCGAATTGATCCATGGGATCAGTATTGGAATGGGTTTATTATATACTGTGCAAAGTATTACGTATCTTTATTATACAAGGTGCGAAACACGTGTCTAGTATTTTTAGGTAAAGAGTCTATGTACAAAATTGCAAAACGGTATCTTGAAAAATTACAAAGTTATAAGCTTGTTATGTTATCTGGTTGTCGGTGGCATCAATCTGTGGAATCGACATCGGGCGAACTGAAGGGGTTGTTTTATCCCCCTGCCCTGCTGTGCGCCCGCGCCTAGTGCCGCTATGACTGGCAGTGACCTGTGTTGGCTGCATATGATTGCGGATAGCTATTTAGTATAGGTCTGCCTCATTAGTCCCACTAATCCAGACTCCGAGCTGCTACTGAGAATTTCATAGAAAAACCCAATAACACTTTGCTCGACCTGGGGACCGAAACCAGGACCTCGGTGTAGCAATCGCGCTTAGGACCACTAGACTAATGAGGCAATAGAGCCTAAGTTAATTGCATGATTATGTTTCTTATTCATGAACTTTTCAAATAAAATAACTTAAATTTCAGAATTTACTTAATGTTTTACTTAATGAACTTAGGTCTCGGAAAACTTAGGAAAATATCACAAGAGAATAATAATTATTTATCAGAGTTAACTTAAGTTAAAAAAAACCGTAACCATCTAGTGATTACAGCCTAAAAAAGTAAACACACGTCAGTATTTAGAATAATCGTTCACTTTATTTACATCATCGCATCGGTGAAGAAACTCAACATTATGCCTACGTGTTGAAGTGTCGTTTTATTTATTCCTATTTCGATCCGAATGCATTTCGGCATCAGCGTATGCGAGCAATAAAATGCGTTTAAATTGTATTTATTTATACACGTCGATTTCTGAAACTGATCGTAAAATTTCGCACGTTTTGTGTTGCCAGCGTAGGGATAGAGCCCGTTTTTTGGGTTAAAAGGTATAAACAAAAAATATTTTTAAATTACTTTTGAGTTTGATAAAGTATGCTAATTTTGTAGCAGTTCATTTACTTAAGGTGATAAAGCAATGTTTTATATTACTAAGCACACTTAGAACACACACATTCGCTTAAATATCTGACCTTGGAAATGGGGTTTATATTGACAATAATTATACATATAATTCCTAGAACCACAGTTCCAGAATCAAATCAAAATTTAATCGAGTGACACCCATTAGGCAAATGTCTGAAAACCTGTATTCCACCAGGGTGATCACAAATATCATCATTATTATCTTGGACCTCGACTTATGTCTAGTTTAGTCTAGATACAGATCATTTAAATAAAACATAAGCGAATTTGCTCTCTTCGTTTGGTAACCCCATTCACTGGTGGAGTCATTGGTTCGTTTCACGTCAACAGTAAAACGCAATGGCAGGCACACATTTGGCATTCACATTATTGGTATGTACCTACTTTATGGGAAACCCATACGAATTTGTTACGTTGTTCTCGTGTTAGTCATCGGATTACCAAGAAAGGAAAATGTTACTATCGTTTGTAGTTTTTCTTAGAATTTAAAGCAGGAAATTGGAAGTTCTAAATATTATACAATTCTTGCTCGAATTTGAACATTGCCGAAAACAAATACAACGTAGAATAATGACATCAGAGGAGCTCCATTGACTAGTTTTCAGTATTATAAATATAAGTAAGGTTAACGACACTCATCAGAGCCAATAGATGTGAACGAGCCGAAAGAATCCAATTTTAGAATTACTTGTATGAAATCATATGAAAACCTTCGGCGGGAGAATTCGGAAGGTTACCTGAACCGTTTGGCGGGGACAATTAGTGTGCCCTCACCTTAATTGTCAGAAATTATAAATACGATGAGCGTCAGATTACATTAGCAATGTTACTAAAAACCTCCTTAAAACTGCAATAACATAACAAAATAAATAAATATAAATTATAACTAGTTTTTGCCCGCGGTTTTGCTGCCGTGTTCGAATTTAAAAATTTAATAAAAAACCTAGAGGGATGATCTCTTCTTTCTATGGATCTGCATACAATAAAAAGGTCAAGCTTTATATCAGGATTTGTTCAACAAATTAAGATAAAAACTAAATCAAAATCGGTTCATCCGTTTGGGAGCTACAATGCCACATACAGACACACACAGACACGTCAAACGTATAACACCCTGTCGTTTTTGCTTCGGGGGTTAAAAATGTACGGCAGTTTTTAAGTTGGAGCATATTCTTTCTAGCAGTGAAAACAAAAAAACTCACAAACTGACGTCGCCTCAAAGACGTAAATTAAAAAGGTGAAGGCAAATTTCGACATGGCGGGTAGGGGTCGCGGTGGCTTAGCGGTCATAGCGTCTGGTGTACTTAACCAGAAGACGCAGGTTCGAATCCTGCCCGCGGTCGTATTTTTCCTTCACTAAAATAATAACTTAGTGAAAACAAAATTAAAATCTATTCAGCACTTTTTGCGCCAATCCCTAACAAACAGACAAGAATTTAAAAATAACCTTTGCTAGATTCGGGGACGTTTATATACTCCAATCCACTTGTTTTAAAATATATTCATTGTACAGTCTCAGTACAGTAGTCTACAGGCGTAGTTTCGGTATACGTGTGTGCGTGTAATTGTGTGTTGTACACGGCAAGGCGTAGTTTTAGCCGGCCTCACTTCTTTGTTCGCAAAGTTCCATCTTAACTTTTTATTTGATCTGAGTGTACAGTATCAGGTTTTTTTTAATTTTATAATAGTGGAGAAATTGTTTTTAGAATACATTAAGGAGACATAGGACCTTTCCTTGTATGACATGCTAAAAAATATGTGTAGCAATATAAAAATGTTGACGTATACAACTTAATTAAACAAAAGCACGTAAATGTAAACTCAAACTAATTTTTTTTAAAGTTTTATTTATTGTTGAAATTATATTACATCGGTCCATCAAATTGAATCGTGACCTTAAAGAAGTTATTTGAAATTGTGTCACACTGAGAGCGAAAGACTAAAAATAGACTTAACCCTCTTTTTGAAAGGGTTGTAAGTGGCTTTGGGATTAAATCGAATGAGTAGACTGCGTCAGCATCCGCTATATTATTCTATTTTTATCTTTATATAAATTATAATTATAAAATATTGATTTTCTTTATGTTTATTAATTCGTCTGTACGTGTGTATGTCACATCACTTATCATTGATTTTGATGAAGATTTTCGCGTGTGATGGTTTAGATGGCGCTGGGATCGAGGTTAAATACATTTATTTAATGTTGTATGGAAATGTCGCTATATATAAACATTATGTAAATGTGAGTACTATGTAGGTTAGCTTTAACACGTATCAGATGTGTAATAAAATTCTCTGACAGTTTTGAATATTTCACATGACCTACACAAATGTCCTGCTGATCTGGTATCGTTGTGCGACGGGTCGTTGAGCTCCCTATAAAATGGTTGAGCTACACGATGACTGATGTATGCGTGCCGTCAGTAAGGACAGGTCAACTCAAAGCTGCTATGGCTTTTTCTTCAATAGGCCTGTTCAGATTTTGCCCTACATTGTTAAACTCGCATATCTAACAACAACTATTGTCTAGACTTTAAAAGAGACCATGATTCTCTGAGTTTGTTTCGACGTTTCTTCTCAGAGGTCGTCAGATAGGAAACGTCGGCGCCATCTAGTTAAAAAAAATTGCAAAAAATCGACTTGTAAAAGTGTCCTTAAAAGATCTATTTACAGAAATAAATATCATTTCATCATTTCATCACCATTTCAATGAAAGAATTTCAGAATTGATTGTTGATTTCGTATTTGTTTAGTTTTAGATTAATTTACATTTAGTTCCGGATATTAACCCCTCCATATAAAGTAACAGATACGTCAAAGTATTATTCTATTCCATTCACGAAAATTTTCTTCAAACTGGTCAATACCAATATTCTAAGGATAAACTGGTTGGCAGACTGTTTCTGATAACCACTAACGATTGTCATTGGTATGCGTGTGACAATTGGAGCTGATGGCTTAATTTCGTCTCCGGTGATCCCAGGATTTGGATGTGTTGGTGTTCTGTACTGCGGCAATCGTTTAACCTTGCAGAATAATTAATCAATGCGGTTTTTACGTAACCAAGAGCTTTTTGGTTGGTTTCTTTTAATATATAGAGTGAGTTTATAAGTATATTAGCTTTCGCTATGATCACAATAAAACATAAATAAGCCTATGTTACTGAGGAATAATGTAGCTATCCATCAGCCAATGAATTTCAAAATCAAAACGTTAGTTCAGAGAGAAAAGAAGAAAAGAAAAGATAACATATGCAATTAATTTCAAAGGTTTAGATATTTTTATCATTTAAAACTATTTGTTGAATTAAGCAGGCATATTTTTGTGGACATAACTGCACTTTATTTGCCATGTTAAGAAACTAATTATATTATTTAATAAAATGTTTATTTCCGTAGTTGTTGGCCGTATTGAAAAACAGTGAAGCAAATTCTATAAATTCTCAGAATGGTGTGTTTAATGTTAAACCACTTATGGATCCTAGAAGGCGAACTGAAATAGTTGAAGAATCGTTCTTAGAACAAAAAGATATCTTACTAGATATGGTACGTATTTTTTTAATTAGCCTATAAGTATATAGAATAATATATGAGGGCAGATTGGAAGTGTCACCAGTTACGGAAAAGTTGTGTAGTATCCGTTTGTCGAGGTCAATATGTTGACAAGCACAACTTATCAACATGTCAATATATGTAATGGGTAGGAGTGAAAACTGAGTGTAGATATAAGAGTAGGGGGAGATCAAACAACATACGGATGGACTGTGTGAGAGTAGAAATGGCTACATAGGAAGTGAGTGATGAAATCGTTTTTTGGTAAAACATCAATCTCTCAAGACTTTATAACTAAAAAAGTATTCTATGACTTTCATTTGATTTTAATTCAGCAGACTTTCATTCCAATATCAAAATATTTAAATTCGCCTCTAAATACAAACTCGCCCCGTAGCAGAATAAGGCACCCATTAAGGTAGTTTTGGTAGAGAGATTGGGTTGGTAGGAATAGTGATATAGTTTTGCAAGGTTTTTAGTGTTTTAACAGTACCTACATGTAAGACAATGCTATAGTGAGGTAACCCTTAGTAAATTGAGGTGAAGGCAAGAGGATAATGATCATTCAAATCTTTCACATTCATTAAAAATGAAAAGATAAAACCGCAGCTGAGTAACTTTATTTGAAAAGCCCAAAAGGTTTTTAACTTTTCTCGTGTGCCTTTTGGTAACAATAGAATTACTTAAATTGAGTTACAACTTACATTACTTAGCTGGCAAAATTTACTTGTATAGCCACTGTAATATAATTACGCTGCTAAAATCTGTTTGAAAAACTGCTAGGGCCTGAACTTGAGTATGAACTTTAGTATAAAAATAAATAATTTGTATTTATTTTGAATTATACGTAACATACCATCACGGGTGAAGGTTTCTCTGAAGGGTTGAAGCGGCGGTAGCTTAATGGCTAGGGCGTCGGACTTGCGACCATGTGGTTGCCGGTTCGAACCCCACCCATTCCACTACCGACGTGAACCCACTCGTAACACAAGCATTTAGCTTAGTACGAAGGGTTAACAAGGGTACTAGTAATGTGTAACCCACATTGCTAGTAAGTTTTTTTTTTTAAATAGGTGTACTGATGTATTCCCATTCCCATAGTTCGAAGGTATTATTTTGGGTATATATATATATATATAATAGGTGACGAGTGTGTTGCCAATAACCGGGCACAAATCCAAACTCCAAGGTGTTATTGAGAAATTTATAGAAAATCCGAATAACATAAACACTTTTCTAGACCAGCGTATGGCACCGCAATCGCACTCACGACCATTCTAATGAGGCACTATAGCCAAAATGACTATAAAATTAGTAGCAATACATCGGAAATTTGGCATTATTACACTAATCTTAGTTCTAGAGACTAATGATCGGTGATCAAAGTTTGGCAACGCAAGCAATTGCTCGTATGGCGAATAGCCATCGATGTGCCAAGTTGGAAACGAATCAATTATCTGATGCTGGGGGCTTGGGACGAACAACTAACTCTGGTACTATAGTAATAAATTGTATTGGTGTGTGTATGCAAGATTCATAAAAAATATATACAAAATTTAGTACATCTAAATCATTGATATTTTCCTTCAATTGTAGGCACGCAGAAAAGACCGTAATCTTTGATAGAGCCCACTTTATGATTTATTGACGTAATACCTATTATGTACCTATCCAAATATCATAAATATTTATTTCATTGTTGGGTCAATACCTATCTGAATTGATAGCATTGTTTGTTTTGATATTTATAGCTCTTTATTCTATTCGATTATCTAAGATATCTACATAGGTAATTTGGTTTTATGTTCCCTATGGATTAAAAAAATGTGTATTAGCTCGATTATGGCTTTGGGATTACTTTTGTGGAGATTTCTGCCCAACATTATAAATTGGCAAATGATTGAAGCAATAGCTGAGCCATCTGCTTTTGCGCCAATATTTGTGGGTTCATTTCAGAAAATAGATCGACCATCAATTCCGAGCAAGCAAAAAATGCTTTAAGTTGGAATCCTGCTGAAATAACTTTTATTAATTTTCAGTATGCATATGCATGCGAAACAATATATAAATTATATATTAATTAAACTACATTAGACTACATTTTACAATTCATGTATTTCAGCTAGAAACAAAACTGAAAGAGGTAAGAGATAAAAAGAAAAAGAAAGTAAATGGTAATGAGGGCAACGGCAGTATTAAAATGAATGCCTTTGACAACCTTAACAAACCTTGTGACAATTTGCTACAAAACGTTGATGTTAAAGTTAAGATAAACGGCATCAGCGCTATTGGTGCCGCAGATTTACAACTCAATTATGGTAATTCCGGTAAGAAAACAATAACTAGCAATATTAGTATTAAGAATACTATTCCTAACAACGTTAGTATTAAAAAAATATTTTAGGTTATACACTTGCTCTTTTTCTGCCGTGAAAATAGTTTAATTAATTAATACGAAGCATTTCATGATAATACAGCCCTTGATTATATTACTACATATGAAGAAAATGCCGTCAATTTTAACTTATAACAGAATATTCGACCTTTAAGAAAAACAAGGTTTTTTATCAGCATAGGAAGTCGCTTGATCTACCCAGATAACGGTTCTATAAATCATATTGTCGAGGTAAAACCACCTTGACATGGATAATCATAATATATTACTCGCTTGGTTAGTTGATAGGGGGACGCCTGGACCTGTGGACCGGAAAATCGTGCTAAATCAAATGCAAATACATAAGTTGGGAAGTTACTGGTGAACAAACATTAAATACAAGCTTATAGGCAATTTAAAATTTTTCATAACATACCATCACGCCTGTATTCCCCGAAGGGTTAGGCAGAGGTGTACTTAATGTACACCCACAGTTCGCCGCTTGAGCCTATTGCCATTCACCAGGCACAAGTCCAGACTCCGAGCTGCTACTGATAATTTCATAGAAAAACTCAATAACACTTTGCTCGACCTGGGGATCGAACCCAAGACCTCTAGCGTTGCAGTCACGATTGGGACCACTAGACCAAAAAGGCAGTCAACATTTTTCAATTTTATTCAATCAAATTTCAATTTAATTTTTCAATTTTAGGGTGACCTCTATATTTACTAAAGATCAAGAAATGGTAGCAACACGGATTTTCTTAGAGTGTTAGAATCACGACCTGTTTGATGCCCACTGCTGGACAAAGGCCTACCCCTCATTGTATATTATGTTACATACCTGTCTCGACCTTCTGACAATTTGGTCCAATTCTCGCTAAATGTATCACGATTGATACGCCTTTTTTTAATTTGCCACGACTATTCCAAACCCATATTATGGTCTCAAAGTTATACTAAGTAGTCAGTTTGACCTACCGACATTAATTTAATCCCATTTGTTTGATCCAAGCAGAGTGTAAAATCCAATGCTGGCAATACATGCAACAGTAAGAAAAAGATAGATCGAAGAATATTTCGATATTTGTAGGTACTTAATTCCTAAACTCTTTTAGGTAAAGGCGTGGTAAATTTAGAAGCGGACGGAATATCTAACGTTGGAAAAGTTCATTTAGAACTGGGTGTGGGAGATACCGCGCTTTATTTACCAGGCTTGAGCAATTTATTCATTGGTAAGGAGGAAATTCTTTACGTATGTACCTACAAATAGTTTGGACAACATATTATGTATCTAGTAAAGTAAAAAATCAAATTTGTAAAAAATACTTAGAGTAACAACTTGCCAAATTTGGTTAAGTGCTATTCAGTGACTAAAGACTGCCTTCAGAACACCACACAGTTTTTTTTCTTTTTACTTTGTGGTGTTCTGAAGACAACGAACAAGCATACCACCTGATGGTAAGTAGCAAATGCAACCTATAGACGTCAAAAATGCCAGTCGTATAACTCCCTAATCAGTCCCGCTTGGGACAACTAGACTCAGACACAGAGACAGTCAGTGAGGATAAAAATATTATATGTAAATACCTTAGTTTTGATGTTCTATTATACTCTAGTTTAAGCCTGCCTTGCTGCCGTATATTCAGAAATTATAGAATTAACACGAACACATGTAACCAGTAAAATTACTGGGAAAATGGGACTTAACAACTTATGTCTAAAGACGACAACATAATGTTCGGATGTTGCTGGCGTCTATAGACTACCGGCTACCATCAGACGAGCCATAAGCTTGTTTGTATCTTAGTAGTAACAAGTCATATTTTATTTCTAATACCTATTTTTATTACTTCCAAAGATAAACGACAATTAAATTGTACCAACCAGAATATGTCGTTAGTAACAAAAGAAGAGAAGCGGTTAGATGACACTCGGAGGAATGATAGTGAGGTGAAGGTAGAAGATACCACTACTACAGTTGTTAATTACACAAGTGCAGCTAATATAACCAATACTCATCATACACGTAATACAACACGTCACAGTCATCGTACACATGAAGCTAAGAATGCAACTATCAAGGTGATGGATTCACCTTCAACTAGTACCTTGCCACCAATACATGTAACAGATAATTCTACAGTCGCTAATGTAAATGGTAATAATGCTGTTTAGTTTAAAAATGTGTTCAATTATAATAAAGATGTATTTGAATAACTTGCAGGTCATTTCGTACCCACGTTAACATAATATCTAGCCTGTGTTTCCGAAATATAAGCCAAAGATTTACTCGTGTACAGTTGGTTCGAAATAAGTAAGCCGATCGGAAGTTAGCCGTTCCGAACTACAGCGGTGATAAAATCACTTAATTAAGTGTTTTAATACATAAAAATCGAAATTAGTAAACAAAATAATTAGAAATGTGAATTTACACCGACTCTTTCTATTAAAATTTACCACTTCTAAACCACTTGCACACAACTTCCGATCGGCTTACTTATTTCGAACAAACCGTACACTTACGTTTTTCCCATTCAATAAGGGGTGAGCTATTAAACAAAAGCAATTATTTGCTTGCATAAATCAAAGCTCTGAGATGTACCTAAGTACAAGAAAATATGGCCTATTCGATGAATCGCAAGATCAAAACCAAATATATTAATTTTGAGTCTACGAGTTTATTGAATCCACAAAAAAATTATATTATCATTAATTTGACCCTACATACGTTATCCTGGCTACAATTCTCTTGAGTTCATTACAGAGATTGCATAAAAAATGCACAAGCACGCATTACATATGATGATGCGGATTAGATCGAACGTGACGCGAACATCGAATTTCAGAATAACGTAAGTATATCCAAATGCTAACGAAATTCGAAACAACTACCTTTTTTTTTTTTTTTTCTTAGAATTAAGCTTACTAGCAATGTGGGTCGCACATTACTAGTAATCTTGTTAACCCCTCGTACTAAGCTTAATGCTTGTATCACGAGTGGGTTCACGTCGGTAGTGCAATGGGTGAGTTTCGAACCGGCAACCACATGATCGCAAGTCCGACGCCCTAGCCATTAGGCTACCGCCGCTTCAAATTTTAACTACAATAAGTATGTTTTAGAACTTGTTAATCTTCAGGAAGCGTTTGTAACACGTACTTAAAACTCAGGAAACGGCGTCTATTTTCTTCTACATTTATCTTCCTTAAATTTTATTGTTCAAGGCAGTACTTTGGGATGTAATGAGCGTCATTTACCGCAGGTGGCTCCAATGAAGGCACCGTTGTATTATGTGTCATATCAGAGCCTGAAGCGGGGAATACAGAACTGGCATAGGAAAATATATCAGATAACTTTGTATATCTATGATAATAAAAGCTGTTATAATCACAGCTTTTATAGTCATTACTATACAAAGTTATCGCTATCCAATTAAGCCAAGTGTGTTTCTAAGGGGTCAGTCTATTGAAAATTATGGCTTCGATAGCATCGAGTCGAGACATCATTTTTCTTCAGAATATAATTTGAAGACAAATATAATGTAATCTATGTCTGAAATATTACTAAGCAACTTGTCTGCCAAATAGAGATTAATTAAAGAAATATTATAAGAGCTTGATAAACAATAGATCAGATACCTTGCCAAGATAGTTTCTTAATTTTCTTTCATGCTAGAGGGCAAAAACAATATTACGTTATCTTAAGTTACAGCCATTTGTCTAGTTCCAATATCATGTAAATCAATCCATTTAAATGAAACCACATTAATTTTGGGCTAAAAATGGAAGCTAGATATTTCACTATCGTAGTTTCTTCAGTCTGTTGTCTAGTAGTTAAGAAGCATTAAGCAATTTTTCATATTGACATTATAAAATATTATTTGGCCTTTGAGAATACGTGATGTTGTTTAACCATAACCTTAATAATAACTACAAATTTCGCAAAATATATACATTACTTAAGCATTTTGTTTCAACATTGTGGTATTAAAATTCAAGAATTGTATGTATTCAAAATGGACGGAGTGCAACTACTTTTAAAACATCATGATTCAGTATAACCTAGCCTTGTTTCCCATTGTGTCAGGGTCGTCTTTCAGTCGTAGTCCAGATGTGGTTGACATATTAGTATTTTACACGAAGCGACATCCCTCTCGTACTGAGAGGAGACCCGTGCCCAGCAGTGGGACAATGTAATGGGTTGACGACGACGACGACATGAAGCGACTGCCATCAGACCTCCGCAACCCAATTTCTGGGCGAAACTGATATTCGAAGGATAGACAGGTTTTCAGGCTTTTTCGGTTTCTGACTGCAACTAACGATTGTCATAGATGATGGTTAGGACCGATGGCGTCTCGTGCTCTTCGAGGCACGAAGGTCTCGATGTGTTAAGCATAATCTACCATTCACCGACAGACCGCGGCAAGGGTAGCTTAACCTAGCAGATCTGTAGATAAGTGCAGTTATACATAAACATAAAGTTAACAAAATAGAATTTAAAATACCCAAGATAATCTACAACCTTACCAAATATTCTTACGTCAGTATTTCAGTACGTTGCTATTTTCTAGTTTATCATTTTCTCGCGCATTTGAAGTATCTAATATCTTAGCTTTCTTTGTGTGGCTGTTATACGGGGGTGAATGTCAAGGGATATCATTGTCGTCGTTGGTTACATAAAGAGGAAGGGCCGGAATGTGAGTACTACTGCCGCAAATGATTTGTAACCTTGGCTTTACGTGTCATGTTCCTTTTTCATATGTGTGGCATTTTATATTAGATTATTATGTGATATTGTCGTTGTTTTCGGGTGTCATTATTTTGTTTATGTGTGGTTAATATTCCGTTGGTGTCTGTTATATTTTATTCATAGCTAGCTGATCCGACTCACGTTGTTGACCAATTTTCTGCGCAATTTTCCTTATTTTTCTCTCCGTAAGAACCATTTACAGTATTAGAAAAAATAAACGTACGGAACCCTAAAAAGATAAATTAAATCGGTAAAGTAGTTCTCAAGTTATGACTCGAAATAATACGAAGATATTGTCGAATAATTATACGAAGATATTGTCTTATTACAATATAAAATTGTTTTTTTTAATCGGTCCCATATCCGAACTTCGAGCTGCTACAGAGAATTTCATGGAAACACCCAACACTGCAACCGAAGCTAAGACTTATAGCGTAGCAGTTGCACTTAAGACCTCTAGAATAATGAGTAGGCGTGTGTAACTCTTTACTGAGTCGACTCACTGATTCGAAACATTTAGGTGTTCCAAATGATTGGAACAGTAATAATGTTTCAAATGTATCATTTGTATCATTAGTATCACTATCGCTTGCGGGTGAGAGAGACAGTCCAAGGCTTAAAGAATCACTAAGACACTGAGTGACAACCGTACCGAAAGAGCGGGAAAACAATAAAATATAGTCGGGGGAGAATGAGATAGCAAATGTGATGAATTACTCTTTCCTATTTTCGATACCTATGCACGTAATAATGACACTCTATTGGCAGCTTTATGTTCAATTACGTAAGGACGTTTTTGGCATTGATATTGATAGTGTGATTTGGCATTGATATTGATAGTTTGTTTTGGCATCAATTGTATTTTGTTGCTTCATTTTAAATTTCACCTAAATAAAACAGTTTGTTACAGAGGCTCAGTGCTTCCAGACACACTGTTAGTACAGTAGATTTATTGTAATTTTGTTAATTACTCAAAATTCACAATTGTGAATAAGTTAATATTAATGTCGCAATTTCTACTTCTATATACCTAGAATGTGTTATCGTCGAATAATTTGCAAAAAAAAATAATTTTGCGCCCAAGGCAACCTTAAAATTTACAAATGTACGCACGGCTACACATCAAGCTATACAAACCAGTTTACGCTGGCCTCTTATTGTATGGGTAATCTATACAATTCGAGATCCGCTTAAACTGGTTTTGTATAGGTTGACCTTTAGCCGTGTGTACTGTATTATTCAGGAAAATACTATTTTTTTAGAATTCTGTATTTTTAAGGAATTAATTTTTCAGGAAAATCCGTTTTTTTTAATTCTGTATTTTTATCTCTGACAAGTTTTTTAGACTCTGACACGATGTTCCAAATGACCCCGTACCGTATCTCTGGTCTGTCTCAGTTTCTCCGCGATGATAATGTGTATTTCATATCTTTGACTCAGTGTGCCAAATGATACAAATGAAACATATCAGTGATCCGGAATGACCGTATCCCTTATCTCTGGTCTGTCTCAGTTTCTCCGCGATGTGCCGTAACAATGCGTAATTCATATCTTTGACTCAATGTTCCAAATGATACAAATGATACATATCAGTGTTCCGAAACAATTTATTGTTGCCGATACAAATGATCCAATCTTGTAGATGAGACATTTCTCCCACGCCTAGTAATGAGGAAAACAAGGGCTATTAATCACTCCATTTTCTCTGGCAGTGCGGCGGCGGCAGCGGCGGCGGCGGCGGAGGCGCTGGGTGGTGGCGGGCGCCGCGCTCCCCCGCCCCTTTTGCGCTCGCGCACGCTGCCTGCCATCATCGCGCCCGGCTTTTCCATCCTACACGCGCAGATCGACCCACAACGAACGAATGGTGAGTGAACTGAAAAATCACTAAAGTGCACGTTATAATCAGTTTTTTTTATTTTGGTAAAATTTCATAATTTCTGGGTTGCTTTTAATCTTAGTGACCCAAAAATCGGAGGGTCTGAAGCTGTTTTCAATATGAATTTTGTATGAATGCTATAAATTGAGATACCTACTATCCTTTATTAACATAATGTGAAAGATTACGAATCTTATTTAATTTAAAAGGAGGACACTGGCAGAAATTGCTAAAAGAATCGGTAGCTGAAGAAAGAAAACATAAAATGTAACAGTACAGCACAAAAATCAGCGTTTTAGAGATATTTAAAAAAATGGTATCTAATGGTGGTACTCGCTATTAAATGTTACCTGCAGTGAATTTCATGATAACAATCTTGAAACTTTTTACTGGGCCATTTTGGCATAAAAGTTATGGCATGCAATATGTAGTGTGGTGTCATTTCAATACTTTTATATTTCGTTTTTGCCCGCGGGTGGACGAATAGAATGAATTTCAGAACCCAGTGATGTTCTCTTCTTTGTATGGATTTGCATATAACAGAGAGTTCAAGCTCTATCTCAGGATGTGTTTAACCTCTCCCAAAATTAGAATGCAACCTATGCAAAAATGTGCAGTATGCAGGTGCATATATGACTATTATTGCCATCTTTTTCGTTTCCCTACAATTTTTGCAAATGAGAGCAGGAAAAATATAGTTTTACGAATTTCCATGATAAAAAAAAACATCGTACAAACTACATTTGCCGGGTTAAATAATAGAGATAAATGTACGGACGTTTTTAGGGCTTACACGCTTTCTAACAGTGAAAATAAAATCAAAATCTGTTCAGTAGTTTTTGCGCCAACCCCTAATAAACGGAGTGGAATTCTCAAAATCACTTTTATGGTTTTGGGAACGTTTATTAACCCACTTATTGTTTTTAAGATCTTCAATGTATAGAATCGAGTTTTTTACAATTTTATAAAAGTATCTAAGTAATTTATAATTGCTGTTATATTGACGATTAATTTGGAGGTCGAGAACATACTATCTATTATTAAATTAGAGATTATGGAGATTTTTTTTGTTATCACTTTTATTGCGTATATTCTTACTTTTAAAAGATTATTGGTACGGGCCATACCAATAAACTTCTTCCTATTACTGTCTCTTGTACTGTTATTACTTGTCTTCTTATTACTTACTCTTCTTTTGCAATTACTGTTTAATCTAGAAGGAGGTTATTACAGAAGAATAATTACCAATTCTCTGCTGCTATCATATAACATTTAAACATAACTTAAAAATTCGTTTGATTTGTAAATGAAACAAAAGCGGAAGATGAAAACAGAGCTGCAATTCGTCGTTAAAAATACCGCGCATATTTTAGCTGTAAATTCTTCCTTTGTGGTATTTCTTCTCTATCTCAAGCCGGTACACAATGCTTACCTGTGCATACAAATGAACTCGTTCTTTATTGGAGAAATGACTTTATTCCAAGACTTTCTTTTTTATTTGAAGTTTTAAGTGGACTTGTCTTCTGTTCGGAGTTTTTAGTTAAAAGGAAATAAGCATACCCGCTTCCGTTTGGATCAGAAGTCGACAAATTGATTTCCAATCTCTATAAAGTACATTTGTTTTGTATGTTGAATTTGATGAAATGCTTCTTAATTATTTTCTATCAGCTTCAAATTGGAAGCGACCCTTGTTGTTTTTAGTAATAGTAGTAAGTATTCACAAAGAAACTGAATTTTCTAATTAAAGAAAATTTCTAGTGAAAGAAAAATTCGATCTCAGGCAGGGTTTGAACCTGCGTCTCTCTGGTTAAGTACACCAGACGCTTTGCCAACTAAGCTACCGAGACCACTGCCTGTGATGTCGAATTTCTCTTCCACCTTCTACGTCTTGAGGCGACGTCGGCACCATCTATTGAAGACATTACTATGTCTTTCAACCAACACAACTGCCTTTACAGGTAGTTCAATGTCGAACGATGTTGCCTTACCGGTTTGAACCTGCGTCTCTCTGGTTAAGTACATCAGGTGTACTTAACCAGAGAGACGCAGGTTCAAACCCTGCCTGAGATTGAATTTTTCTTTCACTAGAAATTTTCTTTAATTAGAAAATTCAGTTTCTTTGTGAAAATTTCGCAATATTTAATGCTAAAAAATAATAAAAAATAAGCATAATACGGTAAGGCAACATCGTTCGACATTGAACTACCTGTAAAGGCAGTTGTGTTGGTTGAAAGACATAGTAATGTCTTCAATAGATGGTGCCGACGTCGCCTCAAGACGTAGAAGGTGGAAGAGAAATTCGACATCACAGGCAGTGGTCTCGGTAGCTTAGTTGGCAAAGCGTCTGGTGTACTTAACCAGAGAGACGCAGGTTCAAACCCTGCCAAGATCGAATTTTTCTTTCACTAGAAATTTTCTTTAATTAGAAAATTCAGTTTCTTTGTGAAAATTTCGCAATATTTAATGCTAAAAAATAATAAAAAATAAGAGTAGTAAGTATTGTTTTAATTAGGTACCAAGATAATGAACTCCTTTTGAGACTATAAAATGAAATGGTTGGGCGTCTGACCTGAGAACTGATGAAATCAAGATACAAATAATCTCATTGATATCAAGATACATCTTCAAAGACATTTATATGACTGCAATATTAGGAACCTAGTGATATGACTATTGGAATGCCAAGTCAAAGGTCGCGCGAAGTTCAAATTAAAGGCACCTCTGACTATTCGAAGCCATGTAAGTATTACCTAATTATCACGGAAAAGGAAAACATCGTGAGGCAACCTGCATACCTGAGAAATTTTCTCGATAGGGTGTGAAGTTTGGCTAACCCGAATTAGGCCAGTGTGGCCCAATCCAATAATTCTAAGAGGAGGTCTATGCCCAACAGTGGGGCAATATAATGGGCTGATAATGTTTGGTACCTCTGTTCCTCTGATAGAATTTCTGATATATCTTTTCAGTTTTTTTTGGAGAAATTCTTAATTAAGGCCTATTGCAAATAGGTCTTATTTGAGGTTCATACTCTTTCCGGTATGGTATTTTCATACTGGTAGAAAGTTCCGGGATATTTGACTGTCACAGTCTCGAACATGGTAGCGGGCATCTTAAAAAGGCTCTTAGTTAAGTTAGAATTCTGCAAGATAACGACAACAAAATATTTTGTAGGATATATTGCAGTAGGTAGGTAGTAATAGTAGTATCGCGCTGGGTTCACACGACCGGGGAAGTACTTCCCTCCCACAGAATATTGACGTCAAATAGCAGTATGCATACTGTTGAGTTTCGTACTGTAACTGCGGAGTGCCGGAGACCCAATTCCTCAATTAGTCCCCTTACTTTTCCTTAAATAGGTATAATGCGTCTCACGACTGCACAAATAGGCTCTTCTTTCCCCTCCCTTTTCCTTAAATAGGCTCGGGAACGCATCTGCAACGCCTTTAGTTTTGCAGATGTCTATCTATATCATATATGTCTAATTGTCTATGTTGAAACTTCTTGGTAGAAAATGAACAAGACAACGAAATGTATAACGAACAAGTGTTTTATAGCCATTTAGTGACAAAGTATATATATATTGCGTATATCTTTGAAATGCAAGTGTAAGAAAAAATGACAATTAATACTTTCACAAGGAAAATTTCCTGGAAAAGTTAAGCTCCTGTCTCTCTGAAGGAATTTAATTAGTCGAAAAGTGAAACAAAAAAGTAAAACTGTTCGAACTTTTCTCGTTATCAAACTGTACCGTGTCTTCGTGTTCTCTTAATCCTTCTTTTATAATCGTCATTTTCAGATTATCATGGTGAAATAATATTTTAAAAAATTAACAATAAGAAAAATATTTAAGTAAGTAGGTATATACTTTTTGCTCGATTGAATAGAATCACAATCTATATTTGAATACGGTTCTATCGCTTCTATTTAAGCCAATAAGGCTACAGATTATTATTTTTTTTATAGAAATAAAATTATAATGATCATGTTTTCATACAGACTGCCTCATTAATCTAGTGGTTCTAGCGTGACTGGTACACTGGAGGTCCTGGGTTCGATCCCCAGGTCGAGCAAAGTGTTGTTGGGTTTTTACATGAAATTCCCAGTATCAGCTCGGAGTCTGGATTTGTACCCGGTTAATGGCAATAGGCTCGCCCCATATCACATGGGACCTAAACATCAACAACGGCGAAATGTGGGTGTACTTACACTAGTACACCTCTGCCTAACCCTTCGGGGAATAGAGGCGTGATGGTATGTATGTAAAATTATAATGATAAATTTAAAATTTTTCATACCCAAGCCTGCATAGAAACTACCGCATTGCCGCATTTTTACTAGCGCTACCTAAAACGACTCACTTAAAAATAACCCTAGTAGTTTCTTACTGTTTAATGTGAGTTTTGAAAATTCCATTAAAGTTCGCGTGATCCACAATAGTTTCTTCAGTGGCCAGTTGGTGCATTTCCTTAGCACGCAACCTTTGGCTGTCGTTAAAAAACCTATCTTTCAACTGAATGAGCGCTTGTAAAAGGTTGATTATCGTGGTAGAACGATTACCGGTTTCCTTTGGTTTGTTTGAATTTGGAAGCGACACGTTGATTGGTAGGATTTCTTTTGTTTTTTTATTGTGAACTGTTTTCTTAACGATTACATGATATCTAAGTACTTGTGTTATCATGGAAGTACCTACTCACTTCCGAATAGAATCGTGTAATGTTATTTATTATACTTATTTTACATCATAATCATCATCATCCACATTAGTCAACTACTGGACGAATGCCTCTCCTAGTGGTCACCACAGGAGCGACATTCAAAACCTTCTTTTTTTACTTCATTTTCTGTTATTAGATCTTTTAAAGACACTTTTACAAGTCGCTAATGTCTTCGTTGCTTCACCTAATCTGTCTGACACTACATTATTCTGGACGTGGTGTTCACTCAATAATGGAAATGAATTATTCATTGCAGATCATAAGTTAAAAAAAAAAAAAATTGTGAAATAAATTGCTCAACATTGCCTTTTAAAGCCATTACGTTATTCTTTACCTAAAATCATTTTATTAGCTCTCAGAAAACAAGTTCTACAAGAATCTTCAGACTTTATATTGCTGTAAAGTTTATATTGCAGTACAAGTTTTAAGTTTGCCTTTAAGTTTGCACCACAAAATTAGTGAGTCAAGGAGGCATCCTCAACGTTGGACGGGTCTACGTTATTTATAATTAAGTAGGTCGCAGATGTATAGGAAAACTTTAGTTTTTTATAAGTAGATGATGGATTATTCATATTTTTATTAATATTAGCATAGCCTTTGAACAGCTTTTGATCGACAAAATGTCAAAACGATACGTTTGGAAACATATATCTGATCTTTTAGATTAGATACAGATACAGAACATACAAAAATTCCTCGGAGGGTTAGGTAGAGGTGTACCAATGTACACCCACACATCGCCGGTATGTTTAGGTCCTATATAATACGGCGCAAGCCTATTGCCATTAACCGGGCACAAATCCGAACTCCGAGTTGATATTGAGAATTTCAAAGAAAAACCCAATAATACTATGCTTGACCTGGGAATCGCAGATTACAGGACCTGTAGTAATACTAGATGTCCTACAACTAGTCTAATGAGGCAGTATGTTCAGAAATGAGCTATCAGCTCAATTTACTCGCATCTTTATATCGATACGAAGAAGCCTTTTAATTGTTTAATACGAATCAAACCGAATAACATTATTTACGTGCTAATTACTCATCAAACTTAACTTACTTATACTTTCATGAAAAAGTAGATATCAAATTATATACAATGTTTAATGTAACTACTAATATTATATCCTGACATATTGTAATAGTACATATTTTCGGAATCTAATAATTTTGGATCCAATTCAACTTTAAATCTATACTACTTAGTGTGATACCAAGAAAAATAATTGTCCGGAGATATTTTTTCGGAGGAAGCAAAGAAGTAAATTATTGTTATTTGTTGCATGAAATGTTATCAATATTATTAACATCGACACAATTTTTTCTATAGTATTGAACTGCCCACATTCGTCAAAAGAACACATATTTTATAGTTGATTTGGATTTTGATGTGTGTGATGATATAAATGGTTTTAATACTTCTAAGAAAGCCAAATGCTTCATGAATTTTATTAGAAATTGGAGTACAGAATATATTGGAGGAAGCAAAGCTCAACTATGCTGCAGGTCGTGCTCATGGTCGTGTTTTATACTAAAACAAATAAAGTATTGGTGTTTCTGTGATAAACCAACATATTGAGATTTATCAAATTATATATAAGATACCGGTATTATCGGCGAGGTTATCCAAAAAGGTCAGATGCATAGTAATTGCAACCGGCGCGTGTGTATGAAAAGTGTATGAATGTGGAAGAAGCGAAAGAGATATGCAAGAGCCTTAGGAAGTAGCAGTCTACAGTTTCTGCTTATCCTGTGGAAAAAAGACGTGTGTTATTATATTTATGTTGAATGTATAAAACTTTTATTTGCGGGATGAAAATTCAAACAAATACGTGCTAGTGATGCCCGTCCACTTATTTTTAAGACTAAAGATGAAGAATAAATTTTAAATGTAAAATACGATTCAGTACAATAAACGAATAACAGGGCAATAAAATCAAAACAAACTCCTACACAGTTCCTTGTTTTTGCAGACACTTAAAAAGCTATAAACAACATTGTTTTATGTAGTATAGGAAATCAATTTCAATCTTCGTTCAACTACAAGCTGTAACAATATTTTTTTTATATGAGATAAACCCGGCAAACTAGTATGCGAACTACCTGATGGTAAATAGTCAAAACCAAAGGAGCCGTAGATGCGTTGCTTAGTTTAATTCAGGAAAAGGGACGGGTAGGAGAAAAGGAAGGGGACTGAGGGAGAAATTGGGTCTCCGGTGCTCCACACTCACCGTACCAAACACAACAGTACTTATGCATACTGCTACTTGACGTCGATATTCTGTGGGAACGTAGTACTTCCCCGGTGGTGCGGACTCATTTATGGTGGCATGTAGACATGCCAGCACGACACTAATACTTACTGCAAATTTTTGTTTTACCGCAAACATTTTGGATTGACACTTTTATCAAGAGTAATTTGCAGTTCAAAAACTTCTTCATCTTTTTATGCTTCGATTTCGTTATCGCAATTTTATAAAATATCACGTTTCCTTTTATCTACAATATCGCCTTTATCTTCCCGTTCAGGTAGATCAGATTTAGTATTAAAATCTTTAAGATACCTCGAAGCTAAGCCGGGTTCAAAACAAAACTTTTCGAGGTTCAATAA
The DNA here is from genome assembly GCA_958496365.1 of Subacronicta megacephala. Classification (NCBI taxonomy): domain Eukaryota; kingdom Metazoa; phylum Arthropoda; class Insecta; order Lepidoptera; family Noctuidae; genus Subacronicta; species Subacronicta megacephala. The sequence continues at coordinate 12,249,322 of OY292521.1, forward strand.
ATTAGTTATGAAAACCGAAAAAGTTTCAAAGCAACTAAAAGTCACAAATCGAAAGATTTCGAAGATTGTGACCCGAAAAAAGTAACTTTTGTTCTTTATTTAAGACGAAAAAGTTGGCAACGGAAAGGATTTCAAAGTCCCAAGGAGCGATTTTATTGAGTTTCCGGGAAAATTTACCCACTTTGAACTCGTTTTGGAGTAGAGAAATATATCGTTCCTTGCATTAAACATTTTGGAGCAAATCTACAAAATTGATAAATTATTTCTGTAAATTCTGAAGAATGAAAAGAAGGTTTTACTAATGTTAAAGTATATAATTCTTTATGACCTAAGTGTCATTGTTATATTATGCTGAATATGGGTTCATTCCGCTGGGATTACTCGTTATTATTTTTAATTAAAGTCATAACTTAATGTTGTTCAGATTAATATGTCACTAATTGGGTTGCGACCAAGTTTGCTTATTGCTGTAATATTATTGATGTCTAACATAACATACCATCACGCCTGTATTACCCGAAGGGTTTGGCAGAGGTGTACTAATGTACTTCGCCGGTATCTGTAGGTCATAATTCGATGTCTAGAGATTTCATTAACGAAGTAGTTCTATACACTGCGTTCAAAATAACTGTACGCACCTGAAGATAGCTCTTCGGAACGGCTGCGAAGGTGGAGCCACTTAATTGTTTTTATGAATAAATATCATAACTTTTAACGAAAATAATCACGAATGCGAAAAATTTACGACCCTAATTGTCTTTACATAGAATTTTCAACCGACTTCAAAAAGGAGAAGGTTCTCAATTTGGTCTGTATGTTTTTTTAATATTTAAATTGAGCACTGCTAAAACATCACATCAGTTACGGATAACTTCAGAAGCGCAGAGTTATTTCGAACGAACTGTAAATTAAGAGCTTTTACCGGGTTTAAGCGATTGCTTCTTTAGCATAAATTCCTGCTTTATTAGGGCTTGCGGCAGGTACTGTTATGAATATTTTACTTTTATGGTCGTAACCATTACTGGCACCTCCAAATTTTATAGCTTCTTTACTAGGAAAAAAATCTACTATATGCTGCTCACCATATTCCTGTATTAGTCAAGAAAACTATAAAATTATCAAATTAAAAATAATCATAATACTTTTTAAATCACATATATAATAAACCACCATACCTGATATCCCAATTCTCTGGTATTTCCAATTTATCCCATGTTTTTGGGTCCGAGCCTATATATTTAACTCACGAGCTGTTTCTAATAGATACATATACCTAATCTCTATACTTAATTGAGATTCCGAACCGAGGATCTTACGATTACCTATCGCAAACCCACAAAATCATTGAGGCAGATTAAATAAAGATTTGTGTAAATGCGATGTCAACCATAATCATCAGCCTATATTCATCCACTGTTGGAAGAAGGCCTCTCTTAAAGAACGTCACAGAGCCTGATATTGGGCTTACTTCAATCTTAATGCAGATTGATAAACCGTACCGTCAATTTCTAAACAATCCAACGTCACATACTCCCTTCCTTAAGCTTCCAAAAAAAGTTGTGTCAGAGAAGGATCACATCATCCGACATATAAATTGGCATTGAGAGGGGTCTAACGGTAAGCCGGTACAGAACTTTCATTATAGTTCCATGTAGCCAATCAGTGGGTTCAAGATTCAGTTGCAAAGGGTTATTCGTATAGGACATTATTCTCAAATTCAAAATTGTTGGGTAATATTTTTTCGATAGTCTTATAACTGAGTCTTTTTGTTTTGAACTGACCATTTTTTTTTAAGTTTACTATCAATGTGGGTCGCACATTACTGGTATTCTTGTTAACCCCTCGTACTAAGCTAAATGCTTGTATTACGAGTGGGTCCACGTCGGTAGTGCAATGGGTAGGTTTCGAACCGGCAACACCATAATAGCAAGTCCGACGCCTTAGCCAGGCTATCGCCGCTTAAAGTGATACTTTGGTAAACGAAATTGCAATTCTGTTTAAAGCGGCGCTAAAGACCGTCGGTCGGTCGGTCGTGACTGGATGAGGAAAGCCGAAGATCGGGCTCTGTGGCTTTCATTAGGAGAGGCCTACGTCCAGCAGTGGACGAGTTTGGGCCGATGATGATGATGATGAAGGGTACGATTATATGTAAGGCCTACAAGTAATATAAAAAATGTAAAATATAATAAAATCTAAAATATGAAAATAATAAAAAGGCTATAAAACTTCCTCCTCTCTCCTACATCTTGCCGTGCCTGACAAGGCCCACACATGATTCCTAAATTATATGATTGTAACAGCTGTTTTAACTTGTGGAGTGCAATAAATGTATTGAGTATTGAGTATTGAGTAGTTGTTTTCGGTGTTTATATGAGAATTCATGATTATGAGAGCACTTACGACACAAAGCAAATACGCATACAGGGGGGCAAATTTCGTTTTTCCTTTTCCTCTATTTTACACGACTTTCTGTTACAGCAGCAATTTTTGAGCAAAAGTTTTGGTACTCAATCATGAATACACTATAGTTAATGTCGCAATTCGGATTGCCATGATCCTAGAATGTGAGTAAAAAAAAACTGAATTTGATGCCCAAGGAGAAACGATAAGCCTTAACACGATCAAATTTAAGTTGTTAAAAAGAGATGGCGGTATTTATTGTGTAGAGCGGCATCACTCTCTCTCACTCAATCGCAAAACGGTCATAGTGGCCACACATCAAGCTATACATCAAAGGTTGTCTGTAAGAGATCGCTTTAAGCGATAAGACCGCCCATTGTACCATTTTATACCATAAAACTTGTACTTGAAAATATTTTTGGTGTGCAATAAAGAATATTCTATTCTATTCTATTCTATACTTACAACCAATTCAGTATAGGCTGACCTCGCATTATAAAGGCTTATAGTACAATGCGAGACTATCATATACTGGATTGTATATTTTGATGTGTAGCCGTGCGTCTCTGATTTGAAATATTTACTTAAATGTTTTTGTGTAGTTCAAGGCAGTCGAGAACTTTAACAACTGCTAAGACATTTTAGGGAACCCAAATTTTTATAAGGTATATAGCAAGGTTATTCGAACTTAGTATTTGGTATTCAAATTTAATTAGAATAGACAGAGTAATGTATTCATTTATCCTTGTTTTATTGAATTTGAATTCATTAACGTGAAATCGTTTTACATTTTGGTTTGTGGAGAGGAGAGAAGTAGGTACGAATATAACCGGAGTAAATTAATGAATATTATTTATTAGGGCTTTTATTTAGAATAATAAATGTACCGTACATGATATATTGTTTTAAATGCATAATTATTATTAAAACACTGGTGTAGCGCTTTGGTTTCACGCGTATTGCCTTGCTCCTAGAGGTCATTGAGTGATGTAAATAGCCTATAATATTCCTCAAGAATTGAGCTATCATAGGCAAAAACAATTTAAAAAATGCGACTTATAGTTCCAGAGATTAGTGCGTTCAAACAAACTAAGTTTTATTATTTAAGCATGGATGACGTATCTCACCATCAGGCGTGTACCACCGAAGGGTAAGGCAGAGGCACCTATGCACCCACAGTTCGCTGGGATTTTAGGTCTCATGCAAGGAGAATTTCATTAATAAAACACCAATAACGGTTAGCTAGTCTTGGGAATCGAACTCGGGTCCTCATGATTAGCAGCTACAGTTCCTACCGGACCAATAAGGCAGTACTTTTACACACAATTACATTACAATTGTAAAAAGAAAAATGATTATATTGTTTTATTCTATAAATATAGTTGATACAGACATAAATTGCTTGACTTAAAGAAATTTATTATAAAATACTACTATACTACATTGTGTAATGCAATAAACATTGAGTATTGAGTATAAAATTAGATTTTTTTATCTCAGATATAAATCACAGCTTATACTATGAGCCTCCAAAATATATAAATTGACCAGTACAAGAATATAAATTCCATTTTTATCATTCTAAAAGTTAAATCCAATGTCGCCAGTGCGTATATTCATATAAATAGTTTTGGCACAGACGCAAAATATGTTATTATTATGATCTCTCCATAATTTGTTATGACTGGCCACAAATCGTTTCATGTAAACAACTTGAGCGATACTAAATTGAGTTATTACATACAAAACATTAGTTGACGAGCCAATAAATACATTTTCTTCAAAAAATCTGAGTAAAATGCATTAAAAAATACTTTTAAGTTAAAGTTTTAACCTCTTTTGTCGGTCCGATTGTGCCTTTTGAATATGATAAAAAAAATTAGTTTGTCGCCCAAGGCTGACCATTTAGCCTTACAATAAAGTCAATCATGACAGCTACGCCACATCAACTACAGTTTGTTCGAAATAAGTAAGCCGATCGGAAGTTGTCTACAAGTCGCTGCGCAGTAGGCATTTTTGCGCCTAGATCAGAAGCGCGCATGCGTGGTAATGGCGCGAGGGGCGGGGTCAGCGCCGCTTCGCTGTTTCACTCAATCCTTAGTGTTTGATGCATAATTCTGTCTCGCTCCCCCAGTGCAAGTACACAGTCAGTGCCAAAAGTGCTACGCGTTGTTTTTATTTTGACATTATTGTTGTTTAGTTTTTGGTTATTATTTTTGTTATTTCTCAATTTTATTGTATCATTGTGGTTCGTCCTTGCTTCTCTTTGCGGAAAAATGCCTAAACGCAACACTTTTGCAAATCTGTGAACTATTTAAAATTTAAATGACAATTTAATGTTTTTGTGAAAATTCATGTATGGATTTTATCAATAAAGCAATCCAGCAATATTACACATAATTCTAACAACTTATTTATCTTTTTTTCGAAATTATTAGAATACGTTTCCGAACGCTAACACTTTATTACGCGACTGTAACTGCGCGGCCCTAGAAAACGGCTAACTTCCGATCGGCTTACTTATTTCGAACAAACTGTAGAAAGTACGTCAATTGCCTATTAATATTAAGTATAGTCACGGAATATATGTCTATCGCCTTGTATATGTTACACGATATCAGGATAAAATACTGTAAACCATAAAAAGTAATATCCATACCTATATTTTTGCATATTCGGCCTAATCTCTAGAATAGCTGAATATATTTACATTAATTTCGTGCTGGGCCACTAGTGGCTTTTTCTAAAACGTTATATACCTAATCGTAAAAATGAAAATATTTCAAATTAACTTGATAAATATTTAGTTTTCGAGGAAAAAAAAAGCTTGTAGATAAGAAAAATTGGTTAAAATTAAGTAGGTATTTTAAAAGATTGATTGTCAGTTATGAACGCAATAGAAGTTGTAATAATTTCAGCAAATTATGTGATTGCGTGCGCTCCTAATTTGAGACGTAGAGTGTACTGGGCTGCCTTGCTCGTGCGTAGATTGATATCAAGGAACGTATGCACCGCCAGCCATACTAATTTGTATGGCGGTATCGTTTGAAAAAATTGAAGAATTTGCGAATTCTACACACAAAATAGAATTGTTTTTATAGACAATACAAAGCTGCAGAATCTTCTTAATCTGTTCTATTGTATAAATTAAATTGATTAGGCTTTCGTTCATAATAAACGCCAAAGTAATGAAAAGAAGGCAATACCTTTTGCGCGTATTTGATGATATCCATTCTTTTTTAATATTAATCTAGAAGGATTATCGTCAATCTGATTTCGGTAGCACCGAATCAAAATCAATTTTTTTTTGCATCTACAACAACGTTTTCTGCATAAACTTATGGAAAACCCAGAACACAACTAGTGCGTTCTATTTGAATTGCACATTTTGCTTTACGCGTTCTACGAGGCATGGAGGGTCTCGATGTGTTAAGAATGGTCACCCATCCACATATTTTCCGCGGCAAGCGCAGCTTAACCTTACTTTTAAGCTATCCACAAGCCCCCCTGCAACATAAGATATTGTGCACAGTAAGTCTGAAAAGTAAAAAAAATAACACTGGGACGAATCAAAAGTTGCAGAAAGATAATATCTGAAAAAACTTAATACTATTATTGCAGTTGGCAGCCTTCCAAAACGATTATGCCAACCATCGTGCCGTATTACCATTGCAAGGGACATGAAACACCTATTTAGCGAACAGAGCCATAACTTTGTGAGGTCGTCAACCAATTTATTTTGTGGCGGTGAGTCAGGGAATGGGTTTTTGGATTCAATATTAGGTTCATGATGAATTTTTTATTTATTGACTTTATGAGTAGGGCTTATATAGTTGACCATGAGACGAGTACGAGTTTATGTAGTAATAGTGCCTCGCTGGCATGTCTGCATGCCAGCGCAAATGGGTTGGCATGACTGGGGAAGTACTACCCTCCCACAGAATATCAACGTCAAGTAGCAGTAGGTATGCATACTGTTGCGTTTCGTACGGTGAGTGTAGAAGGAGGCCCGATTCCTCTCTCGGTCCCCTTCCTTCTCCTTTTCTCCTTATCCTATAGTGAATCATATTGTGATTTATGAAAAGTGGCACTTTTAGCCTCTGCGGCATTCAAATGATAGGTACACCATATTGTCATAATGGTACATTAAAAGTTTGAAGGTTTGTTCAACACGGGACAACTTTGTCCATAAATGAATTTGGTCCTAACAACACGCGAGAGTGACCTCACACAACAGCTAATTAGTTTGCCAAATTACGGACGTAACTGGGGGATTAACTTGGTAATATTGTACTGATTTATTCAATGGCTTTCCTCGGTAGCAGAACTCAAGCGATAGTATATATGTTTAGTGGACATTAATTTATTTCATTATGTATTCTGTGGTCTTGGAAAATATTTTTTTCTAAAAGAGGACGCTGTAGAACGATCCCTGTCTTTATTGACTTAAAACGAAGACGAAGATAAAGTATACTGCAATATATATTGTAGTAGTAGTGCCTGCTGGCATATCTACATGCTAGCCTGAATGGGTCGACACGACCGGGAAAGTACTACCCTCCTACAGAATATCGACGTCAAGTAGCAGTATATATACCTACTGCTGCGTCTCAAACGATGAGTGTGGAGCATGGGAAGCCCAATAATCAAAGTGGCGGTAGCCTAATGGCTAGGACGTCGGCCTTGCGATTATGTGGTTGCCGGTTCGAACCCCAGCCATTGCACTACCGACGTGAACCCACTCGTATCACAAGCATTTAGCTTAGCACGAGGGGTTAACAAGAATACTAGTAATGTGTGACCCACATTGCTACTAAGCTTTTTTTAAAAAAGAAAAACCCTCTGTCCCCTTCCTTCGCCTTTCTCCTTCCCGTCTCTTTTCCTTAGCTTGGCAACGCATCTGCAACTCCTTTGGTATTGCAGATGTCCATGGGTGGCGATGACAACTTACCATCAGGTAGCTCGCCTGCTCGTGTAGTCCTATAAAAAAAATCCAAGACTCGAGCTGCTGCTGAGAATTTTGTTTACCCTGATCATCATACCCAGGACCACTAGACCAATAATACGAACATCAGTCAGATCAGAGAATTCGGAAGTAAAAGGTGCGTGCAACTGCTCGTTACTCCCAAATTCTCAACATATTGTAAGGGAGAAATCAACTAGTTATCGTAGCCCGGTTTTATTAGTAATCATAACTTACATCCTGAAGTTACCTAAACCCTTCATATTTATGGGGGTTGGTACAAAATTGAGGTCGAAAGCCGCCCAGTGCGGCCTATTTGCATAATATCTGAATTTTAATTGAGATTACCTGAGTGGGGTTGAAGCTAGTGCTTTTAGATGTCCTACTTGAAGTAATTAAGAACCATCATATTACGCCTGTATTCCCCGAAGGGTTAGGCAGAGGTGTACTTATCTACACCCACACTTCGCCGGTATGTTTAGGACTCATGTAATAGGGGGCGAGCCTATTGCTATTAACCGGGCACAAATCCAGACCCCGAGCTGCTACTGAGAATTTAATAAAATACACTTAGCTCGACCTGGGAATAGGGAACCCAGGACCTCTAGCGTAGTAATTAATGAATAAGTAATTAAGGACTGCTTTCAAAATTTGATCTAGTGTGTACAGTTCAGTGGTTTAGTTAATTGATATTGTGGTTTAAATTTCTGCAGCTGTTTGTTTTGGCGAAGTTCAGTGTTGGCGGATGTCCATCGGATTTTCTTTCTGATTCGCAATGTATCGCCGTATTTTTTTTACTCAGCTCCGGTCATAGTGTGATGCTAAGTTACTTTTTATAACATTTCTAGCCGCCATTGAAAGTCCCATCAAAATGAGTCCAGCCATTTCGGAAATTAGCCAGAACAAGAGAGACAATAATTAACTTTTGCAATTGTTTGAAATGGCTGCTACCTTATTTCACCACCAGTTTGGCTGCTTTTTTACTAAAAAAACTTAGAATACAGTACCGATGATTAAACTCGCGATACGTACATAAGTACGTCGTACAAAAAAAAAACCAATTTGCTTAGCCATTGCATATCAAGCTGGTGTAAGAGAAATGCACTTTAAGGTACACCAACATCAATATTCATGTATGCAGTTAGTTAGTGTAGTGCCGAGAACTTAAACATTTGTGTTGAAAACCGAAGTTTATAGCTAAAGTAAGTAACAGAAGTTCGAAACCTATCATAAACTGATTAAAACTGAAATGAACATCTTAGAAACAGATTTAAACTTAGCAAGTATTATAATCATGAAATTCAACCATTCATGCGATAAAACTGGGTATTGGGTAAAAGAACGAAAAGAAAGAAAGAAAAAATTGGTGATGTCCAAAAGAGCCCAAAATTTTATAATATGTTACTTTCTGCGTTATATTAATTATGTTGATATTAAATAAGGCTTAGAAAAGACTTGTCACGCACAAACTTGTGCCCAAGTGTCAAGCAGTTACAGAAGTTTGAATCTGTGGTCCTTTTAAACATAGGAAGACTTTTTCACAAAGACTAAATGAGATGCCAGTAACTTTCAACTTTAGTGACGGGAAGAAGTTAGGGATAAATTTAATCAGCAAGAGGTGAGGATCACAGGCTCTAGCGAGATAAGTGGGTTTATTTAGCTAAACCAAAATGAATCTAACGGCCCCCTTAAAATCTTGAGAGCGGAATTATTGAGGATTGAATATTCAAATAGTTGTGTACCTATAACTAAAACAGTAATAAAGATGAAAAACGCAAAGTAAAAAAAATATTCATTAAATTGCTATGTCATAAGGGATGTAGAAAGCCGACTGTGTGATCTACAGGGTTTATAGCTTTTGGGTGATTCATAATACGATTCAGATTAGAAAACTGCTAAGGATCTTCTCTACGAGGTCTAAAATATGAATTGAACCCAAAGGAATGCCGCCTGATGATAAGCGGCAGCCAGAGCCTATAAGTGCTAGCAACACTGGTGTCATTTGGATATCGTCATCTTCGGATCTCAGTTGTTGTTGTAAGTCTGTAGTGACTTCTGCGCTGCCAATGTTACCGCTGACGTCGTAGAAGTACCTATTGTTAACATAAATATTATTTAACGGCAGAATACTTATCAATGGTAGGTACCCCACCCCAGACAACTTCCAAGACACTTCTCACACATCTTCTTTGAATAAAAGGCCTTTGAAAAAAAGCGCTTTAGCTTTGGTTATATACAAAAAGATTCCATACACTAATTATTATAATAACACATGAAATAAACCGATCAAAACTTTGGTCGTCACAATATGGCACACGAATTGAAAATGTATTTCAATAAAGCCAAACAAAGGCAATAATACAATAAAGGGGTAAACTTTGATTATTGCTCGTAATAATTCGCTAGAACTACGTGGAACAGATAAGAGGGGAACTTTGCAAGTAATCAGGAACTAGGTAGTGACTCTATTCGAAAACTTGTACTGATCCAGCGTAATATTTGGATGTGACTGCCTCGTTAGTCTAGTGGTCCCAAGCGCGACTGCTACGCTAGAGGTCTTGGGTTCGATCCCCAGGTCGAGCAAAGTGTTATTGGGTTTTTCTATGAAATTCTCAGTAGCAGCTCGGAGTCTGGATTTGTGCCCGGTGAATGGCAATAGGCTCGCCCCCTATTACATGGGACCTAAAACATACCGGCGAACTGTGGGTGTATATTAAGTACACCTCTGCCTAACCCTTCGGGGAATACAGGCGTGATGGTATGTGATCTTCATATGTTTACGTAAATGATTCGGAACGTAACATATAGAGTAAATAAAAAAGATGAGATTTTTTTCTTAACCTGTGAGGTTTATTGTGAATTCAATCAGTGTTTTTTTTTATTTTATAGTTCAGCTTTTGTTGGTGGAGTAACCACTGTTCTGTATTCTCTGAAAGAATTAAAGCTGGAGACAGTCTTAAATGAGCTGAAAACTATTTCCAAATCTCATGTACAGAAAACATTATATTTTCAGCCGACCAAGAGCGTATAGCGACGTTGATCGTTATTTTGTGTCACAAACGCGTGTATGATGCATTTCAACACTTCGCCTTAGGGACTGACGTGGAAATATTAGTGCATGAAAATTTACACTTCTCTCTATAAATGTTTTGCCAAAACAAATTCTCATGGAATAAGTGTTTCTGAATTTTTATTGCTTTTACGCTTTTATAAACACGTTGCTGATCAAAGCATCAAAGTGACGATTTTTGAAGAGAAAACTTTACACGTACTTACTTCTTTCTCAACAGAGGCCGTACTACAACGTGCTAACGAAATCATCTTTAGGTTGTCAGAAAGGGATAGCGCTATGTAATATGTAGAGTGGCATCCCTTTCTTTCATTCAAATAATCGCAATAACATGCCATGGTACAGCTTTAGTGTCACGAAACTAAAATATCACGCTTTGTCGGGGACGCTGTGTCGCACATAAGTCGTACTTTGCGTGTTTTTTTGTACATTCTATCTTGTGATTGTAAAAAATGTAATCGTGATCGAAAGTGTCATCGTAACCTGCATATAACTTCTTCCTGGCATATTATTATTATTTATTTTAAAGTTTATTATTTATTTTATAGTTAAATATTTTAAAGTCTGACTGCCTCATTAGTCTAGTGGTCCAAAGCGACTGCTACGCTAGAGGTCCCGGGTTCGATCCCCAGGTTGATATGGGGTTTTTATATGAAATTTTCAGTAGTAGCTCGGAGTCTGGATTCGTGCCCGGTTAATGACAATAGGCTCGCCCCCTTTTACATGGGACCCAAACATACCGCTGAAATGTGGGTGTACATTAGTACACCTCTGCCTAACCTTCGAGTAATACAGTCATGATGGTATGTTGTGTTAAATATTTTAAAAGAAATACGGTTCAATAACACCAAAAGTCCATATTGTATATCTAAACTTAAATATCATTCAACCGTTACACCTCAAAGTAGCAGCTGCAATATTTAATAGGGGAAACTAAGAGCGTAGCCGCAGGGCGTGCCTGTATGTGATTTGTTATAGTTGTACAAAGTTACGATAGAGTTAGCTTAGTACTAACTTGTGATATATTTAAATACATTGTTACGAAGTTGGCTTGAAGTGCTCACAAGTTACGCTCGCTTTTGTAACTTTGCATACAACATTATAAATATAAATCTAACATACTTACTATAACGTTTCTTAGTTCTGGAAGAGTTCAACGTCAGGTTCTGGGCTCATGCCAAGCTAGAGTCCAGAATAAAATGACCTTACATTGTATGACCTTTTTAGACAGTGAGAGTTTAGTTGAAACTGGAAATGTATAGTTTGATGTATAGCCATGCGAATACAAGAAAGAAAATATTTTTTATTCATACCCACAGCTGGTATATTTTTGGTTTTACGCAATATGGGACGAGTCTATTGTCATTATTGCTACTCTAACTGATACTGAGAAATCTCAATAACACTTTGTTTTACCCGAGAATGGAACCGATAACCTCAACTTTAGCCGCAACGCGCTTTTGTTTTTAAATGTTAATTGTATGATATTAAAATGTAAATGTGAGTACTATGTAGGTTAGCTTTAACACGTATCAGATGTATAATAAACTTCTCTGACAGTTTTGAGTATTTCACATGACCTACACAAATGTCCTGCTGATCTGGTATCGTTGTGCGACGGGTCGTTGAGCTCCCTATAAAATGGTTGAGCTACACGATGACTGATGTATGCGTGCCGTCAGTTAGGACAGGTCAACTCAAAGCTGCTATGGCTCTTTCTTCAAAAGGCCTGTTCAGATTTTGCCCTACATTGTTAAACTCGCATATCTAACAACAACTATTGTCTGGACTTTAAAAGAGACCATGATTCTCTGAGTTTGTTTCGACGTTTCTTCTCAGAGGTCGTCAGATAGGAAACGTCGGCGCCATCTAGTTAAAAAAAAATGTAAAAATCGACTTGTAAAAGTGTCCTGAAAAGATCTATTTACAGAAATAAAAAAAAAAAAAAAAAAAAAAAAAAAAAACACCTTTGACCACAAGTGAGGCGGCATATACTTAAGCTTTGTCGTAACCCTTAACAAAACAAATTTACTAAAGCTACAATGGTGTTTCTAAAATTAAAATCCATAAAAGCACATGGAGTTATTACAGATATAAGCGTGGCTTTTACGAGCTCGACAGTAATGTTTATTGCAATGCCATTAGAGAATGTACTATTAGTGACTGCACGAGTTATACTGCAATGTAATCATATACAGGTTGATACATAATATGTTGTTGAGCTCCTGAAATATGGGTAAGTTTCAGCATCACATAGGTAGCATTGCAGGCGGTATATGACCGGTCGTTGTGGAAGTCTATGGGGGGAGGACTTTGTTTAGCAGTGGACTTCATTTTGCTGATATGATGATGATGATGATGATGATGAAGACTGGAAGCCGATCTTAACAAATGCGGCTGAATATTGTTATTTTCCCTGAAACGACTTCCTTCCGACCTCGACAACCAAATGTTTTGGCTAATATCTACCGATATCTGAGATATAAATAGGTAGTCAGGGTTTTCAACCTTCAACTTTTCACGGTACCCCTCTCCCTACTGTGTTGATGGTGGGAACCAAGGTAGTTTTGGTGGATAAGAATCCCGCATTCCCGGGTCGTATCCTAGCGAATTTTTGCACAATGACAATACTACTTATATTTATGTAGCAAAGGTAAGCACTGAGCTGGGATTTTTGGGAACACCTACAGGATTGGGGAAAACGTAACCATAGATGGCAACACCACGTTTAAAAATCTGGTAGTAAATAAATATCGAGTAAACTGCTTCCTCCGCTGTAAAATACAACATAGTCACCAAAGCACTTAGTCTAGACTGAAACGGAACGCTTTAAAAGATTGCAACAATTTTGAACGACGATAAATCTTTTACGCTTGACGTTTTATCGGGAAACATTTAGACGATACTGAGACCGTCAAACCCTAAAATGACATAATGGATTTATCGGGATATTATCGGTGATTAATGAATTTGGTTTCACCTATAATCCAGTATGAAATTTATTTACCTACAGTAAAAAGGTGCGTGCAGGCCCGGTGCGAGTACTACGTGCTAGTACTTAGCACGGAGTATATAATGCGGTATTTAATGGTTTTGAACTTCAAAAAGAGGGGACAAAAAACCCCCCCCCGGTTTTTTGTCCTATATAACACTCGACATTTTCGCTGACTGAAAATCTATTTCGAATTTTGATTTTTTATCTGATAGCATAGGTATACATTTAGGATGGGTTGGTGTCTCAGTTCCATATAGGTTTAAGATAAAAAGCTTCAAGTCGTATTTTTTCCTAAAAGTTAATTATGAATGTGAAAAAAAACGAGCAAGTTGTTTGTAGAATCTAGACACAGCTTGCTCGTTTTTCGTCTAGACTTTAGACGAACAAAAAATGAATTTACGTTTTGGCACGAACAGTTCCCTCCCTCCCAAACTACTAATGTTCCCAAAGGCTTACTTTCATAAATATTCTCCAAAAGTCTTATGAAGTGGCGGTCGTACCACTGGGAGCTATGTGAACTTCAACTTGACCTCGAAGTTGAAAACTTAAGGACGTTACTTTATGATATTGTTTTGATGTGCCTGTAAAGTGTGATTTTGTGTACCTACCAGTTTCTTCCCTTGGGAACAAAAGCTGTGAACTTGATATAAAACTATAAGAATGTTTCTACAATAATGGTATGATAACTAACTGAAATGGAATCTAACTCGAGAATTACTAAATGTTTTTTTTTTTTTTTAAATAAAGCTTACTAGCAATGTGGGTCGCACATTACTAGTAAACTTGTTAACCCCTCGTACTAAGCTAAATGCATATGTTACGAGTGGGTTCACGTCGGTAGTGCAATGGGTGAGTTTCGAACCGGCAACCACATGATCGCAAGTCCGACGCTCTAGCCATTAGGCTACCGCCGCTTCAAAAGAAGAATAGAATGTTAGAATGTTCTACTCATGTGACACGCACACAGTAATTATGTAAGTTTTAGTTAATCCCTAGTGACCGTACGGCAGCTCGGGACATTATATTCAAGGATGTACCTACTAAGTTAGGACTGGATTCATAGTTACGTGTATTATGTTATTTGCTATGATTAATCTACACGATATAATATTTTACACAGGAAATATTTGTATTTTTGTATGTTTTTAACGAATAAACTCAAATACGACGAGCTCTGGGGACCCAATTCCTTCCTCTGTCCCTTTCCTTCAATTTTCTCCTTCCCCTGACTTTTCCTTAAATAGGTTTGGCAACGCATCTGCAACTTTTTTGGTTTTGCTATAACTACTTCGCTCGGTAGCTCGCCTCGTTTGCCGAGTTATCCTATAAATAAAACTAATGGAACTCAACAATTCTTTCATCATTTAAATGCTACATTATCCCTGAGTAACTCTCCGTCGATTTTGAAATTAATCATCATTTTTTTAAGGTTTGAAATCATAAAGATAAATTTTACAGTTTTGTATAACCTGATGTGCTAGCGACTGTACCAATTCAGTTTCATTTTGTTTTACCTATGGCAGGGAACTTTTTTTGATACAATAGTGTGGACAGAACACGTACAAAATGAACGCTATTACTATTACTTATTTATTTTGCGTGTGTTCGCGCAGGAAATTAAAAGAAAACCCACATTAACTGTCTACCTTTATTTGTGGTAATACTACACATGTAATATTATTCATGTTTTTCTTTTACGAGAAAATTCATGTTGTAGACATTAAGCGTTCTTTAATGCCAAACTAAAATAAAAAATAACTAGTGAATCAAAGATTATATTTGTAATAGTAACAAGTAAGTGTACAGTTATTAAATAGATACTATTAATTTGTTAAATTTAATTCAGAAGAAATATAATGAATACTGTTATCATGCCTTACTGAAGATTTTTCAGTATCGTTTAATTTTTTTCTGATACTTCTAACCGTAATACGTAAATCTTCACTTACAGCAGATATCCCATACAGACACACCTAGAGTAATTCTCAGCTCAATATTGCACGGATAAAACGTCTTAATTTAACCAAGTCTTGTAAAATCACACGTTGCTCCTGACAAATGCAATGTTTATCACAGTTAATTAAACTTTATTAGATCAATTAATTATTCAACTGTTTCTCCTCGTGCAAAGATTAATTCATTACTACCTGATCTCTTTTATTATTTTATTGCTTTCAATCAAACTGTTAGCGTTGATTTAAAGAGGATTAATATCAAATAATAATATATGGTTCATGTTCTTTGAATAGTTAAATGTTTATCGTACAAAAATCCGAGTTGGTCAGAGAATTGTGACTTATAATTGGTACCGTACATAACATACCATCACGCCTGTATTCCCCAAAGGGTTAGGCAGAGGTGTACTAATGTAGACCGACATTTAGCCGGTATGTTTAGGTCCCATGTAGTAGGGAGCGAGCCTATTGCCCATATTTACCGGACACAAATCCAGACTCCGAGCTACTATTGAGTATTTTATAGAAACATCCAGAAGCACTTTGCTCGATCGCACCTGGGGATCGAACACAGGACCTCTAGCGTAGCAGTTGCGCTTAGGACCACTAGTTTAATGAGGCAGTTACATAACAAACAACTACATTAACTTAAAACTTAATGATTTAAAGTTCACCGCTGAATCCTGCGGCTACTATAAATTGCAGGATGTTCTTAGGTTTGACTCCCCTACTCATCTGGGGTTAAGGCATGTTTCTTCCGATGTACATTGCGCTTTCGTATAAGCGGTCCACATTCCCCCAGAAGGTGATGTGGCGTTTCATCAGAGTCTTCACAATATCTGTAGGTTCGCGTATAGCTCACTATCAGGTTGAACATATGCTTGTTTAAGCATCAGTGTCCTGTTAAGGCTCTCGTGATTATACGCTGATTATTCAATTTCATACCCGCGGAATCCGTCCAGAGCTTGATGGCAGTTTCGAATAGTCAGTGAGGGTTTTTTGAGCTTTTGATATTCCACAGAACAGTTCGGGGCCCTGCTGCGTACCATTGGCCCCGCTCTAGCGAGTTCATCGGCACGTTCATTGCCTCAGACAGGATCTCGAATAGTTAGAGCCTTTGATTAGAACTTGAACCACCTTAAACAGGAGCCAGCACTCTAACAAATAACTTACACCTAACACTGTGATTAGCGCAAGATAGCATGAATTACATTGCAGAGACCGTCTACAGGGGTAAATATATGCATCCATGTTCTAAATACAAAGTTGTTATATGAGTACTTACATGAGAAAATCTACACGAATTTGGTCCTTATTTCTATTCAAAGCAAGTTTATCTCTGTACAAGTTGATTAAAGTTCTATACCTCTCACTACTTGATGAAAACGTGACGGTTCTGGGGAGAACAAGAAAGGTAGTAGGTAAAAACAAAGTTTAGAGGTGGAATCTTATTCGGAATTAACGAGGATTCCTGTCGATTTAGTGTGTTTTTTTAACATAGTGGAACATTTAATACTTATTGTTTATAGATACCTACATGAATATTAGGCGTACTAATATTAAAACCGTTACAATTTCAATGCTCACCGAAATAATTATATTGCTTAACAAAATGGATAAATGGTCACCAAATATCTGGTTTAGTTCAGGTTAGAACTGCGAATGCTAAAGCCGAATTCTGATTAATTTGTCGAATTTGTAAAGAAAAGGTAAAATTGGATTAATATTTCATTAATTTTTCCACCTCTGCCAAACCCTTTGGGGAACACAGCGTGAAAGTATGTTATGTAACTTCTTAGTTCCTGTCTATTTAATGTATGTCTCTTTAACAATATGTGAGAACAAAATAAATGTGTTTCTTTCTTTCTTTCTAGTTCCAGGTACTTATAATAAAAAGTAGTATAACTATATATAAATTTCTCAGTTCGGATATTTTGAATAATGGCCGGACATTAGGCGCGTGATAGGGGAATGCCATTTTGAATTCCCATGCAATAGATTGCATACCTATTGGTGGATGGTGGATGTTCATCATTTCACCATAGCCAAACTCTTCGGGCTTCAAAATTCAACCTGAGATTTTTATGAACAAATAGATAAAAGACATAACACCAAAAAATATAGCTTGATTATGAGTATGGTTAGAAAAGATGCGAACGTCAATCAAAAGTCTACTATATAAGACTTTTAACAGCCTTAATAAAAACTTCTACCAACTGACCTTCTTTCAAATAGCTTTATATTGTATCTGCAGAGATTATATTATTATTTTATATCTTTTAGATGGCCATAACAAAGGGCCATCAACCGTACCTTTCACCCTATTAGTGTAGATTTGGAAAGTTAACAGAAGCTTTTTAATCGATTCAGTGTTTAATGGACTTCAAAACTTTTGTATTGTGAATATTGATATCGATAAACTTTTCTTTGAAATTGTTCGTAAAAATATTCTGAAGATTCTCTGTGAATTCTTTGGTCGAAGTTTAAAGTCCAAAATGAATTTGAGGACATTTAACTTTTTTACTGCAATATTGTGCTATGCAATCGTTTTTTGGGCTTTTCAAGGTTAGTTTAAGTTTTTTGGAACTTTCAATATTACTTTTACGATTCAAATGAGGCATTGGAGAAATTATAAAGTATAGTTCTCGACCTATGTGTAAACTATGTAAATCTTCTTGTGTACTTCTTTTATACATAAAACACTCATGAATACTTATTTAACTTAATATATTGACATTCACAAATCTGTCTTATTAATCTAGTGGTCGCAAAAAAGATACTTGTGAGTATGCTCGTGATCTGCAAAGTTAAGCTATACCTATCGCGGTCAGTCTGTGGATGGGTGGCCATTCTTAACACATCGAGACCCCTCCGTGCTTCGGAGAGCACGTAAGGTCCAGTTTGTAATAGGAACACCTATGACAATCGTTAGTAGTAGTCCCAAGCCCAAAAAGCCTGACAACTAGTCTATCCTTCGAATAATATGGGTGTTGCCAAAGAAATTGGGTTGTCATCATCATCAACCCATTACATTGTCCCACTGATGGGCACGGGTCTCCTCTCAGTACGAGAGGGATTAGGCTTTGTCCGCCACGCGAGCCTACTGCGGGTTGGCAGACTTCACATGCCGTCAAGAAAATCTCTCAGGCCTGCAGGTTTCCTCACGATGTTTTCCTTCACCGTTTAAGCGCGTGATAATAAATTTTGAATATGCACATAACTTCGAAAAGTCAGAGGTGCGTGCGAGCGTGCCTTGGATTCGAACTCGAGACCTTGGCTTGACTTGGCAGTCCAATGGTCATATCACAAGGCTATCTCTGCACTTTGACACTGACAGCAGTCGCTTAGTGTAAATTCTGATATCCAGTCACATGCTAGGGCTAGGCTAGGGGTAGGGTAGAGGTATGAGAGAAGATTTTTTTTTATTATTATTATTATAAACATTTATTTCAGACCAAGTTCATATTCTTGTTAGTAACAATGTGCTTATTAAACGAATGTTAGTAGGTACTAATACAACACAACACAATCAAATTTTGTCATGAAGCCGCACCCATCTTTGCAGCATGGGGGACTCCCACCAATCAGCAAAAACACCCAGTATAGTGCTAGTACTACCACGAACGCGAGTGAGTAGGGAGGCGCATCTTCTATGATTATAATATATTATGACGTTATGAGTGATCAATTTTAATTGAGATGTGTAAACAAACAATTAATCCAAAAATAACAAATTAATCACTTCATCATTCTATGAGAAGAGAATCGTAACAAAGCCTTGTCTATAAGCCTTTGTATTGGTATTCAGAAAGTTTACAATACCCTAAACGTTACTTAATCGCCATGATTAACAAAACAGCAAGTAAATTAGGCAAGTTATGTCGAACGGTTCGAAACTTTTGAATGGAGGTACCTTTACGAGTCTACCCTTAAATAGTTTAGGGTGTTCGTTTTCATTGCTATCGACTTCGTCGTTAAATACCATTACACCTGTATTACCATGAAGGTTAGGCAGGTAGAGTGGTAGGTGCACCTATAGCTCACCAATATGTTTAGGTCCATTGTAATAAGCGGGTCTACTGCCATTTATCAGGTAGGTTCAGTCGCCAGGTCGCCAGCACATCGGGTTATAAAAAAATTACAAATCTCAACTCTAAATGATTTTAAATCTTAAAATGTTGATGATTAAGTTCAAAATAACCTGAGAAAATTTTACATTTTAACTGGTAACTTGATGTGCTGGCGAAACCAAGCAAGAATTGCTATTTATATCTCGACTTTGGATACCCTTTGGATATCTCGACGTTGGCCTCCCGTAAGGAAGACATCCGGTCGTTTGGCAGGCTTGTCATAGGTCATCTTCTCTGTCATTGAAATCTTTGATTCCTCCGATTGGTAAGATGAGGCACTCAAAAATCTAGGCAATGGTTAATGTTTTACATAAAAACAACATTGACAAAGCTGAGAGAGGTAACATAACATTCTCATGTTACCTTCACGCTATTCGGTTATGTAAAGCTAATAGTAACTTCTGACTAATGAACACCTACAGTTCGCTGGTATGTTTTCAGGTCCCAGATTATTTCGGTCGAGCATATCGCCATAAACGGGGCACAAATCTTAACTCCATGCTATTGAGTATTTCAACGAAAACCTTATAACACTTTGCTAGACCCAGGAATCTCACAGCATTACAATAAAAATAATGATAATGAAAAATACTGTCACTTAGGTAAGAATGCTCAGAATCCGAAGTACTTAGTTACGAGCATAAATAATAAAGTTCCATATGGAATCTTAAGGATTCGGCCCAACCCCGCAATAAGCACTCAAGGAATTCTCTCGCGATATTTCAGTTGTTCACGCGTTCTTATAAATTATTGATACGAAAAGCAAGAGATACCTACGTCACATTTGCATGTCGTGTTTTCCTTGCAACGTTTTCTTACATGGCAAGAATATAAGACGAGGGTTCCATTTCAAATAATCGCTGGCAATTTAGAGCACAAAATTTCGGAATTTGTTCGACTAATCAATGTTGATGTTAGAAGCTACGAATAAATATTATTTATTCGTAGGTTAGAAGCTAGATGCGAAAAACTAATCACAGGGTGATAGCACACATTAGTGGAAGCCTACGCCCAGCAGTGGACTGTGAAAGGTTGATGATGAATCAAATTAAATAAATTACAACATATAAGTATTACACTGCCTCGTTAGTCTAGTGGTCCCAATCGCGACAGCTACGCTAGAGGTCTTGGGTTCGATCCCCAGGTCGAGCAAAGTGTTATTGGGTTTTTCTATGAAATTCTCAGTATGAGCTCGGAGTCTGGATTTGTGCCCGGTGAATGGCAATACGCTCGCCCCCTATTACATGGGACCTAAACGTACCGGCGAACTGTGGGTTTACATTAAGTACACCTCTGCCTAACCCTTCGGAGAATACAGGCGTGATGGTATGTTATGTAATGTTATGTAGATAATAATTTACTGCTCATCCAATTTTAACAAAACGTAAAATATGGAACAGTGATTTCCGGGAAAATCATCATCATCATATCAGCCTGCCTTATTGGTCTAATGGTCCTAAGCGCGACTGCTACGCTTGAGGTCCTGGGTTCGATTCAAAGTCCAGGTCGAGCAAAGTGTTATTGGGTTTTTCTATGAAATTCTCAGTAGCAGCTCGGAGTCTGGATTTGTGGCCGGTTAATGGCAATAGGCTCGCCACATATTTCATAGGACCTAAACATAGCGGTGAAGTGTGGGTGTACATTAGTACACATCTGTCCAAACCTTCGGGGAATACAATGGTATGTTATGTTATGTTATAATATCAGCCAGTGAACAACTGAACTGAACAGTGCTGAACAAAGGCTTCTCCTATTGATTTCTACAAGCACCGGTTGGCAATAGTGCCAAATAGAGTATATAGCTCTACGTTTAGGCTCTAATCCTCTTTTGTAGCGTAAACCATATGTGCCTTACTCAGAAAATATATTCGTAAGTAAATAAACTTCCTTCAACAAATCCGGAACAGACTCTAGTGATCTAATAATAAGATCATTCTGTATTCACATCATATTGTCGACCCTCGTCTTGTGACTTGCTTGACAGCAGCATCAATGGCTACTGTCTGCTCAGCTTACCGTGGTTGTACCAGATTTATATTCACTGAAGGCAACGGATTTTGTTTTATAGCCAAAAGAATTAGGTTTGTTTGCTACCGTGAGCAGTTAATTCACTGACGCACGTAGTGGTCTCGTGAGGGTAAAACAATATATTTTGCGTTGTGTCTACAATGTGGCACTTGATTCTATATGATTAAAAAATAATGATTTTTTTCCCATATCAACCAATAAGTTTCAAAACGAGAATTATTCGAAAAATCACACCTGCTCTCTCACTCTCACGATTTCCTCGTAAAAAACCTGGCGTAAGTGATAAGGCTCTGAGTGAACTAGTTCATTCATTCATTCGTTCAGAGTGATTCATAAACACCTGTCAGAAACTCCTGTTGACATTATTAGTAAAACATAATAATATATTTACATAATTATAATAAAATGGACTGCCTCGTTAGTCTAGTGGTCCCAATTGCGACTGCTACGCTAGAGGTCTTGGGTTCGATCCCCAGGTCGAGCAAAGTGTTATTGGTTTTTCTATGAAATTTTCAGTAGCAGCTCGGAGTCTGGATTTGTGCCCGGTGAATGGCAATAGGCTCGCCCCCTATTACATGGGACCTAAACATACCGGCGAACTGTGGGTGTACATTAAGTGCACCTCTGCCTAACCCTTCGGGGAACACAGGCGTGATGGTATGTTATGTTTATAATAATATATTTACATAATTATAATAACATGGTAGTAGTCCGACGTCTGTGCATTAAAGGCATGCAAGAAAAACTAATACCTTTATTAGAGGAACAGAAGTCAAAATAACTATATTTTTTAAATTTTTGTCTGTCTGTATGAGGTCTTACTAAAATTCGGGCCATATTAAAGGTGCTTCATTCGTCTAGTGGACTAATAGCAAATGGTATGCCAGTCTTTCAGGGTTCGATTTCGAGGTCGGACAAGGTAACTATTGTATATTGTTGAAAGATTGACTACTATTACTACTAAAGCTATTTTTACTACTTAACAGACCAGCCGTTCACCAATCTTTGATATAACAACATCGCTACGTATCGTGTTGTTCAAATATCTGAAAACACTTTTGTGATACCGAAAAACCCCTGACACAACCCAACACAAATAAAAAATAAAAATAATTCAAATCAAGTTCAATGGATCATGTAGGGTTGTGCGTACATGAGTTTTGAGTAGTGTTGGGCACACTTGAGGTGTAAACCCTGCAGACATGAGAACAATGCATAGTAGGATCGATGGCGCGGCACAATTTAATGAGATCCACGACTTAGGGGTGCCGCATCAATCCAAAAAAATAAGATTAAATAAAATAATCTTGAATAATGGTTTGGTTTCTCGTAAAAGTACCTGAATTTAAATTAGGATTTATGACACGAAATGCTAAAAGCGCTGGAATATTTCTAATATATTGCTTTATAGAAGGAAATTATTAGTTTCAGCACTAAATGCTGCTGACTGGCACTAATGCTGAACTGGACCTAGTTGACGCAGCCGCCGGTACATAATTAGCTTGGTGACTAGGTACGGTGGCCACCACATCAAGTCACCACCAAATTTCAAATTCTCTCAGATGATTTTGAACTTAATCATCAACATTTTAAGGTTTAAAATCATTTGGAGAACTTTGACAGCTTTGTATAAGTTATTTTAGTGAAGGAAAAATACGACCGCGGGCAGGATTCGAACCTGCGTCTTCTGGTTAGGCACACCAGACGCTATGATCGCTAAACCACCGCGACACCCACCTGCCATGTCGAAATTTGCCTTCACATTTTTAATTTACGTCTTTGAGGCGACGTCAATTCGAATGCGCAGGTTCGCATCCTGCCCGCGGTCGTATTTTTCCTTTACTAAAATAACTTAATAATCTTTGCATGGAAAATGCCTAAAAATACAAAAATATAGCTTTGTATAAACCTGATGTGCTGGCGACTGTTCCTATCAACATTATAATTAAATGTTACCTGTGTATCTGTTAGGTACATATGTATAGTATAAGTTGTACCCAAACTGTGTCAATAAAATTATTTTGTTTCTCTCTTTCTGTGTCGCGAAAAATATAATAAAAAAATGACAATCGCGCTCCTATCGCAGCTCCATTTTACTGCCCTAGAAATTAAAAATTCTCAGTGCGCAGCAACCCTATCTCCAATAAAGGGCACGCCGCCGCCAATAGGCCGCACTCAGCATTTTTAACGAGAAACGTGACAAAGTTATTTGAGGGCTCGAAATAATGACTCTGCACGCTACGCCGGACCTCAATAGCGCGGTTTTTTGCAATATCTATAATCTTTATTTTAAATTAGGCAAGTCTTTTGATGTTAAAATTTGCATTGGAAAGACTTTTGGACTGATTAAGAAATATAATTATGTTGGAGGCTTTTATTACAATAAATTTACCTTTTTAGTCAGCAGAGGAATTATCATTAATAAGAAAATATATTTATTTAATATTTTGATTGGTGTCAAAGCTTGAATTTGTTTTTATTCAAGCTTTGACACCAATCAAAATATTAAGATTCTCGAAAGTATATTCTATTATATTCTTTCTGTCCGATATTTCTTTCTCTATCTTTATGTCCGAACAAAGATTAATATTGATTAAACTTACGGAGAAAAGTTCCCAATCATTTGTCGTTTAAAAAATATATTTATCAGAGGTCTAGCACATAACTTCAATACTTGCACATAAAATACCTAGGTAGACAGGACCTGATAAAGCTCCTTGGGGAATCCCTAAAAATTTCTTTAGTGCTCCTTAAAACGATCCTTCTTTCGTTACAATATATAAGCTTAACCTTAATGTTAAAAATAGATATAGAAAAATTCCAGTCTTTGAAATCAATTTCCCAAGGCAGATTCAATGGACCTTCAAAATGTCAAAAGGCAAAGGCAAATCCGAAGAGTGAGACAATATTGATGATACAATAAAACGTAGGGTCTCTAGACGGTTCAGTTCTGGGTACAACTTCATTATGTTAAAGTACATGCTATTTGACATTATGCGTGGGACGTGAACCATCTTGATAGTGTCTATCACTGTCCCTATTGTTGGATGTTCCAAATGCTTTAGATTACTTAAGTTCAGGGTAATTTAACGATTGAACATGAACGTTTACTAAGGGTCATACGATTGATAAGCTTTTTCATTTATTTACAGTTGTTTGTTTAAAACTAGTGGTGTAAGTAATTTGGAATGATTTATCGTGCGTATAGATTGTTGTACTTATTTTAATATTTTTTTTGTTTTGTACACACAAGGAAAAACTAGAATACACGCAAATCTTAAAAATGTAACCCATGAAACAAATCAACCCAACTAATCAAAAAAATTGCTATAATCCCTGCAATTAACTCCTTATTTGTGCCCGATTAATGGCAATAGCCTCGCCCCCTATTACATGGCACCTAAACATACCGGTGAAGTGTGGATGTACATTAGTACACCTGTGCCTAACCCTTCTCTGCCAGGAAAACAGGCATGGTGGTAGGTATGATGATGGAATTAGCTCCCCTTGAACCTGCCTGATTCTAGCAGTAACCTCGCAAAATTTCTTCAGAATTACACTCGAGAACTCTTTGGGGATCATATTTTAGTATTGCAATGCCCAGCTCTCGAAGGAACATTTTTTATTACAATACGGACTACAATATGTTGCCAATACTGCTTGAAATGAAGTCAATTCGTTAAAAGGTACCTACATGTATTGCTACTTTTTTAGAATCCATTCTGAAACCGCAAAAAGGTTTTGTATTCTTTTCCTTCAAGTGGTCTATTAAGCGTATTATTTTCTTGTAAATGTTATACTGAAAGAAGAATGGCGAGATTGCATGTAATTTGGGACCCATTAATAGAGGTAGCGTACATAATGGAAACTTATACAGGGTTTAAGAACGATATAAAACTAACAAAAAAGCAAATACAACGGAAGTTATAGAAGTTGGGAGAAACAAGATATGCAATGTAGAAGATTATAACCTAAAATTAATCCAAAAGTGACTGGTGACTTTCATCGGACAAACGATGTCTCCGTAATCTTGCAATGCGCAATTGACAATTAACACAACGCATTTTAAGTTATCAAAGTCCAAATCTCTTGTAAATCGATATCAATAGGTAAATGCGGTTGTCCAAGTTCGTAAGCAGAATCGTCAGTCCAAAAGCGAAGCAGTCGTAAAAAATCACAAAGTATCACAAAATCCCACAAGCCGCAAGCGCCGGTAAACAACACAAGCGATGGAATGAATAGTAAATTACACTTTGACAGCGACACTGACAGCCAGCCTATGTTGACAGCAAAACGTTCCGTTTTAACGTACCAGGTAGTTAAAAAAAAATATGTAAAAAAACGACTTGTAAAAGTGTCTTAAAAGATCTATTTACAGAAATAAATATCATTTCATTTCAACACAAACTATTATAAAAATATATTTATTGATAATAATTAATAACAAACTTTTTAGGGGTAATACATTTTATCTGAATGTATGTATGTGGTTCTGTCATATATAACAATATAAATAAGTATACGATAAAGAATAACTCAAGTAAAATCGTACATAAAGTGTAAAAATGTGAATCTGTTGTTATCATTACTGTAGAGTGAAATGTAATCAAAAACACCTTGCGTTTCGTGACTGCACAATTACTTATTTTTTAATAAATCACAATCATTTCTAACTTCTAATTCCCTACTCCTAATAACTCAATATTTTTTCATAAAACTGTTATAAACCCGTTATTATAATCAATATAAACTTGTACGTGAACGGCGCTATGTTAATTTTTTAAACATGTGGGTCCAACCTCGCCATCCTTCTTTAGTAATCTTTTGTACTTTTTTACAATGCCATATAATTATCCGAGATTCCATATTCTGCTCACATTGAAATAGTAGTTAAAATATGTTGTGTGGCTGATTTATTTTATTTTATTTATTATTAGGCTCATCAACAATTGTTTACACTCAAACAAAAACAATAAATAAAGCACAATGAAATAAGATTAGTGTAACAATCCATTACAGATAAGCACTGCATGCACAAAATTATATCAACATCAGACTAAGATTTGAATTTACAGTAATTCACAATTTATTATTTAGTAAAGTAACTATAAAGAGACAAGGTTAGACTAAATTATTAAGTATACGGAATTAACAAAATAGGGTCATGATGCAATAGAGGGTAATGTAAACACTTTACAGCATTTCATAAATGATTTTGCGGAACTGCTGAGCTGATAAATATAAGTTATAAAAATATTTTCTTTTATTTCTACATTTTTATGCTAAGTAAAGTAGTATGCCCTGCAGTGGGACGATACTGGCTAAAAAAAGTAGTACGTTTTTTTTATGGGATAACTCTGCAAACGAGCGGGCGAGTTATCGCCACCCATGGACATCTGCAAAACCAAAGGAGTTGCAGATGCGTCGCCGAGCCTATTTAAGGAAAAGGGAGGGAAAGGAGAACGAAGAGGACTGAGGAAGGAATTGGGCTTCCGGCGCTCCACACTCAACGTACGAAACGCAACAACAGTATGTGTACTGCTACTTGACGTCGATATTCTGTGGGAGGATAATACTTCCCCGGTCGAGCCGACCCATTCATGTTGACAGGTAGATATGCTAGCGCGACACTTCTTAACTACTTGTCTGTAGGTCTGATATTTGCTGTTTGTTTTATGTTTGCACACTCTTTTGTTGTCCTTCCATAGCTACTAAGGATCCAGTCCTTTCGATATGGGTGTTCATCGATTTAAGGTGTTTTTTTACAAAAAAAAAAAGTGTTCGGAATGTTCTGTACCAGGCATACAAGTGCAAAATCTAAAACAATTTTCACGAACGAAAGTTAGACAATTTAAAACATTTCCACTTATAGCTAACAAATAATTTTACCTTAAACTCTCTCAATTGCGGTCCATTAACTAAATTACTCTCGGAACTTTTGAAATCAGAATTGTAAATAAGTTAAAGCTATAAATTATAACCAAAACTGCCCGGAGTTTAAGTGAAAATAATCCGCTCGCCGCGCTGGCCGCTTATTTCCCTCGAGAGGGAGGCGAACTCAATGCAGCAGGTTGAAAACGAATAGACTCTCTGAACACGGTTTAACGTTGTATTTATCATTTAGGAAAATATGGTTGAAAAAGCTACTATAACACTGACTACCTGGTTAGTCTAGTGGTCCCAAGCGCGAGTGCTACGCTAGAGGTTTTGAGTTCGATTCCCAAATCGTGCAGTGTTATTGAGTTTTTCTATGAAATTCTCTGTAGCAGCTCGGAGTCTGGATTTGTGCCCGGTTAATGGCATTAGGCTCGCTCCCTATCATATGAAACCTAAACATACCGACGAAGCGTGGGTGAACATTAATACACCTCTGACGAATACTTAATTATCACTCGCTTAAAAGGGTGAATGAAAACATTGTGAGGAAACCTGGCATGCCTGAGAGATTTTTCCTACCTCGCATGCCAACCCGCAGTAGGCATGCGAGGTACTCTTTTGCCTATAGCCTACTCTCTCTCACTCTGAGAGGAGAGACGTGCCCAGCAGTGGGACACTAAATGGGTTTATGATGACGATGATGATGATGATGATACTCATAATTATGACGAATCTTAAATAAGCGAAGCAAGTTATTGCTTTTTTTGTAAAGTGACCTTGTCTTTTTAAGAAACGGTTAAAAATAAAGATGTTAGTTGAATTGAGTTTCCTTTTCTCTGGGTTTATTTGTTTTAATCTAGCTATCTAGTACTCTTGGTATGTATGCTTTGATGTTCTAACGTCTGGAGTGGCATCCCGCGAGGAATGAAGCCCGTCGAAAGACAAGTGCGCAATTCGTTATATTACACTGATCTCTTTGAAAAAGGAGATTGTAGTTAGTCTTTGAAATATTGATAGATGTATCATACCATACTATCACGCCTGTATCACACACGGTGGGAAAGGGGACTAGCTAATTGCCACAAATTGAAACTTAAAGCTTCTTGTGAATTTCATTTCAGAAAAATCCCAATTGGGAATTGAACCTAGTCCTCTAGCATAGAACTCGCACCTAGGATCACTAGACTAATGAGGCAGTAATAAAAATTTAAAAAAATGTTAAGAAGCCTTTTGACGTCACCTAAAGACGTAAAATGTGGAATAGAAATTCGACATTACAGGCCTTGGTAGTTTAGCCAGAAGGACGCAGGTTCAAATCCTTACTGATGCCAAATTTATCTTTTACTAGGAAATTTTCTTTCAATAGAAAATTCATACCTTTGTGAAGCCTTTTGTGTCAATATAATTATAGCTTTGAAAATGTAAAATAAAATATGAAAGTCCTATTCTATAGGAGTTACAATACTTACAATACTTATAGATTTATTAAAACAAAAAAAGTTGTAAGTACCACAGCACTGTACTGGTTTGTACACAAAATATAACACTAAACAAAACAACGAAGGGAAACAAGTTAACAACACTATACATACTTTACCACTAAAATTTCAAATACTTAATTTAATTAAACATGTAGGTACCGTACAACTTACTCGCTACCCGCTAAAAGTTAATTTAGGAGTTTGGCGTTAACAACATATTATTGTATCGAAATATTTTCAAAGGACTTTGTTGTACAGACTGTCATAAGTTAATAATTTAATCAAGAACTATTTTCCGTTGTCATAGAATTCGCGACGTGACAAATTATTGAGATAGCGGGAAATTGAATATATAATGAGATATAAATGAACTTCATCGAGTCTTGAATGATGAATAGGAGCAAATATTGTTAAGCAGTGAGAATACTAAATAGTATTTGACATACTGTCACGCTCGTATTCCCCGAAGGTTTAAGGCAGAAGAGTATTAATGTACACTCACACTTCGCTGGTATGTTTGGGTCCCATGTAATAGTGGGCGAGCCTATTGCTATTAACCGGGCACAAATCCAGACTCCGAGCTGCTACTGAGAATTATATAGAAAAACTCAAAAACACTTTGCTCGACCTGGGGATCGAACCCAGAACTCTAGCGTACCAGTCGTGCTTAGGACCACTAGACTAATAAGGTAGTCAGTATTTGAACAGATATCTAATTTTCCTTGTTTCGTCCCGAGAGAACTTTGATCGAAATGACAATGGATCATGTATTGGATCCTACGAAGAAACTAATCATAAAAGTGACATTGACTTACTTTTGCCTTTTCTTAGATATGTAGTCCCAGTAGTCCTAAAACTAGATGAAAGAATCTATCCCTACTAATATCTATAGATATAATAAAATCGAAATGGGCTGATGTCTTTAAGGCCACGGCCCCGGGCGGCATACGGAAGGGGGCGGCAGCAAGGGCCAAAATTTTGAAAAGTGATTTCAAAATATAACTACAATAATAATATGCTATGAGCGATAGCGATAAGCGATTATCGATCCCAGTATTGACAATTTAACGAGTAAGTAGTGTCGATTATCGATTTTTTTGGTTGGTTGGTTGGAAGATGCTTAAGGTGCTTGCTTGCTTAAGGTGTCTAGAATAATAATAAATTGTTATTTAACTTGTTGGAAGAGCGGAATCTCCTAACACAAGCAATACTTTGCTTAAAAGGAGATTCCAAATACTAGAATTGTTATACTTTTAAGGTGAATCAATAAACAATTTTATTTATTTATTTATTTAAGGTGGTTCTCTTTATCTCAATGAGATAATATACATGTCAGAATGACAGCTGTCATGTATGGCGTTAATTCTAAAACATGTTTAGTTGTTCCAATCATTTTTGACCCGTCAATGCATACAGTTTCCTCATGAGGACATAACAATAGATTTTGCATTGTGTCTACAATATGCCGCTTGACGGGTTAACAGTTTGTATGTGCAAATATTGATGCTAACTGTACCGACTTACATCATCATTCTATAAAAATCGAAAAATACGCATTTTTAAGAAGCGAAAACATTCGACGATGTATTTTCTTGACAAATACTGGAAACGAATAAACTTGGAAGTGTCGTGAGATCAAAAACATTGCGCAATTTCCTTTTATAAAACAAATACAACAAAATGAAAACGTACCAAGTACTCACAATTCCTTGACTTGTGAAATGTTTCAAGTAAGTTACTTTATTAAGACGAATCTGATTGAATAATTAATACTAGGTATTTTTTTGTAAAATTAAGTACATACCATTACGCCTGATTTCCCTGAAGGGATAGGCAGAGGGGTACTTATGCACACCCACAGATTGCCGGTACGTTTAGGTCCCATGTAATAAGAGGCGAGCCTATTGCCATTAACCGGGCACATACCTAAACTCCAAGCTGTTACTGAGAATTTCATAGAAAAACCCATTACACTGCCCTCTAGCGTAGCAGACACGCTTAGAACCACTAGACTAATGAGGCAGTCAAATAAAGGGAATTAGGGTTTTTTTTACATGTATTTTGAAATATGGCAGTAGGTATATGTCACGGTAAATCTGATTAATTGAAAATTATTAATATTTTTACAAAATTATTAATAATAAGCACATGTTTTGGTAAATATGAATAAACGATCGAAATTTATTACTTTTAGTAGTAACTATTAATAATTCACGACACATATTGGTAAAAGTTATAAAATAAATACTTGAGCCGCCATATTTCAAAATTTAAAGTTCGCCGCAAAATTCTAAATACAGATATCGGTTAGGTTAGGTTAGAACTGTGACCACACAACGCCAGAAGCCAATTAATTTCATTTAATAAACTAAAACACTACAGTTCGCCTGTTTTAATATAATTGTAAGACTGTGTTTAATATTGTAAATAAATACCTGCTGGTCAAAAAACATTGGGTTTTTTATTTATTTTATAATTTTTACCAATATGTGTCGTGAATTATTAATAATTACTACTAAAAGTAATAAATTTCGATCGTTTATTCACTTTTACCAAAATATGTGGTTATTATTAATAATTTTGTAAAAATATTAATAATTTTCAATTAATCAGATTTACCGTAACATATACATATATTTTTTTAAAAAGCTTACTAGCAATGTGGGTCACACATTACTAGTATTCTTGTTAACCCCTCGTGCTAAGCTAAATGCTTGTGTTACAAGTGGTAAGTGGTAAGGTAAGTGGCACTACCGACGTAGGTAGTGCAATGGGTTCGAACCGCCAACCACATCCACCCTGTATATAGATAGATAAAGATTAAGATTTTAAATAATAGTTAATTGTTACTCATTTCACGCGTACAATGAACAGCAGCAGGGATCAATTTAATGAATGCATGCAAATGTATTTAGTAATATACTTGACATGGAAAGTATTTGTATGGAAATAAATAAGTTTATATACCTATAACGTTAAAAATAAACATTTAATTTGCAAAACATTAGAACTATAGGGTACGGACATGTACGAAACATTACACATAAGATAACATGAGAACCTCACTCACATAAAGAACAAGGATGGTATGTTCATCTAATAGCCTACGCACATAACGATACAATTACGGAACTTACGGAACGAATGGAGGTAACCCTATTCAGCTCTCCAGTTACAAGCCCAAATGTAAAAATATCTTCGAAAAGAAAAACAAAAGGTATAATCTAAACTCACGTAATCATTGGCATTGACCTTTTGAGACGCTCTCGAAAATAAAAGGCGCTATTCAACCCATGAGGCCATTCAAAGCAAATCCTTTTGGCAAAAATATCATCGGAACAATAGGCGAAACTACCTATACCCAATATCCATTTGGTTGAGGCAATAAAAAAATCGTCCCTTCGTTTTTCTCCGATGTCGAGTAGCGGCAAATATTGGTTTTATATGGCAAAATGTTGGCTGGTGAAATTCAACTCGATATAATGTTCATTGAATGAGCGGTTTCTTATGATTTTATTTTGCCTACACGCTCTCGTATTTTTCTGAATGGAGGCACTGATATTCCTCCAATCGTGTTATCTCATCAAAAACATAAATGTGAAATAAGAGCCAAGTTCAATATCACGAATATGCGATGTTACCGACTTCGCACATAATACTACTAATTCTTAATACGAATTCTTAAATTAACAGACGGTGTCTTAATGGTTATAGCGTCTGGTGTACTTAACCAGAAGACGCAGGTTCGAATGCTGCACGCAGTCGAATTTTTCCTTCATTAAAATAACTTTTTAACAGACAATTATTTACTCTATGCATTTATTTCATTTGGGGTGTAGTTCTAGCTCAAGAGTGAACTTGGCTCGTTTCCAATAATTTAACCGTTTTCTTTGAACTTGGCTGGAAACGCTCCCGCGTGTCTAGAATGTTTTGTTTGTGTAATAATATGACCTTTGAGTATTTTGATTTACTAATGGATGTCACACTTTGATTATTTTAAGGAAAAAAGTATTTAAGTACAGTGCCGTCTTTTGCTTCGCATAAGTTCATAATATTGAGCATTGAATTTAAATATTAAAAGTCCTGGAACAAATCTTTTGTTTGTGATTTTAGTAACTAGTTCTTGTGTCCCAAGTAGTTGTTAGTTTTTTACAAATAATTTTATATAATTATATAACAACAACAGCATTAACTATATAGCTTTTAATTTTAACCTTTTCCTCCGGTTCATTAGGTACATACTCGCTACCTAGATCACTGCCTGTAAGTTCGAACTACTTTTCCATATTGGATGACGCCAGTAGTATCGAATAAATTGTAGCTTAAGATAATAAAAGACGATGAGAACCTTTGTTCGTTTCGTGTATAAAAAATTACTAACAAAATATATGTGTTGTTACAGATGTCACGCAAAGCCAGATGCTATGTCGCGGCGTGTCAGGACACAAAGTATGTGGGCTACGTGCGCACACGCCGCGCATCTCGTTCACCAGCAAGGACGAGCCCGATCCCCACGAACTCCGGCGCAAGTCAGCAAGCAGTCGGCTTGGAAGCTCACCCAGGAGTAGCATTGCTAGTGAAGACAGAACCGATGGCATTGCACTAAGGTAAATACCAATTTTTTTATGGCGAAACTGCCTATGTTTTTTAATAACTTGAACCCGTTCTACCTTCGTTTTGCTCGATGAAAAAAACAAATAACGTCTAAGTTGAAGCACGCAATTTCATCAAATAAAATCCTTTTGGTTGTAGCTCCTATTTTATATAGGAGCTACAAACAAAAGGATTAAAAAAATACGAAAACCATCGGATTTGTCAGGGTATTGACTTTTGTCTTTTGCTTAGATTACCTTTTTATGATATCACAATATCCTTAGTTCAAATCTGAGAGGCTAAAATGGCAATTTTTGGTGAATCGTAGATTCACATCGTAATAGTATTTCCAGTATAAGATGATCTCACATTGTATAAACTTCGTACAATAAGATGACAGCGTGAAACTGACTATATATTTCCGCTGTGAAGCCGTGTGCAATTTACTAACAGTCGTCAATGCTAAAACTTTGGTTAAGAAAAGTACCGTAGCTTCGAAATCACTTAGGTTCTTTTAAATTAATATTATGTGGAGAATTACATCTAACTGCGACGAATATTTTCACGTAGCACTTTCACAAATCGCATCTACTTTCAAAGAAGCTTCTGTGAAAATTGTGGAGCAGTCGCCGCGGGATCTCTTCGCAAATATAACAAACGAATCTCTTGACGCAATCCTATCTGCTCTATGCAAAGTAGATAAAAAGTTTTAATACATCATTGCATAGAAAATGTTTTTACCTATAGATGCGTTTAGAGTGATATATAGCAACTGTTTATTATAGCCCAATGGCAATTGTCGTGTGACTTCCTGACTTCAAGTCAAGCTGATTATTCACATGTAAAAATAAATATTCACTATGCGTTATAAATATGAATTGCTCGCGTGTCTTAAAACTTAAAAAAACCCGCAGAAATATCCTATAACTACAGTTTTTTTTTAAACCTTAAAAGCACATTGTCGCCCATTACTAGTAATCTTGTTAACCGTACTAAGCTAAAATGCTTGTATTACGAGAACGTTTACGTTAGTGGTGCAATGGATGAGTTTCGAACCGGCAACCACATGATGGCAAGTCCGACGCCCTAGCCACTAGGCTATCGCCGCTTGAAAATATCATAAGTATTCTAGTATATACTTAGCAGTTATTTTGAGAATGTGATATTTGGCAAAGATTCCATGCGTTACGTTCACTGTCAAGGTCAAGTTCGAGCGATAACCTCGGAAGTTGGCAAGCCGCCGGTTATAAATCCTCTTTCCCAAAACTAACTTCATTTATGATACTTTAGTTTTCTCTTTTCATATTCACCGCTACCGCAGTTCTGTTACAAGATTAAGTGGGATATATTATGTACTGTGCTTAGATTTCTTTTACATAACATAACATTAGGTTAGGCAGAGGTGTATTTAATGTACACCCATAGTTCGCCGGTATATTTAGGTCCCATGTAATAGGGGGCGAACCTATTGCCATTCACCGGGCACAAATCTAGACTCCGAGCTGATACTGAGAAATTCATAGAAAAACCCAATAACACTTTACTCGACCTGGGGATCGAACCTCTAGCATAACAGTTGCGATTGGGACCACTAGACTAACAAGGCAGTCTTCGATGTTTTTGTAAAATTATTTATTTTCTTATCTAATAATTTAACGAAATCAAAAAAAAAATTATTATACCTTTCCGTCACATTACAATATCATATCACAGATGATTTTGATGAGACAGGACATTCTTAAAACCTTGGTTATTTTTAGAACAATTAAGTTTTCTTCTTTATCTCTCTTGTTATCATCATCCTAGCCTCCAACTATGTTTCGGATCACTTCCAGTTTAAGTAACCAGATGTATCTATCATCAGACCTCCTATACCCAATCAAATTTCAGGTACCTAATACCCACAGCAATATGGAAATAAAAATATAATATAAGCTTATCTTACTTATTAGTCTAGTGGTCCCAAGCACGACTGCTGGGACCACTAGACTAATGCTGCGACTGCGAGCAACGTGGTATTGGGTTTTTGTCTATGAAATTCTCAATAGCAGCACTGAGTCTGGATTTGTGCCCGGTTAATGGCAATAGGCTCGCCCCCTATTACATGGGATCTAAACATGCTGGCTTAGTGTGTACATTAGTACATCTTTGCCTAACCCTTCGGGGAATACAGGCGTGATGGTATTTTATGTTATGTAAATTTACTCATGATGAAAACGCAAGCTTATGCTCCATGTTTAATAGCCTCTTAAAACTAATCAAAGTACTTACAAGTAAAATAACTCAATTTCAATTCAATAACGTGCCCCTTTGTATTGTTATTTTTATGATTAACATTGGTATACAAGCGTTTTTTTAATACTTACAATTGTATTATTCGTATACATATGTCGATACTGGGAAACGAACACGTCACATCGCCTTAAGGCACAATTCGGGTTTCTTTTTTTCCAAAAAAATATCATAAGAACCTTTGTAAGTCGGGCTATGAAAATAAATTTGCTTTTGTAAGCCAAGTTCTACTTTATCTCAATTTTACGAACACTTGGACGTTTTTTTCTCCTGTTAAAAAAATAGATTCTTGATCTAGAATTCTTATTCAAGTCTTAAAACAAATTTATTGTAAGAGCAATCGAATAAATCAAAGGCTAAAACTGTGCCTTTCGTGATATGATCGGTCCAGAATTACATATTCCATACATATATATATATATGCTCACGCCTTTTTCCCGCAGGGGTAGGCAGAAGCTATAGACCGCCATTGGCTACGAATCTTGCATATCTATTTTGATTCTTCCACATTCATACACACACGCCGGTTGCGAGTACCACGCACCTGACCTTTCTGAAGGACCTCACCAATAAGGTTGCATATTATATATGTACGAATATATTTGGCTTCAAATGTTAATAATGAACTTACCCATTTTGTCCTACTGCTGATCACTTCTGAGCATGATAGGATTTAGGCTATAATTATTTGGCCAAGCTGGCTTTGTGCGGGTTGGGAGACTTGGCTCTTGTTTTCCTATTTTGGCATATCCCCATAAGTCGAGTCAAGACGACTCTGTAAAGCATTAATGATCTCTTATTGAGTTTCGTCAAACATATCTATATAACAAAACTATCATAGAGAAACGCTTAGCTAGTTACTTAGTACAGTCTGTAATGCCATGTTCAGGTTAGTTGATTCAAAATACAATCTGGTTTCCCTAGGCCAGAGTGTGAGCTTACACTGACATGAAAGCCGCAGGGAAATTCCTATTGCATTCGTCATCCTCTCAAAATAACTCACCATATACCTTAACGCCTAGGTATAAGCTTCAATTTCCTACATCAAAGTAAATAGTATTAGTACTTTGCCTTCGAATCTCTGTACTCCCCGTCTAATGTGGTGCTGATAGATCAAGTTATAAAAGTCCTATTGACATTTATTTATGCAGCCAATTTACTGGGACACCTGTGTTAACGAAATTCCTTCCGTATATCCGGTGACGTGAGAAAATGCATCCTGTAATGGAAATCAGATTTTTGAATTTGGACTTTATTCCTTAAAAGTTAATGCTAGAATTTGATTGAGAGTTTCAGGGGTATTCCCCTGAATCTTCGAGTTCGAGTATTGAAATGATGAAATTCGTCTACACGCGAAGATTGACATGAAGATTCAGAACTTTTGGCTTCGCGAACAATATATAAAAAATGCATTATTCATTTATTCGGTTAAGATATACACGATATTTTCCTTCTTCGTGATATGGTCATATCACTAGGCTATCACTGCACTTGGAGTATAGATAAAATATAACAACTACAGTTGGAAATAGGTATACCCTACAACATGATTTATTCTAACAACAATATTTTTATTTTATAGTAGTAATTATACTTTGTTACTTAGGGATAATGTATCATTCTAATGGTGCAAGATTTTTTTTAAATCGGTGCAGTAGTTTTTGAGTTTTTCGTTACAAACATCCTCTTTATAATAGCATTAAGCGTACACACAGAAGCCTCTTTATTTCGTTAATAATTGATAATATACATTGCATTCTAGTTTAAGACACATTGGATGTAAGTAGTAACGTAATCATTTAATAAATAAATTATTAAAACATTTAAAACAAATCGATTATCCATATCTACATTATTTTTTCATTCAATACTTATTTAATTTTATTTGTACTAATATAACTAACTCTCTTTAAAATATTAGTGTTAATAAAAGAAAATATTGGTTTGTGTGTAATCGATAAATTTTTAAACTACTAAACCAATTTTACCACCATAAGAATATAATTACATACATAACATACCATCACGCCTGTATTCCCCGAAGGGTTAGGCAGAGGTGTAATAATGTACACCCACAGTTCGCCGGTATGTTTATGTCCCATGTAATAGGGGGCGAACCTATTGCCATTCAACGGGCACAAATCCAGACTCCGAGCTGCTACTGAGAATTTCATAGAAAAACCCAATAACACTTTGCTCGACCTGGGGATCGAACCCAGAACCTCTAGCATAGCAGTCGCGCTTAGGACCACTAGACTAATGAGGCAGTCATACATTCTTTAAATTATACGTTTATCATTATTTCTAAATAATTACGGATCTATGGATGAGTAAATTCCTCCTTCATTTTTGTCCACGCCTCGCTGTTCTTTGCTTATGTCATCCAGTACTATAATATAATATCAAAGCCTACCTATTTACTCCAAGGCATCAAACTTACGTTACATGAATATGTATAAACATAACACAAGGTGTACCGCAGCGATGTAGAATTAATTACTGACGTCGGTGGAAGGATTTAACGCAGATTGAGTTCCTGTATCGTAATCAACTTGTGGTCAGGTTGTGTACATATATACAGAGTGACTGGTGAGATCTGACGATATTCGAGGACGTCATATTTGGCGATGTTATTGGCTCAGATCAAATAAAAAGTTAAGATGGAACTTTGCGAACAAAGAAGTGAGGCCGGCTAAAACTACGCCTAACGGTGTACAACACACAATTACACGCACACACGTATAGTTACCGAAACTACACCTTATCTTGTCAGTCGAGCTATCGAGGTATCGAAAGCTCGACTGACAAGGTAAGGCGTAGTTAACTAATACATATGTGCGTGTAATTGTGTGTTGTACACCGTTAGGTGTAGTTTTAGCCGGCCTCACTTCTTTGTTCGCAAAGTTCCATCTTAACTTTTTATTTGATCTGAGGTTAAAGAAGGAAAAAAAAACTTTAAAAATAAATATTAATTGACTACTTAGTAAACTTTGATTATTTAATCAAGCAACTTTGACGTTGTGTCAGCAACAACGTGCACGTGCTGAGCTGTTAACATACTTGTTAAAGACCCTTCATAATGTTTTTCGTCATTTTTTTGTGTGGTATAACTCGGCAAACGAGCAGGCGAGGTACCTGATGTTAAGTAGTCATCGCCGCCCATGGACATCTGCAAAACCAAAGGAGTTGCAGATGCGTTGCCGAGCCTATTAAGGGAAAGGGAGGGGAAGGATAAAAGGAGAAGGAAGGGGATTGAGGGAGGAAATGGGCCACCGGCCCTCTCGCTCACCGAACGAAGCACGTCGGTCTTCTGCGAGAGTGTCGTGGTACTTCCCCGGTCAAGCCGGTAAATTCATGCTGCGAACAGCGTGGCCTACCACAGCAAAATATTTCAATATCTATAATGTACAGACATCGGGCTGTTGCAATTTTATTATTATGTACCTTTGATGAAAATCGACCTATAGTATCTTAGGAAAACTATTCGTGGTCATGGACCGCAGGTGAGTCTAATTACTCATAATTTAGCTGCAGCGAACAGTCACAGTTTTTAGTTGTTGTGTCGCTGGCATGTCTACATGTCAGCATAAATGGGTCGGCTTAACCGGGAAAGGACTACCCTCCCACAGAACATTGACTTTAAGTAGCAGTGTGCATACAGTTGCGTTTCGTACGGTGAGTGTGTAGCGCTGGACACCCAATTCCTCCCTCAG
Organism: Subacronicta megacephala; assembly: GCA_958496365.1. Classification (NCBI taxonomy): domain Eukaryota; kingdom Metazoa; phylum Arthropoda; class Insecta; order Lepidoptera; family Noctuidae; genus Subacronicta; species Subacronicta megacephala. The sequence goes on from OY292521.1 coordinate 12,288,819, forward strand.
TCCCCTTCCTTCTCCTTTTCTCCTTCCTAGGCTCGGCGGCGCATTTGCAACTCCTTTCGTTTTGCAGATGTCCATGAGTGGCGATGACTACTTACCATCGGGTAGCTCGCTTGCTCGTTTGTCGAGCTATTCCATAAAAATGGGTCGGGTTAGGCATTTACCGACGGCTATGTCAGCTAAGTGTTTCATAAAATTTACTTGTGATACACTTAAGAGACCTTGTCGTATAAAAGAAAGAAAGGAGATAAAATGTGCCTTATTACAGGTCTATCTGATAAAACACTCTGGACGGACGTAAAACTGTTTAACTGTCGCATTAAACGGAATCGTAAAATTTAGTGCCTATTTGTTCAGTGTATATGTGTAGCTATTGGACGGAACTTGCAATATAATGTATTGGACACTCATAAACGGATACATTTTATTTAATTAAACAAATTATAGAAAAAGCGTTTTTTATTGCACTCTCTCTAGTTGTCCTAAGCGAGACTCCTAAGCTAGACGTCCTGGGTTAGGTTCCCAGGTAGCAGTTCAGAGTGTGGATTTCTGCCCGGTTAATAGCATTCCTTCTAATACATGGAAATTAAACGTACCGGCGAACTCTGGGTACACCCTGTACCTTAGTACCTACAACTCTGCTTAATCATCCGGTGAATACAGGGGTAACACTATCATGCTTTTCCTCGATATAGATACTGATGATACATATATTTAAAAAAAAAAAGGTTTCTATCAATGTGGGTCACACATTACTAGTATTCTTGTTAACCCCTCGTGCTAAGATAATTGCTTGTGTTACGAGTGGATTCACGTCGGTAGTGCAATGGGTGGGGTTCGAACCGGCAACCACATGATCGCAAGTCCGACGCCCTAGCCATTAGGCTACCGCCGCTTCAATATATGCTGAAAGTCTGCTTCAAAATATGGAAACATACCACTATATACTCCTGTGTTTCCCTAAATTTAAGCCTGAGGTGTCCTATGTACCTCTACATTTGGCCACTTTGGGGCGAGCCTAGCACAACTCCAAACTTTAGGAGGTCTTGTTACTCCGCGTTTCAACAATAACGTGTTGCAAACAGCTACCTATCCCACTAACTCTTTGAGAGTTAGATGTTTGCAACATGTTTTGTCGTCAGTGGAGACGCAGGGTAACTGTTAGAATTTCACAGAAAAATCCAAAACACCATTTTAAGGTTCTGATATAGACTTGAGCATTTACGCGAGAGTCCGCTAGAATAATCGACGAAATGTGCATACCGATTGGTTCTTCAAAGTGAACACCTAATCAGAATGCACATTGCATCAAGTCCAGCTCAAATCTATCAGCACCTTTTAAGAAGGAGTGAGAAGCTGAATGTTTAGAGTGAAAATCGTAAACCACGCCTTTATTTTTTTAGGGGACGTGTGTGATGTTGCCATGTTAAATGACGATAGGATAATGGCAACAACCTCATCCCTATAACATGGGACCTGTATGTCCTATCCTATTGTTCTTAATACGCAACATAAATGCCTCTTCACACGATATCAGGCAACCTATTGTCAACCTGCTACCTACTTGTATCTAGGTCTAAGTGGTCGAAGGTCATTGCATTATGGATTATCGAAGCTAAGGTTAATGTGCTTTCGTAAACCATTGTATTGTCGATACTATCAGCGGTATTGTTTGAGGGCGTGTGGGGACATTATCTATACAATGACTGAGTACGCACGGCTACACATCAAGCTATACAAAACCAGTTTACGCTGGCCTATACAATGCAGGTGATAGCCTTGTGATATGACCATTGGACTGCCAAGTCAAAGGTCTCGAGTTCAAATCCAGGGCACGCACCTCTGTCTTTTCGAAGTCATGTGCGTATTAATAATTAATTATCACGCGCTTAAAAACGGTGAAGGAAAACATCGTGAGGAAACCTGCATGCCTGAGAGACTTTCTTGACGGCATGTGAAGTCTGCCAACCCGCAGTAGGCTAGCGTGGTGGACTATAGCCTAATCCCTCTCGTTCTGAGAGGAGACCCATGCCCAGCAGTGGGACAATGTAATGCGTTGATGATGATGATGATACAATGTGGGATCAGTTTAAACTGAATTTGTATAGGTTGACCTGTAGCCGTGTGTACCATCAAATATATATGTTCTTGTACGTTATAATAACGTGCTTGTTTACATCATAATGTTGGTATAATTAGGCGATGATTTTTTTATGTAATGAGTTTTCTGTAACGCATTTTTTATTTTGTGTACCTACGTACATTTATTTTCCCTATAAAACGAACACAACAGTCAGACCCAGATGAACACTGTTGTGAATACTTCAAAAATACATTTGTATGGAAACGTAACGAAGTTACAAATAATACAAGTACAACAAATGGTACCGTGCGTCAAACTGATTTCTGGCTTTCAACAGCGTTCGAATATCAAATTTGAATTCCTTTTTTAAAATAAAGCAATGGTTTTTAATAAAATCCTAGCGAGCCAACCAACATAAAAACAACTAGGTATCTATTCGATGTATTGACACATATTGTGTTAGTTGAATTATTTCGCTTGATATCGCAGCGGTGTAACAATACTCAACTGATTCTGTTTGGGGGTACGAGTATATACACCAATGCTAGAATTGATAGTATGAAAAAAAAACACGATGAATTAATAAAACTGAAAACGTTGTGGTTTCAAACACTATTAGACACTGAAATGAAACTATTTTTTATGGATTTGATTGCGTTTTATTGATATTATTTAATTCCCGACGTTTTGGATCCTTTACAGCATCCATGGTCACGAATTTTTAAATTCGTTTTTGATCCCAGATTTGGAACAAATTTGCTATTCCGTACAGAAATTGGACACGATAAGATCAGACACTAAATTGCTTAGATATCTTAATCATAATAATGTTTTGAATGCACACCTTACAGAGGCCCAATGGTTAAAACATAATAGTTCTATCAATTACCTACCTACCTACTTACTTACCTAGATCTTTCCGTGGCGTTTCCTACCATTTTTTCTGTCGCGTAGTCTTTTTTTTTTTTTTTTTATTCATGATAGACGTACGCTTGACCGCCAGTTCGCCTGATGTTAAGCGATACTGCGATCTAGGAGGAACCGATTCACTCGTGATTTAAAGACCCCCAGATTATAGCTATCGGGGAAGACCCACTCGGGAAGCTCATTCCACACTTCAGCGGTACGCATGATAAAAGTGGACTTAAAGCGTTTCGTTCGGGTTTTCTGGATGTCCACCATGAACCGATGTCGCTTTTTTGTGCTTCTGGTCGTCCGATAGAAGAACGGGCAAGGGGGAATAAGATCATGGAGATCTGATGCGCACTCTCCGAAATGTATCCGGTAAAAAACCGATAAACTAGCAACTTTGCGGCGATGTTCCAGGCTTTGTAGTTTAGCTCGGACAAGGGAGTTCGCACCGCGAAATTCCTTCGGCACCTGTAAAATCGTCCATGATCCATGAGGACGCAAATTTTTCAGATTTAATTTTTCTTTTGACATTTCTGTTGGTATTTGTCTTATGGTGAAAGATGTTTATAATCAGAAGTAATTTCATGAAAAATCACCGTGTCTTAAACCCATTGGCAAATTTTTTGTGGTCATTAACCAGTCGCAATTAACCGTAATGAGTTAGCCTTGATTTAATTTGAAAAGGTAACTATTTAGAGTGACCGTATAAGCTTAAATTTATAGTGTTGGAATCTCTATAATAAAGCATTTACCTAAAACACAAGTGATCGACACAAATAGAGTAAGCAGTACGTATACGACTCGCTTCAACACTGCATGACATCAAATCGCATAGCTCTCGTTCGGAATTAGTTTATCACGTTGGCTCGCCAGCACTATGTCTACGTATCATGTCTGTCGACTGCAGACTTCTTGCATGATATTCATAGACAGCATACGTTCGCAAACTTTAGTGAGTCAAACACGAATACGAAATTATCTTAAAAGAGATCCGAACAAAATAGACCATTTGGTTCGGACCTCTTTTACTTGACTAATAAGTTTCACATAAATTTGTCATTGGAAAGCTGGTTCTGATAAATGATGATATTATTTTTGGTTTAGAATTTTATTATAAGTTTGAAAAGCTTTTTTAGTTTCAAAAATCGGCTGCCACATTCGCCGTCATGCTCCTAGTTATAACTGTTATGCTTGACATCCTGGGTTCGATTCCTAGGTCGAAACAAGTGCTATTCCAAGAAATTCTTTATTGCAGCTCGGAGTCTAAGATTGTGCCCGGTTAGAGCCAATAGGCTCGCCCTATATTACATGGGACCTAAACATAGCTACGGATGAACTGTGGGTGTGAGTGTACAATTAGTACACCTCTACCTAACCCTTCGGGGAAAACAGGTGTGATGGTATGTTATGTTAATTTAAAAAAAGGTTCACACCATTTAGCATATTCATTTCACAAAAAAGTCTCATGCCACCCTTATTTTTGCGTGAGGTAATTCAGTATCTGTTCGTGCAAAATTCGGTACTAACGAAGTGAAAATAAAAAAAAACTGGAGTCATATTTCTTTTCTGGCTTCAAGTGCCTCTTGAATACATAATAAATCCAGAATGTTCTTTGGGAAGTACTAAGTAAAGCAACAATGTAAAACGTTTGTTCGCAACACAGTTGGTACTGAAAGAAAATAATTTTGTTCTTCAACTTTTTCGATGGGTTTGTTTTCAGAAGTTTATTTGAGTCACTTGTATACGAAATTGGCTTTATTAAAAGCTTTAAGTTAGTACTTAGGTTTGTTGATATCATATTTAAGTATTTGTTACTAGCTTTAATAATTCTAGATTTTGTTTTTTATTTCAGAAAGATTTAAAGTTACGCTTTATTTAAATAAATCACCTAGTATTATAACTTCATATTACTAACCTAATTAATTAACTAAAACATAATTAACTAACTAAAACGAAACTAGACTTTTTTTATGAATAAAAAGAACATTTAAAAACTGCCTCATTAGTCTCGTTGTTCTGAACGCGACTGCTACGCTACGCTACTTCTTGGATGCGATTCCCAGGTCGAGGAAAGTGCTATTGAGTTTTTCTATGAACTCCTCAGTAGCAGCCCGGAGTTTGTATAAGTGGGTAATTTGTATAAATAGGTTTGCCCACTATTATATAGGACCTAAATATACCGAAATGAGGGTGTACAATTAGTTAGTAGTTAGTAGTGTTCCAACTGCTGGGACACAGGCCTCCTCTCGGTGAGAGAGACTGGGCCATACTCCACTACGCAAGCCCAGTGCGGGTTCGTAGATGTTACTTTGGATTTTTGGTTCGAGCACAGTTTTCCTTTACCTATTTGGGAGCAGTGGTGATGAAATGGTGGTTATACAAAGCGCCAGCCTGGGTACGAATCTACGACCTAACACTCGTAGGCCTTTTAGATGTTTTTAGGTACGTACTCGTATGACTGTTATTAAAAAAGTAACTTTCGAACTGCGGAAGTTGTTGAATTTCTTTTCCATATTTTTCCACTTGATGACGCCGGCTGTTTCAACGATGCTTACATAATTAAGATTAAAACTCGAGCTTTGATCTTTTTTGAGTGCCGCAAACTTTTTGTTTTTATTCAAACCGCATTTTTTTATTATTTCACCTGTATTGTCTAACTTCTTAACAAACACTTCCCCCCATTTTTTCTTTCGAGTTGGGGAGACATGAGATTCTTGGAGAGACCGCATGTTGGCTATAGATAAATAATTCGTGAGAATAAAACCTTTTTAATCTGTGATCTTTTCTCTTTTAGAGACTACCTCATTAGTCTAGGTTAACAAACGCGACTGCTACGCTAGAGGTCCTGGGTTCGATCCCCAGGTCGCGCAAAGCGTTATTTGGTTTTTCTATTAAATTCTCAGTAGCAGCTCGGAGTCTGGATTTGTGCCATCCATACACCTCTGCCTAACCCTTCGGGGAATACGCGCGTGATGATGGTATGTATATTTTCCCTTTTATTCCGTTATCATGCAAAAAAGTTTCTACCAGAAGTTACCAAGACTATTTAAGAAAAGTACGTCAATTAAGATAACTTTTGGTAATAATCAAAAGCGATGACGACCCATTACTTTGGTTTTTGAATGAGAAATGCAAATTCGAGGATTTCGCGAAGTTTTTGCTGTTTCACGTTTTCCTAGTTGATTAATAACGGTATCTTCAAGTTTTAAGGTTATCCAATTATTTAAGTTCTGATGGGAAACTTTAACCTGTAATTTTCTTAAACTGTGTGTTAAATATTCAAATTGTAAAATTGACAATTTTAAATTTGCATTTAGCAACGTGACTGACTATTCATAAATGTAGATCAAGCATTGAAATAAGAATAGTTTTTAAAAATTATCGCGTAACACACAATTATTATATAACGCTTTGAAATAGTTGCTATTTGCGCATCTCACCTTACCTCACGTGACATCATCTCACCTCACGTGACTTCATCTCACTTCAAGTCACCTCATCTCACATTCCAAGACTTCATCTCACCTCACATGAGATGACGTCACGTGAGGTGAGCTGATGTCACGTGAGGTGAGATGAGGTAAAGTCACGCGAGTTACGTCACGTGAGGGAGGGAGGTGAGTTCGAGTGATGTTAGTACGTGACTAACGCAATAGGTATGCAAAGAATGCCATTATCTGTATAAATGCATTGGTTTGAAAATAACACGATTACTATCAATTAAGCCATCCAAACAACCCATAATATATTTTATGTGACATTTTACTTACTTCGAAAACTTCAGGTCATCTCTTTGAAGGAGGATACCTCTTCGTAAATCGCTTATCCAACTCGTAAACCAAGTTTAACATCTAAATCAACTAAGCTTAACTTTATGTTACCCAGCGACTTGATGTGACGACACACATTTCAGTAAGTCACGCTGCTTAAAACTTTCTATATATGTGGGGTTGTTGAGCTCCCAAAAAAATGGTTGAGCTACATGATGACTGGTGAATAAACTAAGATTAGGTTATAACTTAATCCTTGGCTTGTTCTTACTTCGCTGGTTTTCTTTGTAGGAATACCACATCTTTCGGAGACTCTCAACTTCTTACTCTAAGTTATTTACTTAATTAAGTGTTCTCTTAAGAATTTCTGTGTCGTGTTGTTGCTTAAGTTCATTCAGTGAGATGTGCTTCTTGCAGTCACTGCGCCAAAATGAAAATAATAATAATAACAATAATAGCCCCACAGCACAGCCCACGCCCACCATAAAACACCACTCTACTCTGTCTATATTTTGGAATTTGACGGGCTACAACTGTAATAGCCGACAGTTTACAAAATGCCTACAGTATGCCATTGCTTACCGTAGGCGTCACTTGAGGGTCGACTCCCAGGACGAGGAAAGCGTTAATGCGTCACCCGGCGTTCCCACTGACGACAAAACATGTTGCAAACAGCTACCTATCCCTCTCACTCTTTGAAAGTTAGATAGAGTAAAATATATGTTTGCAACATGTTTTGTCGTCAGTGGGAACACAAAAATACCTGGTCTACTTACAAAACATGCACATGTTTTTTTCAGAAATATCTCCTAACACAAGGTTTATTGCAGTATTTTCCAATCCCTTTGGAATAAACCACTTTTAGCTGAGTTTTAAAGAATGTATTCCGAGTGGATGTGCAGCTGTGCCGCGTCTATAGGAATCATGTTGAGCATAGAGCGAGCTTTAAAGTGAAGTCTAGCGACAAATAGTAGGGTAGGGTTGTCAGGTTTGTTAAATAATGTTGTACCTGTGATCCCTGAAGGATTAGGCAGAGTTGTAGTAATGAACATGCTGTTTCTAACAATGTTGAAAGCGTAATACTATGGTAATACGATCGATAAATAAACCAGTGAATGACCTATTAAAATTATGTAAATAAAATTGACATGCGATTCGAGATTCGAATCTATTTAAAGTACCTACCTATATTAATAAATAGGAATATCTTATTGATGTTTGAGTATGTGTTAATTTTACTATAACTAAAACAAAACATTAAAAGATAAATGTGTTCCTACACGAAAAACCTATTTTGTGGAATACCGTGTTTTTCCTAACCCGACAAAAGAAGATTTCCTTTATTTATAGCAGCCCTAGCTTACAAATCAACACCACTTCCTATAGGTTCCACTTAGATACGTAGGTGCTAGATAGGCTAAACTGAAAGGCACTTCATAGTGTTAGGTTGGTCAAGTACTTGGAAAAGGTTCCAGTAGACCGTGACTTTGACAGACATGACATAACAGACTTGCTCAGCTTACGTGCGTCAGTATTATTCATGATTTATTTGTAAGTATTTATGTTATGAATATTTTCGAATATGGTCTGTCGAGTTCTTTTATGATGAAATTTCTATCTTTTCTGCTTTTATAGATAGATAAATATTGTTTATTGTATATCAAAGGGGTAGGTACAATTTGCGGTCTTATCTCTAAAACAATTTCTGAAAGACAACCAATACGTATTACTATAGTATTGACGTTTTTATCTGTAGTATCCGATATCAAAAGAAAGTATTTACCCAGTAGTGTAGTTGGAACAGCAATAGGCGCAATAATTATTATTTAAAAAGTAAAGTAGGACACGGACGCTAGAATGAAAAGAACAATTATTTTGATAAAACAAACAACATATTATATCAATCAATCATAAATATCAATCAATAACAATTGAATAAGTTCCAATCAAATTAACATGCATTGTTTCCCAGCATGAAGGAAAAATATTAATATGAAGTCCAATTAAAATCAAAATCCTTTTCAGTTCGAAACTATAACAGGACAACTTTAAACGTGACTGCCACATGACTCAAATATCAGTCACGTTTAACAATTCTCCCAAATGTATAACTTAATTAATGCCTATAAATAGTGTAGGTAATTGGTATTCAGATTTTGGTACGATTAAACATATGTTTATGATTTAAGATTTAAGAGCAATTAAAGCCCTAGGCACAAACAAATAAATTTGGCGCGTAACCATGACAACTATTAAAACAAGAAATTAATAAAATAAAATCACTCTGTTACAGTTTGTTCGAAATAACTGTGCTTGTCTGAAGTTGTCAGCAAGTAGCAGTGGTAGAATGAGTATAAAGAAAATCGAGGTTGTTTATGTTTCGCATTTGTGAGTATTTTTGTGATATTTTCTCTTACTAATTTCGATTGTTATGTATAAAAACACTTAATTACGCAATTTTTATCTATATAGCAGTTTGGAACGGCTAACTTCAGACAGGCTCAGTTATTTCAAACAAACTGTATCAATTAAAAATATACGTTTATTATTTGCGGGCACAGAAACCCGGTCTATCTTTTAGAAATTGATTGATTATGTATGAAAATTTGAATACTCTATAATTTACCATCTATCATGCCTGTTTGTCCAAAGGCGTTACGCAGAGGAATACTATAGGAGGTGTAATATTCTATACAGCCACACGTCGCTGGTATGGTTAGGTCTTAAGAGCGTATTTATTTATCTTTTTGCATTTCGTCTTGCAATAAAATAATACGAAGGCCCTATTAGCAGTTTTGTGGTTATACACTCATGGTAATGAAGTAATGTTCATTAAAACGCTGTACCATCAAATTTAAACAATAGAGAGAATAATAACCCGTTTAGGTGTGTAATATTAAACATTATAGAAGACTCTAGTTACACCTACATCCTTATTTACTTTAAAATGTACTTGTTTCTCGGCGTTTATTAAAAAATTTAGGCTCATGAAGCGGTACCTACAGGGAAATTTTCATTTGGAACCTGGAAGTAAAAAATAGAGGAAACCTTTTTAATAAACCTATTTCCACCATAATGATTTAGCTACCTTATGTATAATGTTGGTTCCTGCTTCCTCTGAAGAATATAATATATTTATTTTGTGGATTTTAAAAATTTGTACGATATTATTTAGCAATAATAGAGTTGAGATTGCCTCATTAGTCTAGTGGTTCTAGACGCGACTACTACGATTGAGGTTCTGGGTTCATTTCCCAGGTCGAGCAAAGTGTTATAAACTTCTCAGTAGCAGTTCAAAATCTGGATTTGTTCCCGATTAATGGCAACAGGCTCGCCCCGTATTACATAGGACCTTCAGATACCGGTAAACTGCGTGTATTTACATGCACTAAACCTAAACCTCTGCCTAACCCTTTGGGGAAAACAGGCGTGATAATTGTAAAGTTTAGAGGGGTAATTAATACTCCTTTGCCGAACCATTCAGGGAATGCACACGTGATGTTACCTGTATCATGTTATGTTAGTACAGTTTACTTGATAATGTAACTAAATGTATGTTTAAATATTTAAACAATATGCCAGTCATTCATCCCCACATTGTGAAACTACAATCTCTGATATTACTACTTGCTGACCTTTAAAAGAGACCAATAATCTCTAAGTTTGGTTGGGCGTTTCTTCTCAGAGGTCGTCAGATAGGTATTGCCATCTAGTTAAAAAAAAGTAAAACATCGACTTGAAAAAGTGTAATTAATAGATCTATTTACTTACGGAAATATATAACAGCTAACAAGATTATGGAGCGCAAAAAATATATTGAGTATTGAGAATTGAAATAAATTTCATTTATCATTGGTTTCATTAATTAATCTAAAATTTTACTATAAATTGGTAGAATTTCTTTTGTTTTTTTGCAAATATTTAAAGTTAATGTGGGAACCCTTACTAATTCTCTCATGAACCCAAACAGCCAGCATAACGCAAAATATTGTTACTTTATGCATTAAACTTTTGTTTTCTGTGCCCCTGCAATGAACTTAGGCTTTTAATATCCGCAATTTTATGGCAAAACGTTTTTATTTTCTTAACTTCCTTTATAAAAGTAATCTTTAAGGTCAAATAAGGTTCAACCAGGAATGCCAATATACAACTATGAAAGAAATTTCAAAGCTCATCATAATTTGCTCAGGAACAGTGCTCTGTTGTTCACATGTTATTTTCTTATAACTCATGTTTTTATACGTGACGATTTGTAATAGGCTGTCTAGTTACTTAACTGTTTCTTGTCTGATATGTTAAGCTGTAAGTCTTCCATAGAAATAAATAATAGTCCTGTTATTAATCACGATGTTTGCATTCTCCGTTTAAGCGCGTATAGTATCAAGCGAATGGTTCAGATTTTGACAATTTTTTTTTATAATACTGCCTCATTAGTTTAGTTTATTTTTTTTAAGCGGGACTCCTACGCTTAAGGTTCTGGGTTCGACTCCCAGGTCGAGCAGCTTTATTGAGTTTTTCTATGAAATTCCCAGTAGCAGCTTGAATCCCACCTGCTCCTGGGACTTAAACATACCGGAAAACTACGGGTGTATATTATTGTACCTCTGCCTATCCCTTGGGAGAATACAGTCGTGAGCATACGTGTGTGAAAAACACTTAACCCTTGCTCTAACCAGGTCAAAAGTAATGTATATACTCAAAACTCATACCAATAACTACCGAAGATTCGGCAGTCGAACAACTAAATAATCCTTCACGTCCTTAGGCTGTATATTAAAACTTTTCTTCATTAGTTGGCAAGCTTTCTAGAACTTTCTAAGTGCTGAAGTTGACCGTTTATCCTTTTGCTTGTTGGCTAACAGCCTATCAAACAATTTATAGGCATTGAAACTAGGGAAACTGTTTGTAATTAAAGCTTAGTACTTAGTTAGTACCTTTCTTGATAATTAGCCAATCGCGTCGAGTAACTTGTAAGCTGTTTTCAATTAATTGGATTCTGAGTAAACTATCATATATTTTATGGAGATATAATAAAACGTACATAAAAAAATCTGATTGAGCGACAAAATTACTAATTAAACAACAAAATTCTAAATATATGTATCAGTTAGAACTGTGACCACACATCGCTAGAACCCAATCGAGTTCATATTGTATTGTTAGCAAAAAAATGGTCACCATTTTTAATAAAGACACCCAGTCTGTCACCCACTTAGTATTTCAGCAGTCATTATTCTGATTTTTTGTGACACCTTTACTTTGAATTTTAATTGGCTCGTTTAAATACAAGCCTATTTTATATGTCTATCGGTACCGATACCAATACATCAAATTGAAGCGTCTATCTGTGATTTCAAATTACAAACCAAACTATCTCATTAGTTAAGTGGTCGTAAGCGCGACTGCTATACTAGAGGTTCTAGGCGCGATTCCCCGAGGTTTTCATATGAAATTCTCAACAGGTCGGAGTCTGGATCTGTGCCCTAGGCTCACCCCTATTAACCTTTTGAACGCCATTGTCACATATATGTGACAAACGAAATCTTACCCTGAACGCCAACGTCACAAATATATGACAAAATATACGTCGCACCATATTATTATGAAATAAACAATTTAATCATTACTTTAGTGTGTTTTCACTACCTTGTGTAATTTGACAGAAAAAGTGGCCTAGCGTCAGGGGTACGGCGATATGTTTATACTCTGGCGTTCAAAAGGTTAAAAGGACCTAAGAATAAAGTTGAACATTTGTATATATCCCTCTGCCTAACCCTTCAGGGAATTCATGCGTGAGAGTATGTATGGTTAACACCTATATTATTTTATATGACTTTTATAGTATACTGAAAGATTAAAGTGGAATAATTCAGCTTAGAACAAATTAATTAAATATACTTTTTATATATAAACTCACGTCTTTTTCCCATGTGAAAAAATATAATTCTTCCATACTAATTCATGCTCTAAATGCATAAAATTCTGCAAGAAAAGCCAACACCAAAAGTTCAAGGTCGTTCAATGACAAACCTGTCATAAGTCACCCACATGATGTTTGTCACACTATTTGATAAGGGTTCATATCACGATAGTTCCAACAGATATTCATTCAGAGAATGAATTCTGTGAGAAAAACGAGAATACATTGTTTATCGCAGATTCATTTGTCTTTGTCGACCGTCGTTGTTGAGAAAGTGTCTATTTGAATGGCTAGTCGAGTATGATGTATTTTTCTTTTTTTTTTTATACTCTGTAGTGGAAGAAGAACAGGGAGGCTTTTGCCCTGCAGTAGGACGATCTTGGGTGATAATAATAATTTATAGTATACCATCACGCCTCTACTCCTTGTAGTGATAGGCAGGACTCCACCACTGTACTGTCACACTTCTACAGTAGGTTCTTCTTCATGACCTCTGCGCTGCCACAGACAATGCTTTAGAGGTGGCTAAGTTTTGGGCAAAGAACATATAACCAAACTAAAATAAAAATAAATAAATAAAAAAATACGTACCTTCGACACGAAGAAGAAGACAGTAGGTTCTTAATAATATTAGTTATTTTTATATTATATTATAATAGACAGTACCTACTAAATAACGCGAAAAATCCACAAAGATTTGATATTTTTTAATGGAATAACTTGGCATACGAGCAGGCGAGCTACCTGATGGTAAATAGTCATCGCCGTCCATGGACACACTAAAACTAAAAGAAGTTACAGATGCGTTGCCGAGCCTATTTAAGGAAAGGGAAGGGGTGGGAGAAAATTAGAAGGAAGGGGACTGAGGGAGGTATTGGGTCTCCGGCGCTCCACACTCACCGTACGAAACGCAACAGTATGCATACTGCTACTTGACGTCGATATTCTGTGGGAGGGAAGTACTTCCCCGGACGTGCGGACCCATTCATGCTGACAAGTCAGCAGGCACTACCACTCCATTTTTCTAGTGAATGAAAAATACGATCTCAGGCAGGAGTGGAACCTGCGTCCCTCCGGGTAAGTAACTGTGAAGCGTTTGGACGGACTGGTGTACTTAATCGGAGGGACGCAAGTTGACTCTTGCCTAAGATCGTATTTTTCTTTCACTATAAAAACTTAACAAAATATTTTTAATAAGAATATCTCCTGCCTAAATTCTCTAGTTATTAGCAAGACAGGCACATGAACGCTATACAAAGTTGGGTCGAGCTCGTTTTGCATAATGATGACATTTCCAAAACACTTCAACAACACCCGGTGGATTATGAAACGGTTCAGTTTAATTCTTGCGAATCTTCCTCGTCCCATAGGAATAGAAAACAGTGTTTAAGGAAATTGCATATTTTTGAAATGGAACCAATTTAAGGCAAATTGACATTGAATATTTTGTAAGGGACCGATCGAACTTACATTTCGAAGGGAAAAAAAATTAATAAAGATTTAAAAGAACAATATTTACCTATATAATACTGTACTCTCTGTTTTTGTACGCACGGCTACGATTCAAGCTATACAAAAACAGGCTGGCCTTGAATTGTGCGAAAAACCTTTACAATGGGAGTTCAGGACAAACTGGTTTTGTATAGCTTGATGTGTAGCCGTGTGTACTTGATGAGTGAACGTAATAATCTAATTAACAGGTTATGCTTGGCTAAGACGGATATTCTATAATGTATAATTAGTACGCTAGAGGTTCTGGGTTCGATTCCCAGGACGAGCAAAGTGTTATTGGGTTTTTCTATGAAATTCCCAGTAGCAGCTCGGTGTCTGGATTTGTGCCCGGTTAATGGCAATAGGCTCGCCCCCTATTACATGGGACCTAAAAACATACGGGCGAAATGTGGGTGTACATTAGTACACCTCTGCCTAACCCTTCGGGGAATACAGGCATGATGGTATGTTATGTGTAAAATAAGTGTTAGTGTTATGAATATTGATGCTTATTCATTTACATTGTTCCAGAGTGCCAACTCCTCGCAGTTCAGTGTCGAGCACGAGCAGCACAGGCACCGGTTCTCGCCTGGCCAGGCTACTAACACAGGGAGTACGGGGAACTCCTGAGGATGTTGGTGCTGATGCGCCACGGAGACTTAGCTGGGAGCGGTAAGTACAAAACGTCAAAACATAATTTATTTAAGATAGACTACGAGGCAGTACTTTTCAACGTCATTTTTACATTTAAGTAGTAGTAGTGCCTGCCAGCATGAATGGGTCGCACGACCGGGGAAGTACTACCCTCCCACAGAATATTGACGTCAAGTAGCAGTATGCATACTGTTGCGTTTCGTACGGTGAATGTGGAGTTCCGGAGGCCAAATTTCATCATCAGTCCCCTTCCTTCTCCTTGTCTCTTTCCCCTCCAGTTTTCTTAAATAGGCTCAGCAACGCATCTGCAACTCCTTTGGTATTGCAGATGTCCATGGGTGGCGATGACTACTTACCATCAGCTCCCCTGTCCGTTTGCCGAGTTATCCCATAAAAAAAAAATATATATTTAATCAATAATTTTGGGGAAATTTCTCACCCATAACTTTCCACAGCTTCTGTCTGTTGATGATGTGATTTGGAAAAAATACTGTTCGTTTATTGTTAAAATAAAAATAGCGAGCAGACGTATTACCTCGATTACCCAATTACATGCTTACAAACAAAATTTATGATAACATTAATCAACATGAGAAGTGCTTTGAGTAATAATAAAAGCTTGAAAAAAATGTATACTACAAGTTATATTTTTATAGAATACTATCATAAAAAAAATTAAGGGGAAACATATTCTAGCGATTATAGTATCTAATACATTACAAATAGAACCTCGATTAGTTTACAAATAACACCAAATCCTAAAAAGATAACAGAAGAATCGAAACAATAGGGACTGGGTTGCCAAACCAAACCTTTCACAATAATATTACTTTCACCTTCCCTTATCTTATTTTCGCTAACGAAACTCAAATAAATGCTGGAACAGTTATGAAGAGATAAAAGTTTTGTAACGTGCGTGCCCTTTTGGAGATTACAAGATAAGCCACCGTATTACCAGTTTAGTCGTGATTATTGTGAAATTAAACCATGGAGATTGAACGAAATAAGAATTGATATCGATAACTTGAAGCTGACACCTAATACAGAATGATTACATTATACACTTTTTTGAGTATTTCACATGACCTACACAAATGTCTTGCTCATCTGGTATCTTCATGCGACGGGCCGTTGAGCTCCCTAAAAAATGGTTGTGCTACGATGACTGATGTATGCGTGCCGTCAATTAGGGGAGGTCAAATCAAAACTGATCAAAACTTTCATCAAAATGCCTGTTCAGATTTTGCTCTACATTGTAAATCTCGCATATCTAATAATATAACTATTGTCTGGACTTTAAAAGAGACCATGTTTCTCTGAGTTTGTTTAAGCATTTCTCTTCTTTGAGGGCGTCAGTAGAAAATGCCGGCGCCATCTAGTTTAAAAAATATTAAAACATCGACGTAAAATCTTTAAAATATCTATTTACAGAAATAAATATCATTTCATTTCATTTCAATAACGCTTACCACTAGCTTACCACCATTATTTAAAAAAGCATTTAAAGAAGATGCCCGTACGAATGTCTTTTATATATTAGTCAGCCACTAATATATAAAAGACATTCGTGCGGGCATCTTCTTTAAATAAACTAAGATTAATATTCTTGTTTTTAACATGTAACGAAAGAAAAATAATTTATTCATGGGTAACCATGCAAAAAACAAATTCATTAACTCTCCGACTATTTCCATTGTTCAATCTAGACAAACATGACGTAGGTACACAAAAACCTTCCAGAGTCTAGACAGTATAACTTATGCTAACTAGATATATGAGATCTTACCTTCGAAGGTCAGGTGAGATCTAACGTCCGATGTAATAGATATCATAGTAATATATTTCGCTAGTGAACGCAAACGAGGTTGATCGGTTTCATCGAAAGATCTCACTTATAACAAGAAATATTATTCGCATATAGACTTTGAGTACTTGAAAGGTAAGTACAGTAAGTTTTATTATATTATTTTCGATGTTATTGCTAATTCTTTGTCTCATTAAACTACTGGATTTGTCCATTTGATCCTGTTTTTTCCAAATATTTATCCAATTAGGAAATATAAGTTGTATCTCCTAATTGCATCTCACATGCACAAATACTCAAACCTGAAACAACTATCTGCACTGCAGCCGAATCCGTGAACTTTAAAAATACGTTTATTTTCATTCAAAATACAATCAAGGTGTACTAATATTTTAAAAGGGAATAATATTATAATTAGGTTTTTTTTATAATCGATAAACTCTTAAAAAAACTGTACCAATTTTAATAATTCTTTCACCAGTAGAAAGCTACATTATACTTATTTAACATGTTATTTATTATTCCGCAGCGTAACAGGAATACTATGCGAGGCCGCAGTCATCTCTTAAGTTTAAAATAAACTCATTCCTAAATTGAAACCTCGACACAAAACATACGACACAAACGCTGGTGTAATATTAGCCGTTAACACACCTAATCTCATAAATCTTGCCGCCGGCTTGATAAAATACAAGCAGTATAAACAAGCCGACAGACTGACACAGAGTAAACAGAACAATACAAACAATCCCTGACTACTGACAGATTGTTTGTGTGCGATACCTTTCCTGTGTTAGTCTGTGAAAGCAGCCTCAATAGCATAACGGCATTTTCGGTATTGGCTTCACTTTGCACGTAGCGTACACGTAGCTACACCTACTTTACTCTATTGGGATTAGAATAGGATACAAGTTCGAATCCAAGACACGCAACTCTGACTTTTCGCGATTATGTGCATTAGCATTCGCTTAAACTGTGAAGGAAAACATCGTTGTGTCTGCATGCCTGAGAGTATTTCTTGATGGAGCGTTAATCTGCTAATGCCAATAAGACTAGGTGTCTAGTTGTATAGGACTATAGTTTAGAATAATAAAAATCATTTATTTCGACTGAAAGTTTACAATAATACACTTAAATATTATACAGCAGTGTAGCGTAGTGTAGTTTTAAAATTACAATGTCATAACAGGCGAATATATATCCGACTTGGTCGATGGTAAGACTTTTTAAGTTTCTGATAGGCTGGCAACCACCCTTAAATCGAAGTCTGTTGTAAAGCAATTTAGTATTTTTACGCGTGAAAACCAGTTCCTGCTAGGTCAGCTGAAGCTTTGACAGTCTGCAGTCTGTAGGGGCTGATATGGCTCAGCAACGCATCTGCATCTCCTTTGGTCTTGCAGGCGTCCATGGGCGGCGATGGCAGCAAATAAATTAAAAAAAAAATACCTTTTATATATTTCTTCTTCTTCTTCTTCATCCTGCTGCCATCAAATGCTGGATGTAGGTCTCTTCATAAGCACACCATCTCGAACGGTCTTGAGTCTTCCACATCCAGTCCTTATATTTTTACTATTCTATATTTTTACTATTCTATTAATTTACTAATGAGCAATGTAACTTTAACTTCAATTATATGAAACTGCGTGGCGGTCATTTCGAGGGTTACCTTAACTTTGTAATTATTTATATAAAGCTATACGCGTCGCTGCATTTCAATTAAAGTTTCTAACCCTGCATCCACCGCGTACTTTTACACTTCGTTAATTTAATTTGTACTTTGCAAGTGTTTCTGTACATAAAAGGTTATAATTACAGTTACATTAGAAGTTTAGATCAAAGTAATGAGTCTAACTTCAAGTTTAAATTGAAAACAAGACGGCCATGAAACTTTAATAAAATTTAATGTGATTAAGCTTCATGATCAACCCATTACATTGTCCCACTGCTGGAAAGAGATCTCCTCTTAGAACGAGAAGGATTAGGCTATAAGCCACCTAGCCGCTAGCCTACTCCAGGTTGGCAGACTTCACACGTCAGCAAGGAAATCTTTCAGGCATTCAGGTGTCCTCATGATGTTTTCCTTCGCCGTTTAAGCGCGTGATAATTACTTATTTATACGCGCATGACTTCGAAAAAGCTATCACTGCACTTGTGATTAAGCTTAAAAAATGGTTATTTATAAAAGCATCATTATTTTTTGAAAATTGAAGCGGCGGTAGCCGAATGGCTAGGGCGTCGGACTTGTGATCATGTGGTTGCCGGTTCGAAACCCACCCATTACACTACCGACGTGAACCCACTCGTAACACAAGCATTTAGCTTATCACGAGGGGTTAACAAGATTACTAGTAATGTGGGACCCACATTGCTAGTAAGCTTGTTTATAAAAAAAAAAATATATTTGTGCACTTAAAAAAAATCGAAGAAGCTTATATTTTATGTATTGTTGTATTAAAGGTTGTTTTCGAACTTATGCTTCTCGCTATTGCGCAGTCTCATATTTTCAGTAACAAAATGGTTTAATCCAGACAAATTCAGGTATGCTACACAGGTACCTGTTTAGCTGGAAATTGTCTCGTAAAACTGCGCTCCACGCTTACATTGTACACGTTGGAATTAGAAATGCTCTATGAGTATAGTGATATTACTATATCACAAGGTAAATAACGGTGAAATATCGACATTTACCGTGTTATATTGTTGAAATGACTGCATTTTATATTTTAAATTTATTTATAAGTGACACAAACACCACGTGAAATTAACGTTATCACGTAATGGGGTTGTTAGCAGTGTTGGTTTCCTATAAAATATCACGTAGTGGCTTTGACGGTTGGTTTCTAAACCTTCTGTTTGTTTAAAAGAAAGAAAAAATCTTACTTATCCAACACCTAAGCACACATAACATAATAGTTAAATAAACCAAACCAACAAGCAACCAACACTAAGCGGCGGTAGCCTAATGGCTAGGGCGTCGGACTTGTGATCATGTGGTTGCCAGTTCGAACCCCACCCATTGCACTACCGACATGAACCCACTCGTAACACAAGCATTTAGCTTAGCACGAGGGGTTAAAAAGAAGCTTTTTTTTTTTTAAAAAAAAAGAATACTAGTAATGTGTGACCCACATAACTATACTTTGTCCATTATGAGAACCGTTTTTTGACAGATACCTTTGACTGCCTTAGAGCGTAGGTGTTCCAGATTACGTAAAAGTTAACTTTGAAATGCGTCACAAAATAAATGTATTATCTACCTTATGATAATCAATTATCTTAATTATGATTCCTTGCAGACATTATAATACCATAAATGTAACGGATTTTCCAAAAAAAAAGATTATTGTTAAGCGTATTAAATTTAGTTACATTCTACCGTGTCTAGTGATGCAATCGAATGTATTCGCTGCAATCATTTTGAACATTGACATTAAATCAGTATCGGAAAATGGTATCCACTCTAATATCAATAAAATATAAATTAAACAATCATTTTGAAAAGAAATGGATGGAAAATGAATATTATACAAAAAATAATACAATCAGATGAATATTATACATATTTATTGGTCGTCGTTGCACCATTTTCGATTCGATTCCCTAACAATCGATAGTCACTACTAGACAGTAATCAAAGTGTCAATAATCGGGTCGATAATCGCATTGTTACGTTCCTGCAATCACTAGTTCCATCTGTCAAAAAACGATTCACATAATGGACAAAGTATAGTAAGCTTTTTTAAAAAAAAAAAAAAACAAAAGGGTTAAACTAAAAAAAATATTAAAAAAAAACAGAAGCCCTAACTAGTAAATATTTTCAAGATCTTAATATAATGCTAAAGGCTGGGAAATTGACCTTGCGACAGCGACATTATGAGTCAGTAAATACTCCAATTCTTTATAAAAATATTTCTCGGCCCATTACTCTTGAGAGGGCCCAAAAGCCCATACATTCTTGTCACAACATAAGTTACATTCACACTCCCCTTTGGTCATATTTGGCCTACGATTGATGCCGCCTATTTGTGCTACGAGCCGCTACGTGGCTACGTGGCTACGTGGCTACGGTGCTACGGTGCTACGCGTACTGCTACACAAGGAATATGGTTACGACGTAGGCAATATGACACAGTTACGAGTATTTAGATGAAGTAACATTGTTTTACGTCGTGTTTAGAAGTGAGATAAAGGTTTATGGCTTCGTTATATGTGACTTCTTTTGCCCTATATTATTCTCTCTGAAAGAACTGTTTGGGAATAATTATAAAGGCACTTAATATCGACTAGACTAATGAGGCAGTCTTATCAGAAATAAAATCACAAATTAAGTTTAAGCCCGAAAACAAGTATTATCACTTTATTATTATAAGGCATTTAAAAAATTGTCGCCAAGTTTTTCGCTCCCCTGTTTCTAGGCTTTCATGACTATCACCCACATTCATAATGGGTTAAACGTCCCATTCCCTTAAATGTGTAACTTTGGTTAACTTAATGACCCGTTAAATAATTTATCCTTTTCATTTCCTTTAAACATTTTCACGAAATATTAAGAACATATTTAATTATATTTAATATCTTTTACAACGGCCCTAATAGCAGAAGTTGTGGAAACTATATCTCATAGACTCACTGTTTTATATCTTTGAATTTCACACATCATAATTATACAACATATTATTTATAATTAATTTTTAACTTCATTACTACATTTCCATAGTCTTGCTTGATTGGTGGATATTTTTGCGAGATATTAAACACTATACAACTCAGATAATTATTATCTTTTTAAATTATTTTCATATTAAATGCGAAATCAACAAATTATATTGTTTCAAAACATTATTTAGTAGCTTTCACATACATACATAAAGAAAGCCGTTCTTATTTGCGCTGTCCAAGTTGGACAAAATGTATCCGTCCATTATAAGATGTTGAGTTACCAGCGGACATACAGACGGACGGCAGTTCCAAAAATCATAAATTCAGTTTTGGTACAGTACATTACATACACGATTATTAAATATATAGATTATTCACGTAGATTGGTAAAAAAGAAAGGAAGGGACCAATCCGAAAACCAAACCCATTTATCATACTTTTGGGACTTTTTGTGACATAATATTACCCTTACAGAATAACCCTTCAGGTTGTTTGTGCCTGTCACATAACGTGACACAAAATGTATAAGTAATTTCACAATTCTAGCTTCCTGATATAATTTAATGTGATACGAACGTCAGGTTTTCGGGTCGCTGAGTGCGGCATATTGACATTAACTCATTTTCTGTTTATGAGTGCAATTTGCGGTTAATGTATATTGTTTATTTTATTTGAGGAAGTGGAATTTTACTGCTCAGTTGTCGTTTGAACTCTTAAAAATGTGGATACTTACGAAATAGTGATATTATTTTTAAAATTTAAATTTCCTTAAATATAAGGAAAAGGCAATTTTTTATGACGGTTTTCCGACATGCGGTATGATTTTTTATCTCTAAGTGGCATCATATCTGGCAGTGAGATAATAATTTATCTTGACACTTTCTTTATTGGAAATCTTTCAGACTGTCCAACGATTGTGAAAAGATTTTATTCTACATTATACATTTTTTAAAGTTGCAGATTTTTGCAATCGTGGCATAAAATTAAAAAGATAGTTTTATTTACCGTACAAAGCACTGAAGGAATGAAGAGACGGGACTGTCCACTTAAAAAGCTTTTCATTATGAAACTGCAGTTGTGCCATGATGAACCAAAAGTTTGAAGTTTCCTCTTGAAATATGAAAGAGTTATTAAGCAGAGATGAGTAGATTGTGTAATTCAGAAAGAGAACACTTTAATATTAATGCTAGAATTTCTTTTTTAATTCCATAGTCTGAAATATTATAAGCTGTGACACGGGGCCTCTGCCCAACAGTGGGACTGGAAAGAGCGCAAAGGGACGTTGGAAAGTTTGTTAAAATTGTATATTTACCTATACGTACGAGGTGTACCAATTAACACCCACATTTTGCGGGTATATTTAAGTCCCATGTAATAGGAGACAGGCCTATTGTCATTAACCGGGCACAAATTCAAACGCTGAGAATTTCAAATACAATAAATTACAAGAACATATATTTCATACAATAACACTTTGCTCGACCTGGAAATTGGACCCAGGCCTTTAGCTTAGCGGACGCGCTTGGTACCACTAGACTATTGAAGAAGGCATTGATTCTTTATTTTTATTTATCGACTTTTAAAAGTATCTATCGACTTGTAAAAGTGTCTTTAACAGATCTATTTACAGAAATAAATTTCATTTCATTTATTTTCCCGAAATAAAGTTTTATTTCAATGTCATAATGCTCACAAGTGTCAGAAACGAGTATCTCACATTATTTCTTTACTGAAAGTTTTTTTTTAAATAATCCCTCACTTAAAATATCTTGGGGCGAGATTCCCAGCTAGTCATCTATCAGATACCCTCCTAATTTATTCATACGACTTAAGTCAGCCCATATCTTACGTCTGCCCCGCCTAAATAGGATGATGAAGTGGTTAAGAGTGTTAGACCGAAAAATGTTGATAATATTTTGTGTCAGTTAGTCTCAAGGGTTGCAAAAAATATTGGGTTAAAATGCTGAATTAGGCCGTGTCCAGGTGGGAGTTAAAATATATTTTTTTTATTAAGATTTATTCTTATTGCAGTGCAGTGATAGCCTAGTGATATGACCATTGGACTGCCAAGTCAAAGGTCTCGAGTTCGAATCCAAGGCACGCACCTCTGACTTTTCGAAGTCATGTGCGTATTAATAATTAATTATCACGCACTTAAACGGTGAAGGAAAACGTCGTAAGGAAACCTGCATGCCTGAGAGATTTTCTTGAGGGTGTGTGAAGTCTGCCAACCCGCAGTAGGCTAGCGTGGTGGACCATAGCCTAATCCCTCTCGTACTGAGCGGTGACCCGTGCCCAGCAGTGGGACAATGTAATGGGTTGATGATGATGATGAATTCTTATTTCATTTATTTAACCTTTTGAACGCCAGAGTATAAACGTATCGCTGTACCCCTGACGCCAGGCCACTTTTTCTGTCAAATTCCACAAGGTAGTGGAAACACACTAAAGTAATGATTAAATTGTTTATTTCATAATATGGTGCGACGTATATTTGTCATATATTTGTGACGTTGGCGTTCAGGGTAAGATTTCGTTTGTCACATATATGTGACAATGGCGTTCAAAAGGTTAAGGAGTCGGCAATCAGCTGATAGATAACGAAACTGTCTGTCTATGATGCACCCAATTATTTATACGTATATGGTCATATCTAGTAGACTATTTTATAAAGCGTGGGTAAAAACTAGTAATATTAAATGCGAAAGTAACTCCGTCTGTCGACGTCACTCCCATATCGCTGAACAGATTTTGACAAAATGTAGTAAAAAAAAAGATTGCATCCAGAGGCAGCACATAGACGACCATGTTTTTTTTTGTGTATGGTTGTTTGCGATGTGACTAAAACCACATGCTCCAATACGAATGATGACTGATTTTCAAAAACTGATCTAAAATATTCATATGTATATACTATTTCCGAAAAATATTTTTTTTCTGCAATTTAAAAAGGTTTTTGATACAAAAATGCGATTTTAATTCAATGTTTTTAAATTAGCGCGAAAACGGTCCCTGATGTCATGGCGTCTGCTTATGACGTCACTTCTATGTTTTGACATCGTATACATTATAAGATTAAGGCCGGGTGGTACTGCAAAGCCCACATAAAAATGTTTTGAAAACTATTTTTTTAAGTAGTAAATAGTAAAATTAAAATCTGAGAAAATAAATTTATATTGTTGAGTATATATTCTAGGGAACACGTACAAGGGAAACACGATTTGATAAAGTTGGCTCGATAGAATAAATTCGCAAAGATACCTCTTTTTTTGTAATTTTATCTTCCATTTTCGGTTTTATTCTTAAAATAATAAAACCGAAAATTATTTGACATCATGTTTTATTTACTAAAAATAAAGTTCATAGATAGCTCGAGAGATTTTACCCGATAGATTTTCTTTATTACATTAAATTTTTAATCAATTATTCAAGTAAGTTACGAGGCGAGACACTGACTGAGCCTGAGCCTCGCCGAATGGATCGTAAATTACCTACTTGAATAATCGGTTCTTCACTTCTACGATGGACCCACATGAGAAATGCATGTTTGCAGCCACCTTGTGAGGCAACACAGTCATGGCATTTTACCGATATAACTTCTTCCTTTACTTCGTCAACTATTAACGAATACGCGTGGACCTTGTGTTCTGGGCAGATTTTTGATTTAACTATAAGTACATAGATTTCCATCGCGTTTTAACTGAATGTAGCTAATCGCGTCGTCCCCATAAGATGGCCTGGAGGACCTAAAACAAAGAAATCGATAGGAAAGCATATTTTATAAAATCAAAACAATAGTAAAACTAAACATACGAATCTGTGCTTTTTAAAAGTGATTTTATTTTTTTAATTATAGTAGGTATCATACAAATAATAATAAATAATACTTACATTGTAGTTTTAACATTTCTAAATTCTGCTGAACAGAAGTCTTTGTTTAATACCAGGAACTGCCCCAGCATTAACAAATCAACTCTGGGCAAATTAGAGCTGTTTGCCTTGGTAAACCCTTGTTACATTACTTAATAAGTTCTTACACAAGTTGTAGGACAAAAGCTAAGTAATATACAATTAGGAAATACATAATAAACAATTTTAAGCGCGGAGATCGTCGAAATTCCTACGAAATTTACGTGACAGTTCAACATAGATGTGACGTAATTGAATCTGATTGGTGTTCAACTGAACATGGCGGACTTGTGTATTTTGTAGTTTCATTTTATCAAAAAAATTAATAATCCCGTGTTATAAATAAAAATAAATATTATTTTCTAAACATATTAATTATATTTCAGTATATGAACATATTATTTTACTAATTCTTGCTTACCGTCATCATGCCTATTGTATTTACCCTAACATTTCATTGTTAGTCTTAGGACTTCAGTGTTAGGTTCTGTCTCATTAGTCTAGTGGTCCTAAGCGCTGCTATGCTAGAGGTCCTGGGTTCGATCCCCAGGTCGAGCAAGATGTTATTGGGTTTTTCTATGAAATTCTCATTAACAGCTCGAAGTCTGGATTTGTGCCCGGTTAATGGCAATAGGCTCGCCCCCTATTACATGGGACCTAAACATACCGGTGAAATGTGGGTTTACATTAGTACACCTCTGCCTAAACCTTCGTGGAATACAGGTGTGATGATGGTACTAACATTATTCATTAATATACAAGCTAATAATACAATTTTATGCTAAATACTTTACGTGTCAAAGTACCCGAGTAGTTCTGCTTATGATGTGTTCGTCTAGCTAGTTTCATATTAAATATCATTCAAGGGAATATTATTTGCATATTTGCAATTTCTTCAACAGAAGTTTATTCAACTTGATATTTTATTAAGTTATTTAAAATGCAAGATGTTCTTTTCAAAATTTCGAATTTGGAGTTTACATAAATTAGTTCATTTATATTTCTGTAAGTTCTAAGTTTTTTTTCTACTAAGTCATGAAGGCTCCTTGAGTCCTTGCTAAGTAATAACTACGCCGATCCGTTGACGTGCAAGGTTAAGCTGCGTTTGCCGCGGTTAGTTTTTTGATGGGTGATTATTCTTAGCACAATAAAACCTCTCCTTGCCTCAGAAAGCACGTAAAGGTGGAAATTTTCATAAAATAATACGTAGCTGTAGTATGTATGTATATATATGTATGTATGTGTGTATATAAAATACAAATTTCGGTTTATAACATATTGACTTACCGTTCCCCCCATTCGCGTCAACGTGATTGTAACCGACGTGGGGTGCGCCACGTCAGCCGACATTATCCGCGTCACTGAACACTGCGGAAATGTATGTTACACGGTTCATATTGAATTGTTAACAGATGGAAGCTATTTGTCGAATATCATTTAAATATCATACCTAAATACTCGTATTAAGTTTACATTAGGTTATTTTAGTGAAGATCGATTCGACTGCGGGCATGATTTGAACCTGTGTCTTCTGGTTAGATACACCAGACGGCGAGTTCTACTTGTCATTAGGTCGCAATTTGCCTTTAACTGTTGAATTTACGACTTTGAGGTGACGTCAGTTAGCATGGACAATAAAAATTGCAAGAATAGTAGCAGTCAGGAGCCCGAAAAGCTTGTAGAGAGGCGAGGTGATGTTGCCTCTCCAACTAAAGGGAGGATACTCCCAGGCAGGTGTTTTTGCCTGGCGGGCTACGGCCCGACGGTTGATGTCAGGCGGTTCTATATATGCGAGTCGCGCGGTAAACTCCACTTGCGCGATTCAGGATTTGCTCGACGTAGTTCCATGTAGCGCACTAGATGTCGCTACAAGCTTGACAACCAGTCTATCCTCAGAATATTGGTATTGCCTAGAAGTTGCGTTGCAGGTCTGATATTCAGTCATCATTCCGCATCTAATTAGAATGGAAGCTGCCCATATAAGGAAAATTGCTAAGAGGATATTGAACCAGGATACTCAATATCTAGATGAAAACAAGTTGATAATCAGATGATTGAACTGATTCCAACGATAATAATGACACTATTTAGATTAAAATTCTGTCGGCCATATTGAAAGGGCCACTGTTCGGTCCTGTGACACGGTAACATAAGCTTCGGATATCCTGTTTCGGGAACAATGGTCTTTAGATAAACAGGTCACTTCTAATGGGATGACGTAACCACACGTCACCATGTGTTTTTCTTAGGCTATGTACAATCAGGAGCATAATTAGGAATATTTTTTTTTACCATAGTATTTTCGCAACTATAATTGTATTGGGGTCACCTAAATTAGCATTCGTCATTACAGGAAAGAATCGCTTTCAAATATACGTGTATATAAATATTTATGATCGTCAATGTACACGGTAGCTCGCTGTCTACCAGCTGGCGTTAATGCCTCACGCTCACGCTCACTACATAAAAATCATCCCGATACCGATGACTACTTGATTTTAGCGTGCGAAAATTCTCATGGTCTTCCACCCCTTGGAGAAGGCGATATGGCGTGTCGGATTCCACCCATGGACCGTCCCCTTACCTACCGAATATAACCACTTGGGTGTTTCGTGTCACCACTCTTTGTTAGGACCATTGGGGCGAGTTGTCTTTCCTCCGCAACCCCAGCAATGGTGGACCGCTATTGCGGTCTTCGGTACTATTGAGAGGGACTTTTCTGTGTAAGCAGTTTAATAAAACTACGCAACTTAAAGCGAAGTGTGACATAACGTCGGGGATAGTGAAAATCCGCATAACTTCCATTGGATATTTCGCGGGCAATGCAATAATAAAAACAAAAATATTAACTTATACGAGTAACCTGTTAACCTACAAGTAATGCAGATACGCGGACTTTACGTATGATAGATTCGCGGATTTGCAAAATCCCTAACGATAAGTCAGATTATCATAATTAAATAAATAGTCGTTAAGTAGTCTAACTACTTTCACTCGGTGGGTAGTATCTTCTCGCAACCGGCGCGTGTGAATGAAAAGATAAATGTGGAGGAAGCAGATATGCAAGAGTGGTAGCAAGTGGCAGTCGTATAGTTTCTGCCTACCCCTGTGGGAAAATGGCGTGAGTGTATGTAAATAATAGTTGTACCTACACGTGACCTACGTTTTCAGTTAGCAACGAGTCCTGACGCACTGCGGGTTTGTTAGTGGCGTAACCTCGCATCGGATGACACCGCAATTAGTCGCTTGCCTTCGTTAAACTAGGACTCGATCGAAATTTAAAGTCTGGAAGACAAATAGAAAGAAAGAAGACAGAATGTTTATTCTAACAATCACAATACAAGACAAAATATCAAATACACAACAATAGAATCAAGTCCTATCCTAAGTAAAAGTACGTTATCTTGTGCGATGTTGGAATGGGTCCTATCTAATTAATTGTTACACAAAATTTATGTGATGATTCTCTTGAATGATTTTCGATTAGAACATTAGTTTTTAAGGTTTTTAGACGGTATGATAATCCGACATACCTTGCGCCCTACATAGGCAGCTCCATGAAGATTTTCCGCACCACAAAAAGAAGCCCCCCAGGCTCAATAATCGGCAGCACTCAATGCAAGTCTATAAGAAAAGGGATAGAAAGGTACGGGAAGGTACGAGTCCATGAGGCAGACGATGCGATACTGCGCGATTTTGCTGCAAATCAACCGCTGAACCTAATCAGAACTAGAAGAAAGCTCACAAGTTTGGCGAAGCGGTGCCGGTGGTAGCTTGATGGCTAGGGCGTCGGTCTTGCGATCATCTGGTTGCCGGTTTGACACCCACCTATTGCACTACTGACGTGAACACATTCGCAACACAAGCATCACGAGGGGTTAACAAAAATACTAGTAATGTGTGAGACACATTGCTAGTAAGCTTTTTATTTTAAAAAGTTTGTGTGTTTCGTGTGACCACAGCCTTAGAGAATGGCCTTCTTTCGTCATTATCGGATTATTATTTTAAGGGGGTTTAATGGACGAAATTGGTTAATGTTAAGAGCTGTTTGTATGTGTTGTCTGTTTGTATGTTTTCCTTAAGTTATTTAGAAAGCGGCCTTAAATTATTTTAGACAAAATAATATGTTATTAAGCCAGTAAGTAATTTAGGAAGCAGCTTTTAATGATAACATTCCATCACGCCTGTATTCCTCGAGGGGATAGGCAGAGGTGTTGTGTTGTGAGGTAAGCTAACTGTAATTTACACCCACATTTCGCCGTTATTTAGGTCCCCTGTAATAGAGGACGGCACAAATCCAGACGCCGAAATGATAGAATTCCGAACTGAGAATTTCATAGAAACACCCAATAACGCTTTGCTCGACCAGCAGTCGCGCTTGGGACCACTAGTCTACTGAGGCAGCTTTTAATGATTATGGACAAAATTAAGCCTCATTGTTAAAAAAACCTTTATGATGAAGATTTAAGATTCATTTTCTAAAAAATTGTTTCCTATATTAAATTTATTTCGTATTGTGTGTTAGTTTGGTACCGAAAATTATCACTATGTAAGAATTACATTATGTAGATATAATATCATACATAACATAGAAGATACGCTGCGCAAAAGCGATAGTTCCAAACATTTAAGTATGTTTTATTTTGCAAAGATTAGATCCTAGCAAAGTAAGCTTCACATTATTATACATGTTAGCCTTTTCGACTAAACTTGAAGGTGACTAACTAGTAAGTGGTTAATAATGAAAATTATCAACACAACTTTCTTCAACAATCTACATACTACAAATTGAGAACAAGTTTAAGAACATAATTAATGCACAACTTGTATACCTAACTCCACGCTCCTACTGACGACAAAACATGTTGCAAACAACTGAAATGAAATGATATTTATTTCTGTAAATAGATCTTTTAAGACACTTTTACAAGTCGTTTTTTTACAGTTTTTTTTTAACTAGATGGCGTCGACGTTTCCTATCTGACGACCTCTGAGAAGAAACGTCGAAACAAACTCGGAGAATCATGGTCTCTTTTAAAGTCCAGATAATAGTTATATTATATGCGAGTTCAATGTAGGGCAAAATCTGAACAGGCCTTTTGAAGAAAGAACCATACCAGCTTTGAGTTGACCTGTCCTAACTGACGGAACGCATACATCAGTCATCGTGTAGCTCAACCATTTTTTAGGGAGCCCAACGACCCGACGCACAACGATACCAGATCAGCAAGACATTACTACCTATCCCACTCACTCTTTGAGAGTTAGATAGAGTAAGATAGATGTTCGCAACATGTTTTGTCGTCAGTGGGGTAAGAGTGAACTGATTGTTCAACTACGAGTGTCAAGTCTGCACCTAGAGAACTCACATCTTTTTCACTCGCAAAGCATCGCTAAACCCTTTCATATCATTACTTTGCAATCATACTCCTTACAATTCCATAAATCTTTTAGCTTACATACTGTCTAATGAACTCCATTTTTCAACACCATCAGTCTCGATAACTCACAAAGATGATTACCAAAATATACTTCCACACTTCGAAGTCAATCAATCATGAGTAAAAGTCGATGGAGCTCGACTTCATATCTTAAATTTAAATTTACAAGTCATGTTGTATTATCGAGTTAAGAATTTTGGGACTAGTCAGCATTACTTGCAGTTTTTAAGTAGATTAAGAACTCGATGAAGGACTTTGAAATATAACTTAAAGAAGTTAAAAATGTTCGCCTTTTTTCTAGAATAATATTCAAAGTTGATCACTGCTTAGAAAATGGTTGATAGGGTCAATACTATGTTCAATGATATAGTTGATGGTAAGATTAGAGTAGTGAATAAATAATCAAACGGTTCATTTAGTCTTCGAAAGTCAGCCTTCTAGTCAGTAGATTGGAGTAACCCGCAATGTAATATAGGTATCTATGTGCTCTCAATTCACTTAGCCTCCATTTCTAGAATGGGTCCCGACTGCTACAATTTATTTTATTAGCAACTTCGGGTTAATTGCAATCGGGTATGACGACTTGCTTGTTTTATCGTTTTTGCATTTTCAAATTACCCAGAAAAGCAGTCAAATTACCGTTTTTTCTTTTGACCTCATCTTAAAATTACTTCAGAGAAATGTTGACTTCCCAACTGGATGATTGGCGAGATCTATTGAAATTGTAAGTACTTTTCTATAGGAAGATTGTTATTCAGATTCTTTTAATTTAAGTTATTACGTATAGAATGAGGAGCGATAGCACCATAGACAGGTCGATACTTAAAAAAAAAACATTTCTAGATGCACCTGTTAGAACCAGATTTGGAAAGCAATTTAAACTTGGAACGTTTTGCCGTCTATGACAGTGTTTTTGGCGGGAACTTTTTCAATTTGGCGCCGAATAAGCTGGTTACTGCTGGACGAGACGTGAGGTCGGGTCGGATCGCCTGGATTCTACCAATCCGTATATAACAGGTGTTTTTCGAAATTCGAATCGAATACGACGATTTTTATTTCAAGCAGCGGTAGCTTCATGTACACACGGCTACAGGTCAAGCTTTACATTTACAGATTAAGCTTGTCTCGCATGGGCATTCCGTACAATATGAAGTCAGCTTAAACTTGATTTGTATAGCTCGACGTGTAGCCATGTGTACATACATAAATGCAGTTGAATTAGTATCAATTAAGCGGCGGTAACCTAACGGCTAGGGCGTCGGACTTGCGATCATGTGGTTGCCGGTTCGAAACTCACCCATTGCACTACCGACGTGAACCCACTCGTGATACAAGCATTTAGTTTAGTACGAGGGGTTAACAACGTTAACTCGCCTTCTTCCTAGCTATGTTTGGATCAGATTACTAATTTTTTTTTATCTTTATATAATTACCTATCTTAACAATCATGCCTCGTAACAATGCGGACAATCGATCAGCGTAATTCATATTTAAAATTATTTTGCTCCAATTAAAACATCATTATGGATGTTTCTTAAGTTTTTTACTGAAAACAAATTTCCAAGAGTCGACATTTTGAAAAATGTCTCGAATATCTATCAAAATATAAAATGATCTCTCATTAAAAATACGCTCGTTAACTGAAGTAATTTTGAAGTTCAGAAAACCATCAACAATATCGCTTAAATTAATGTAAGAAAATAGTGCATAAAAATTACTATAGCATTTGAGCTACCTACACACATAAAAAAGTAGGACTAGTAAAGACTCTTTGAAATGTTTACTTTCAGCACATTTTTGCTTAAGCTACTTCTGGATAGCCTTTGAATTACAACGCAAAGGTTAAAAATATATAGAAAATTCTATACATTTTAAATGAAAGTGAATTTTCAGTGAAAATATGAAAATGTTACAATCATGTTTGCATAACTGAAGTGGCTTTTATGTGATCATATTATTATTATTGTTGCTTATTTATATTGTAACTAGCTTTTCGCCCACGGCTTCGCCCGCGTGGTTTCTCAGTATGTATTATACATATAAACCTTCTTCGAGAACCACGTTATCTAACATAACGTACCATCACGCCTGTATTCCCCGAAGGCAGAGGTGTACTAATGTACACCCACATTTCGCCGGTATGTTTAGGTCCCATGTAATAGGGGTCGAGCCTATTGCCATTAACCGGGCACAAATCCAGACTCCGAGCTGCTATTGGGAATTTTATAGAAAAACCCAATAACACTTTGCTCGACCTGGGGATCGAACACAGGACCTCTAGCGTAGCAGTCGCGCTTAGGACCAATAGACTATTGAGGCAACCACGTTATCTATTGGTGAAAACAGCAGGAAAATCGGTCTTCGAGTTTATCGCAAACAAACAGACGAACAGACAGACGCGGCGGAGGACTTTGTTTTATGATATGTAGTATATAAACAAAGAATTACAATAACGATTATGAATCTGTTAATATAAAAAAAAATACCATAACCCACCATCACGCTTGTAGATGTGCTTGTTGTGGTAGGGCCACGCTGTTCGCAGCATGAATGGGCCGGCTTGACCGGGGAAGTACCACACTCTCGCAGAAGACCGACGTCCGAGTAGTAGCGTTTCGTTACTGCGCTTCGTTCGGTGAGCGAGAGGGCCGGAGGCCCAATTCCTCCCCCAATCCCCTTCCTTCTCCTTTTCTCCTTCCCCTCCCTTTCCCTAAATAGGCTCGGCAACGCATCTGCAACTCCTTTGGTTTTGCAGATGTCCAAAAGTTGATGATGTACACATACAGGTCATCAGGGTACTTTTGGTCCTAACGCTTATAAATATCTATTATTTGGACACAAATTTAAATGCTTTCGATATTATTGTCTGAGTCATCATAAACTGTCTCACTGCTGAGGCTACAGCTTTTTTCTCAGATCTCGAGATTTCAGGCTATAGTGCACCACGCCGACATAATACAAGTTGAAATACGTATGCAAGTTCCTTACGGTCTTGTTACGGTAATGGCGAATCTCACAAAACCCATGGCCGCATATGGCAAGGGAGGGCAAATGCAGGTTTAAGTCGGTAGAAACTCGACGTAACCGATAGACGATCCATGAGGAATGTCTGAGTTATGAAAAAGGTTTCCTCACGAGATTTTCTCTCTACGTTCAATGCACTGGTACTCAACCATTTTTTCATAGGGGCCACAACACGTGTTAGTCCTCGTGTCACGGGCCGCAAAAAAATATTTAAATGATTTAAAATAAAGTAACACACCACAACAAAAGTTGGGCGGGCCGCAGATCGTGTATAGCTGGTTAAATAGAAACATATTTTGTAGTTAATTTAAATACACACATGATTACTAAAAGTTAGACATATCTTGAATTCAAACTCGGGATTTACAACTCTAGTCTAAAGTAATATCACTAAGCTGTTATCGCCTCCTTACAATATCTGTTGTCGGGTCCTAAAGCCAATTGTTTTACTATTATGTTTGCTAATTGGCACCTTGCCGGGTTAATTAGAAAGCTGTGTTCGTCGAAGATAATTACCCATCTCGGCCCCGCCTCCTCGTCTCGTAAACAACTTTTATGATTCCAGAGACAAGAGACTGTTGACTGGAGTTGTTGGTACATCAAAACATCAACATGCCAATTGAAATGGATTAATTCTACATCTAAACTAATGAAGTCGCTTGTTCTAACTGAATTGAAAGCTGAAATTTGGATCAGGTTTATCATCCAATAAGAAAAGATTGTTGGGTATTATGTAACGTAAACATGATAAGAAATAACTTTTGGTAAGGACAACTTTAAAGGGGGGAAATGAAGCTTTGAACTTCGTATGGAAGTAGGTATTTGTTCTTTGAAAATATTGTGCATAAAACAATAATGTCTGAAATTGGAGTAAATCTAGCCGTGTGTGTGCTATTAGTATAAATTAATAATTTAGACTGCCTCATTAGTCTAGTGGTCTTAAGCGCGACTACTTAAGACAGTCATCGGTTCGAATCCAAGATCGGGCAAAGTGTTAGTGGGTTTTTATATGGTATTCTCAGTAACAGCTCGGAGTTTGGATTTTTGCCCTATTAATAGGCTCGCCCCCCTATTACATGGGACCTAAACATACTGGCAAGATGTGGGTTACATTAGTACACCTTTACCTTATCCTTCGGGGAATACAGGCGTGACTGTATATTATGTTAATAGTTACTCTGCATACGTATATGTGAATGGTAAACGGATTTCATCCTGAGTAAGGACATTAGAAGCTACCTTATGTCGTACAGCTACTAGAGAAATTAAACCATATTTCAGTGACACAAAGGACGTTTTAGATTGAACACTTCACATGGCAGCTGTCATTCTGACATGTATTTTATGCCATTGGGATAAAGTTTAATTTCCCTGGTTGCTCAGATAATTATGAACATTCTGTTCGCTCCGATATATTTGATGGTGACTGTACAAAAGTTATGAAATCCTTCTTAGTATGCGAGTAAAACCGCGTCATACAGCTAGTCTGTTTATAATAAGAAAAAACCGGCCAAGTGCGAGTCGGACTCACACACGGAGGGTTCCGTACCATTACGATTTATGACGTATTAAAAAAAACTACTTACTAGATCTCTTTCAAACCAATTTTCGTTGAAAGTTTACATGGTAATGTACATCATATATTTTTTTTAGTTTTATCATTCTCGTATTTTAGAAGTTACAGGGGGGGGGGGGACACACATTTTAACACTTTGGAAGTGTCCATCGCACAAACTATTCAGTTTAGAAAACGATATTAGTAACCTCAATATCATTTTTGAAGACCTATCCATAAATACCTCACACGTATGGGTTTGATGAAAAAAAAAATTTGACTTTCAGTTCTAAGTATGGGGAACCCCCAACATTTTTTTGTTTTTTTTTCTATTTTTGTGTAAAAATCTTAATGCGGTTCACAGAATACATCTACTTACCAAGTTTCAACAGCATAGCACATATAGTTTCAGAGAAAAAAGTCTGTGACATACGGACGGACAGACAGACATGAAGAATCTATAAGAGTTCCGTTTTTTGCCATTTGGCTACGGAACCCTAAAAATGAAAGTTCCTGAACGTATGGAACGCAGCCAGAGCATAGACAAACATTACTTTCTTCTATTGTTGTACCAGATGAATAGGTTTCATGCAGCGAGTCATCTTGGAGAGGGAATTGTCGGCACATTGCCAGCAACACTAACCTATTCAGATTTTTTGTATGAATGGTGTTTTTTTACTTAGTACCTAATAAGCAGGTTTTGTTTAGTCAATTGTGTAAGTGTTTTGAGATCATATGCCTATTTCTTTCTTTCGGGAGCGGTGATGGCAAAGTGATAACGGCCGCGACTTACGATTTGTAAGTCGTACTACCGAACACATTTGCTCGACCTGGTAATCTCGGATCAAATAAAAAGCTAATATGGAACCTTGCGAACAAAGAATTGAGTCCGGCTAAAACTACGCTTTGCCGTATACAAACACAATTACACGCACACACGGGTACCGAAACTACGCCTTATCTTGTCAGTCGAGCTATCAAGCTATCGAAAGCTCGACTGACAAGATAAGGCGTAGTTTCGATAGCTTGATAGCTCGACTGACAAGATAAGGCGTAGTTAACTAACATATGTGTGCGTGTAATTGTGTGTTGTACACGGCAAGGCGTAGTTATAGCCGGCCTCACTTCTTTGTTCGCAAAGTTCCATCTTAACTTTTTATTTGATCTGAGCTGGGAATAAATTCCTGGACCTCAGTACAGCAGCAGTCGTGCTCAGGACGACTGTGCTTTTCTACGATACAAGTGTGATGGTATGTTTATGACATTTAATTTTACAAAAGATTTCTTAAAATAATCAAAACTAACAAATTGTACTTTGCCCGAACACACACATTACCACAACATAATAATTGACACGATATTAGCAAAGTTTGAACCACCCGACAATCAAAGTTGCTAAATACAAGACCGTTATTACTTTACATCACTTTCCAAGCAGTTACGGCTTGCGCTAAATAAATAAACATGGTTATTGGTAAACGCTATCAACCCCTCAGGAGAATATTACGTCGTATTTTTTTTTCTCTAGCCGTTACTGTCCCACTGCTTGGCAAAGGCCTCCCCCAATTCCTTCCAGATGCTCTTTTCTTGCACCACCTCGAACCAGCCCTCGCGGTATGCATCCAAATCATCCCGCCACCTCTTTCTAGGCCGTAATTAATATCTTTTTTTCTATGACATACATAACACATAACATACCATCACGCCTGTATTATTGACGCGTGTTAGAATTTCAAATTTCGAATAGATCAAATCTATAGAAGTTTTTTTTTCCTCTTCATCAATTACAAAAGATCTTTAAACGATTTTCTTGAAACATAACTAAGAACACTCGATCAAAACACCTTTCAAACAAATACTACTACGATGCCACAACCGAACACACAAACAAAAGTGGGCAAACTCATAATACCCCTCTTTTTACGTTGGGGGTTAAAAATAAGCTTTCAAGATTTGTGTCATTAATAAAATGTTGCTAATTTCATCTTTAGACGGACGTCATATAATTTTTCGTGGCGAAGGTTTTCGGTCTTAGTAACATTTTAAAAAAGAAAAAAAGAGTCCAGTCTCGTTAGTCCATTGGAACCTTGGTACCAATCACGCTTGCGTGATTACTACACTAGAGGCCTTGTATTCGATTCACGGGGTCTAGCAAAGTTTAATTGGGTATTTCTATAAAATTCACAGTAGCCCTAACTCGGAGTTTGGGTTTGTACCCGGGTAATGGTGTAGTGTGTGACGCGGCTCATCTCGCAATAGGCTTGGACCTAAACATATCGGTAGGTGAAGGTACATTGGTACAATTCTGCCTAATCCTTCGGGGAGAACAGGCGTGATGATGGCAATAAAAAAATTCAGTAAGATTTTTTTTAGATTTCGAAGTGCGATAAAATATAGGCTCCTTTAAAGGTCTCTCAAGGTAGCTAGTCCATAGAACTTGAGGACAATATGAAACTTTAACCTATTGTTTCATTACCATCCACACTTTAGACATGAAAACTCCCTTATAAAGAGAACTGATGAGATCTTACAGCATCAATGCTGGGCGGATATTAAGCCGATATCTTGCTGTCGGGTGATGGGCAGACAGCGAGATTTCGGGACCAGATTGATGGGCAAGATAGCATTGCTATTTTAGATGAGGTATTTGTACAGTTATTTATAGAAATATATAGTAATAACATAACATTACACCTGTTTTTTCTAAAGGTAGGTATACTAATCTACACCTACAGTTCACCCTATGTTTAAGCTATAAGGGACGAGACTATTGCCAATTTGCCATTCTGGCACTCAATAGTGTGGTGTTCCTAAGAGCGACTGCTACGCTAGAGGACCTGGATTCGATTCCTAGGTCGAGCAAAGTGTTATTGAGTTTTTCATGAAATTCTTGCAGCTCGGACATTGTATTGTTGCCCGGTTAATGGTAATAGGCTCGCCCCCTATTATCTATATGGGACCTAAACATACCGGCGAAGTGTGGGTGTACATTTGTACACTAATGAGGCAGTCTAAATCTGTCTAAGTCTGAATCCAGGCTAAATGACTATATAAAACAAAAAGAAAGGGTTATTTTCTAAACTTATGTTTTCTAATCTGTTCTAAACACCAATTTCTGTAATTCAAACCGTTTGAACAAAGCACTTGATGTCGGTACAAATTCAACTCGTTGAATTAACCCTTGTTTGCGATGTAGTATGTATTACTGGAATTACTACTAAGTAGGTTTAATACATATTGTGCCGGCCCTGTGTATACGATTTGAAATTTACTTATTCACACACAACGCGCCGAGATGTTGGGTTCAATGTAATGGGATTTTAAAGTGTGCGTTACGTTTGCTCCACCAAGTTATCCAAACAGAAAAAAACTTCGCCAGAAACATTGTCGGAATTTGTCAAACATTACGTTACGTTCGCGCAGCCAACTTAAAACCCTTATAACTTATTTATTTCTATTTTGTCAATAAATTTGAATCAGAGACTTTGATAACTGCATTTTTCTTCATTCTTAGCTAACAAAATAAAATTACCCTTATCTCTGTGTGAAAAATAAATAATGTATGAAATAAACGCTTCTGCTCAGTCACTCTTATATTTAATTCAACAGATAACAGTGATTCATTGTTAGTACAATAGCTTTTGCCTATTGTAAATAAAA
The DNA here is from genome assembly GCA_958496365.1 of Subacronicta megacephala. Lineage (NCBI taxonomy): Eukaryota > Metazoa > Arthropoda > Insecta > Lepidoptera > Noctuidae > Subacronicta > Subacronicta megacephala. Next base: position 12,327,698 of record OY292521.1, read on the forward strand.
TATAGCCTAGTGATATGACCATTGGACTGCCAAGTCAAAGGTCGAATCCAAGGGACGCACCTCTGACTTTTCGAAGTTATGTGCGTATTAATAATTAATTATCACGTGCTTAAACGGTGAAGGAAAACATCGTGAGGAAACCTGCATGCCTGAGAGATTTTCTTGAGGGCGTGTGAACTCTGCCAACCCGCAGTAGGCTAGCGTAGCGGACTATAGTCTAATCCCTCTCGTAATGAGAGGAGACCCGTGCCCAGCAGTGGGACAATGTAATGGGTTGATGATAATGATGAAATTAAATAAAAGTGAACTTTTTATACAGCTGCGTACCCGGGGGTATTATCTGGGTCCATCCTGATAAATGTTAAACTAAACATACCATCACGCCTGTATTCCCCGAAGGGTAAGGCAGAGGTGTACTAATGTACCTACACCCACACTTCGCCGGTATGTTAAGGTCCCATGTAATGGGGGGAAAGCCTATTGCCACTAACCGGATATAAATCCAGACGAGCTGCTACTGAGAATTTACTGGAAAAACTCAATAACACTTTGCTCGACCTAGGAATCGAACCCAGGACCTCTAGCATAGCAGTTGCGCTTAAGGCCACTAGACTAATAAGGCAGGCTTAAATCAAAATACATAGCTGATAAATAAATGTATTTTAATTGACTATAATACTTTTGATTTCACTATAAAATATCTACAACCATTTTTGTATAAAAGTACCTCTCACTCTTATAACTCAGTTTGCATCAATCTACAGGAATGGCGGTCCAGAGCCCAAACTTGGTTTTTAAAAAATAGGTCCTAAATCCAATCTTCTCTCACATAACGACTTCTCAGAATACAAATAGGGTTTGCTGGCGCTCACTGAGGAATTCTCTCACAAATCTTGAGCGCTGCAATTTTTAAGAGCTTTCTAATGTAAAATATTTTATGTGTGTGTTTCAACACTTCTGTAGAACGAATTCTAGCTTATTATTTACTGCTGTTAACATAAACTATGTATATAATGGTAGCGCATTATATACATAGTTTATGTTAACAGCAGTAAATAATACATACATTCTATTACGCCATATATTCCCAGAAAGGTTAGGCAGAGATCTAGGTACTATTTAGTTAACTGACCCACCGAGACCCCGCCGTCCCACCTAGGGTGGGTCAGGTAACAGCTATAACCCACCGCTGGTATGTGTAGATTCCATGCAATAGGGGGCGAGCCTATTGCCATCATCCGGCCATCTACTGAAATTCAGACTCCAAGCTGCTACAGAGAATTCAATAGAAAAACTCAATAACACTTCGCTCGACTTGAGAACAGAACCTAAGACCTCTAGCGTAGCAATCGCAATTTAGGACCACTAGTCTTATAAGCCAGTAAGGGATAAATTTCCCTGAATATGTTTACCTTTGAAATGGAATTCTATACGAAATGATATGTCTAATTTCGGATAGGTACTCCGAAACATTAAATGTAATTATACCCAAACCTTTGTTAATATCACAGACATTTCCTTTATTACAAATAAATTAATTTTAAGCCCTACGTCAAGTGCACGGTAGTCTTATAAATTGGGCCGTTAGCATTTTGGATTAAAACCTCGTTTGTATTAATGTAGCGCCATCTGGTGGACAATGCCGATGACACAGGGGTATGTAGTTGCTAATGAGAACGATGCCTTGGGTGATACTATGTAATTAACTTTCTACGAACTGCCTCATTATAATAATAAAGTTTATTGTTTCTAAAATAAATATTTAGTTAAACAAATTAAGGGTTGGGCTTACTTATTTAGTTAAGAAAAAATAATTTGATACTACGGCTGTTTAGAAAAAGAAAACCTAGGTATAAGCACCAGAAACCTTTCATTTACACTAGATTCACATTAGTAGGTACTTAAGTTTAATCAAAAGTACAATACGCGCAGTATAATATTATCTACAATTTAGATTTACACAGAAGAAATCTAAAAACCTTTAAAAACCATTTATCTATTGTATAAAAATATGTGTCATTTCATACACCAATTTCTATCACCCTTAGTTCGACTAGTATAAAATGCCTAAGGCATTAAGTCCGCCTCTGTACCTTTGTGCATAAAATATTAAATAAAAAAAAACCTATGATTCGGAACTTGATAGTTATGCAGGAAGGCAGTCTATAATTATATAATGCTACCACAATGATTTTAGAACATGAACATGAACCTATTTTCTACGGATCTTAGCCCGTATATCATATACTATATCGTAGTGATGTGGCGTAATGATTAAGAGACATCTAATGAAAAAATATATAGGTAAGTACCTAAAATATGTCTCAATGCATTTTTACTGTAAACAAACAATTTCGGGAATTTGTAAGAAAAGGAATCTGTACCGCTTTGTCAACGCTTCTTTTAACAGCGTTCGGTATCTAGGCAGAACAGTGGCGCCTGGTTAGCGCTCGACCTTCGGAAGCCCTTTACAATACCCACGCTAATGATACCGATAATCTAATAGAGACATTATCTATACTTACAAAGTATACATAGGTAAATCCTTTCAAATAACACGCACAAAAATGATTCTTATGATTGAAAAAGTCTCATAAATACCAAACAAACGAGAATCGTTACAAAAACTCAACTTAAACATATACGTAGGTCAGTTTAAAGAAAAGTTTAATAACATTTAACGACTTTAAACACTTCCTTCTTAATAATATACTAAGTGCCTACTACACTTTCAAAATTTTAATATTTTTCTAAACTATAGAAATTAAAGATTTAAAATTAAAAAAACGTTGTAAAGCAAGTTTTATCAACTTTCTTTGAAACTATAGTAAACAATGCATTAGAAACATTTCGAATTTCAATTTTAAAAGTGTGATACTTAATTTGGCAGGCAGTGTAAATACTAGAACATTTTTACTATACCGTACTTGTTTTCAAAATTGCAATGTGTAGTACCTACAGATTTTCCACACCATGAAAAAGATATATACCTACTTTATTTGGCCTTGATTTTGCCTTTAGTTACCTACTTATCACATATTTTCCATGGTCACTAAGCGTTGCTATGGGAAAATATGTGAGTAAAGTATTTATTCTTAAAGATACGTTACACAATTCGCGCGTGGGCCGGTCCTTACTTAAGATGTTTACGTGGGTTGTATAAGTGAAACAAATTTTCCACTCCATTTCTTTTTAGTTAAACGTTTTCTTCACAACTTTATTTCCTAGTTACTGTATTGTTTATAGTGTGGATACATAATCAGCCTATAATTTTCCACTGCTGGGACACAGGCTTTCTCTCGGTGACAGAGAGTGTGCCGTTATCCACCACGCGCGCGGGCCCAGTGCAGTGTATAGATGTCACACATGTCTTCGAGTTTTGGTTCTAGGATATGCCGGTTTCCTCACGATGTTTTCCTTCACCTAATTAGGAACAGTGGTGATGCAATAATTTACATAAAAAAGAGAAAACTTAATATAGGTTACAATAACAAAAATTTGATAGAGTTAACTCTATCTATTTTTTTTAATAACGGTGTCGGTGCTAGTATGAACTGTGTTACAGACATCAACGCCTTCCCTCAGCAAATATAAGGATTTGGTTACATTCATCGAGGCCGAGAGTGTCAAAAAATAGGATAATAATGAAAAAAAAAATGTACGTGTGTGTGTGTGTGAATTTGTGTGTGTGAATGAGTTTTTGTTTATATAATATGTTGTACTGTTGTTTCAGCGTATGTTCAATCATTATGGTTTTATTTACATAGAGCTGCTTACCCTGCGAGTGATTCACGCAGATGATCGTAGTTTAATGCAAATGGCAATAGAGGATAGAATGCAGTACGATGTTTATTGTTTGTTGCTAGAAATTGCATGTTAATAGTCTTTAAACGTTAATCGATACTGGAGTTTATTTCCCTGTACAGTATTTGCTCGTTAAATTGAAAAGTAAAAATGGTGCACTACAGAAGACTGAGTTAATATAACTAGCTTTAGCTTTAGCTAGCTAGCTTTCTGCCCGCGTGGACTATACGTTCTTTTCATATTACGGGATATTATATAGCCTGTGTTACTGAGGTATAATGTATCTTTCTGTTAGTGAAAGAATTTAGAAATCGGTTCGGTAGATTACCGATTACAGAGATAACCCCCTACAACCTCACAAGCTCACAAACGTTACCTCTTTTTAATACTAGTTTAGCTAAAAATTCACTTATGCTATTTTCCCACACAGAGGTAAACAAAAATAAAGAACGCTACTTGCTGAATTTTTTGTATACCTCTCTTGCTTTGTCCATGTCCGCAAAACTTGTTATACATACTCGTATGCGCCGGTTGTCCCACATCGGAAGCAGCCAGGATGCTATATGGTTGTGGCAAATGTCACAAATCCCATGACTACTTATGGCTATAAGTAGGGGAAAGGCATCTGCGTATTTTAGCCGGTACGAGTCTCCGCAGGTGATAGACAATCCATGAGATTTTTCCGTAATATAAAAATACGATGCTGTACACTCTTATAAACACAGGTATTAAACAAATCTAAATTAAAATTGTAAAAATGGATACCCGGTGGGAGTGACATAATCTTGAAAGACTACGTACCATCACGCCTGTATTCCCCGAAGAGTTAGGCAGAGGTGTACTAATTGTACACCCTCAATTCGCCGATATGTTTAGGTCCCATGTAATAAGGAGCGAGCCTATTGCCCTTGAAAGACTAAACCTTCAATAACAAAATAAAAAGGTTTTCAGGAATAAAATCGGCTTCGGATACAATATACTATTAGATACATAAATTACTGTAACTAAATGTAATTTATGTATGAGAAACAAAATAAATACCTAAATAAGTTATAGAAAATATTATTTTACCTTGAGGTTCTTTATGTTTATGATACAAAACAATAAATAAGAAATTATAATTATTATGTAAAACACAAAAACAGCTTCCACGTAAAATTAAATAACAAACGCGTAATATAAACAACAACAATCATGACAAGACTTCCAGATTAAGGTTATTGAGACAACACAAACCCCTCAAAATTATGTTTAAACATGAACTCAAGATGAGAACGCTGAGAACTGAGAAAACAATTAAGCTCAGAAGTTTTTCTTAAATAAGTTATTCTAGTTGTGTTTGTTTTATTTTCATTGAAACAGCCGGTGACACTTGGCCTTAAGTTAGGGCTGTCGGTAAAATAAATTCCATTCATAGTATGGAATTTATTATAGTAATAGAATTTATTTTTCGTTGTCATTAATAATGAACAACTGAACTGATTAGGTGTGTTCGATTCCCAGCAAGTTTAGAATTGAGGTTAATATTTAATTTCCACCTGTGAATCGTATCCCAAAATCCATATTTTTTTACAATCATCATCATCATCATCATTAGCCTTTAATCGTCCACTGCTGGACATAGGTCTCTCCTAATGAACGCAACAGATCTTCGGCTTTTCTATAGGTATATGAAGTAACGATTTACTTCATACTGAAATTTTAGGCGCCTTTATAGACGCCCATGTTTTAATCCGTAACTGCTTAAGCAACAAATGGATATTAAGAATAAATTCTATAAGCCAGGTATGTAATTTGAATTAAATATGTAAATATAAAATATTTATTTATTTATACTTTAGTACAGAACTGTACAGGGCGATCTTAAATGTCGTAGGTGTTCACATCTAATGTTATGTTATTTTAACACGAGAGAAATAGGTATAAATGAAATTAATAGTTTGATCTTGACTCTTTTGAGATAGATTGGGTCGCTAAAACTATGGATAGGTCGGCTTAAAAGAGGGAAGGAAAGCCTTTGCCCAGCAGTGGGACGAAATGGGCTCGAAAAAAGATAGTTGCGATTGCGTAAATGCAACTAGAGTTATAGGTATAATGGCAATGTTTGTAGTAGTTTCAGACTTCTGAAAGCACATTATAAAAAAAATGGATATGGCGGCTAAAATTATCGTCGCATTCGTTATTAGAAGTCTCTCTTCTATTTCTCCTTTTACTCTTACTCTGAAAATTTGTCAACCCTATTGAAGAAAGTTTTAGTTCGATTAAAATGCAAATGGGGCGGTAAACACGCGGCATGATTGCGACGCGCCGCCGCGGCGGGCGCCGGCGCCTGCTATAAAAGTATATCATTAATCATAATTTACAGCTGATGATTGGTAAGGAATTAGCTAATGTTGAATTATTTTTATTTAAAGTAAGCGTTTTGAAAACAAGCCAATTTATACGTAAATTGTAACCTAATTTATGTAATTTTAATGCAAAGTTTATTAAATAAATGTGATCTTTTTTATGTTTTTTTATATAAAAAAATACATTCTTTTTACCAAAACCCCGTATAAGAAAGAACTTCCGATTAAATAACATACATACATGTTAGTGCTGAGCCTACCCCAATTGTCAAAATAACACACTTGTTTTTGTTTTTGCAACTTTAAGTAACGTTGTGTTTTTTTTTGTGTAAATTTTGGCAATAAATTAATTACTTACTTAGTTACTTACATACCTGCGTACATTCAAATACAAACAAGCAAAAACACAGGTTTCGGTGTTTTTGTTTATATGAAAATTTGTACAATACAACCATGTGCATTTATTCAGGCCATACTTTTAGGCCGTGATAATTCGTAGATAAGGACTTGCAGATTTAGGTCCATCGAAATGTTATTTGATAACTTTTTGACCGTGAAAGTGTTAATAACACGTCTTGGCAGTCAATTATATGTATTATTATAATTATATAAATGTTTTTAGTTGGGATTACATTTATAAGTTTATATACTCTTGTCGAATGAATAATTATTTATCACGTGCTTAAACGGTGAAGGGAACATCGTGAGGAAACCTGCATGCTTGAGAGGTTTTCTCGATGGCGTGTGAAGTCTGCCAACCCGCAGTAGGCTAGCAAGGTGGACTATAGCCTAATCCCTCTCATTCTGAGAGGAGACCCGTGCCCAGCAGTGGAACAATATATGGGTTGATGATGATGATGATGATGACTCTTGTCGAATGCTTCACACTCCTATTTAATAGCAGCAACATTATTTTTACATTAAACCTGTTTGTTCCAGCCGTGAGTCAGCAGGCCAGCTGCCGCGGTCCGCCAGCATCGACTCCATGGTGGAGGCAGCGATCTGTGCACGCCACTCGGAGCCGAGCCAGCCCACGACATTGCAGCTGCCGCGGGCTGACCGCGCGTTCAGCCTTGCGTCCCCAGTCGTTGGACGGAGAGCGAAGACGCAGAGGGGACAAGCTGGTAAGTCGGAGCATTTGTTTATAATAAAAAGAGGTTTTAATTTCAGGTTTATTTGAATATAAATAATATAATTTCAGATTTTATTAAGTTATTTTTTTATTATTTTAACTTTTTCATATTATTTACATTTTTAAATATTTTTATAAAAACTGAAAAGAAAATAAAAATATTTAGAAATATAAGAAATAGTAACCCACTGGCATCGGGAGCAGGGTACAAGCTATTATTATTATTAAACTTGGACAAGATTAAATAGGTAAATTATTCACAGAATTAGAAAATTTAAGGAAACTTAACGACTATTTTAACTTATTTTTTTATCCAGTTGGAATCGTCTGGTCAGCTGTCTGGTCAGCTTGTGAATAATAAATACTACAATAACAGCATAACATTAATGTAGTGCCTGTGGTATATAACGTAAAGTCAAAGAGTAACAAGGGCTCAAAGATTCCTTAAAAAAAGGCCCAAGGCTCAACTTGCACGCGGGAGATGTCCAGGCGATCAAAGTAAATCAAACATTCTATTTCAATGAGACCATTATTATAGCATTTTTAATATCACAAATTAAATGCACTTCATAGCTAGCTTCAACAATATCTAAGGTAGAAAGGTACTTTTTTTTGTGTTCGGGGAGGATACCTTCAAAAGGCTGCTTGCTTAGTGAAGAGTAGGCCGGGGTGTGTGGGACTTTAAACTCACTAAAACTCCCCCGGTGGCCAACTTCAGCACATTGTTGGGAGGATCTGGGAACTAACTCACTCTTCCGGAACCTTCCTGTGCCACGCCTATACTTACGCCCGTCTTAAGGGTTATCTCATTTACTTAGTCAATATAAATTTAATTATAACCTTTCTAACCCGAAAACAAAAAATTCACTACTCCTTAGCCGCAGAATATTTACCAATGCGTGTCACTTTTTTACCCGACTACTGAAAAACTAAAAGGTAGAATAGATTTTTTATGGTGTAACTCGGTAAACGAGCAGGCGAGCTACCTGATGGTAAATAGTCATCGCCACCCATGGACATGTGCAAAGCCAAACGTGTTGCAGATGCGTTGCTGAAGCCTATTTAGGGAAAGGGCCTTCCCTTTCCCTAAAGGAGAAACGGAGAAGGAAGGGGATTGAGGGAGGAAATGGGCCTTCGGCCCTCTCGCTCACCAATCGAAGCGCAGTAGCGAAACGGTACTATTCAGACGTCGGTCTTCTGCGAGAGTGCGGTACATCCCCGGTCAAGCCGGCCCATTCATGCTGCGAACACCATGGCCCCACCACAACAAAAAGCAGTAGCTTTACCCGCTTTACACATTATGACGTAATGTAATTGACAGCGAAGGTAACACAAAGTCGTGCTGGCTCAAAATTCAGTGTTGTAGTTGCAAAGTTAGCAAGTTAAGTACGTCTCGAAACCACACAGGGGTACCTGTGTAAAGTTAAGACTTGCACTTGTTTTAAGTTACAAAGTAAATCTTTAGGGCAGGTATTCTTTAAGGAAAGCTCGGAACATTGTAACTTCGATTTTCAGAAAATGTAAGAGTACTATCTAAAAAAACAAGTTGGGTAAAGTATAAATAAACAGATTTTTGGTATTCTCGTCTGTTTGTCTATTTTGTTAAGGGTTGACGCAAAAACTACTGAACAGATTTTCTCGTTGTTTTCACTGTAAGATAGCATATTATGCTCCAACTTGAAAACTGCGATTCATCTTATTATCATATATCAATAATCATAAATATTAATTACAAGCGGCGACTACCACAAATGATTTTTAATAATGACATTGCCCCAGGAATATGTTGTACTTATTGCTCACCTTAGACTTCAGGACCTCAAAAATCACTTGCATTAAGAAAAACCCTAATGGAGAAACATTTTTTCAAAGCCTTATATCCTAACAAATAAGACTCAATAAGTAGTGAAAACAAATTGAGAATTAACTAATCCCTTCCCTCCATTTGGGGGTTACAAAGAATCTGCACTTAGTTTACCGTAGTTCATATTTGCCCTAGAACGTGTGCAAAAATGTGAGCACTCCGAATAATGTATAGTCACTCCCGCATACCGCACGGAAATAATGAGGCGAAAGCCAGGTGGACAAAAAGAGGTCGGCACACAAGAGGTGGAACACGCAACGGTGGCGCTGACGCAAGAAATAAACGCAATAAAAGTTACTGGCTAAAAGTTTATTTTGCTTTAAATGTTTTTAGCCAAGCTATTCCATAATTTAAGTAGGAAATAATTGCATTTTTCCACAACAAAGAGTAGCAATAAGTTAGGTACATGAAAATATTTTTGTTGTAAATTTGAAATTGTAAAAAAGTTTTGATTAAGTATGCTAGAAATAAATCTACTCGAAAACTCGAAGAGTATAGTTGCAACAATAGTCGATAATGGCATGGCCGTGATGAGGGATTGATTGCGACTAAGGAGGCGACAGGGTATATACAGGATATGTAGGGAAATACCGAGTACGTCATAATATTGATTAGTTTAGTAATTTTTCTATTTCACGTTTCAGTTAATATTATTCCACAACTTTCTTTAGAACTAGCCGTTCGCCAATAAATTAGGTATTTTTTTAAAGGAACGGAAATATATAAAAAGCGTTTGAAATGGCTTGGCAATGCCTTTGATATGATAATGAGGTCGCGGCCGCACTGGAAGCTAGTGATGTGCGTGAATATTAAACTTGTTTGCAAAGTTTGAAATGTTGCCAGTCTGAAAAAACAAGGTTGGAATAAATTATATTATTTTAGAGTGACGAAGACTTGCCAGGCTACAAAATATGTAAGGATAATACATTTTCGTTTTGTTACTGTTACTTTGAAACACCTCAGTAGCACCTCGAGTTTATTTATGGCCGATTAATGACAGTAAGTTCACCCCTATTATACGGGATCGAATACCAGCGAACTTCGGGTGTTCTTTGATACACCTCTGCCTTAACCCTTCGGGAAATACAGGCGTGATGGTATGATGATGGTGATAATACATGATTATGTAGCTATTATGAATTCTCTTGTGCAACAATTATTATTTTGGCGAAATAATTATCAAAATTCCTCATCACCTCATACCTATCTACCTGTTTTTTTTATGTTATTTAAGTTGCTTTTAAATAAATTCGATTTAGCTTTTGTCAGAGGACAAAAACTTCCAGTTAGGTACTTCAACTAAGTAGCATAATTAAGCCCAAATTCACACATAACGGAAATATCGGGAAAGTGCAATTAAACCATTAACATCATCGTCACATCCCTACAGAAGCTAGGACAAGTTGTTTCTTTATTTTACAGTCATTAAGGTAGGACGAGTCTAGACGAGACGACTACCGATGTTATGTAACGAGCTGAAAGCTCACGGTTTTACAGCAATCGATAAATTGCCTTAAGTGGCTTCCTGGAACGGAAATTGGTGTTTAAACTAATAAAAAAGATTTGGCTTCGATTGAAATTGAAAATTGGTACATATTTTATCGAAACCGATTTATTCAATTAGTCTGTTAAAATTGGCTGTTTGTATTATAAGATTGAGTATAAAATGAAAGAGAAATGCCGTCATTGAAATGTCGAATGTGGCTTTTATGTTTTTTTTTTTTAAAAAAAAAGCTTACTATCAATGTGGGTCGCACATTACTAGTATTCTTGTTAACTCTTCGTGCTAAGCTAAATGCTTGTGTTACGAGTGGGCTCACGTCGGAAGTGCAATAGGTGGGCTTCGAGCTGGCAATCACATGATCACAAGTCCGTATCCCTAGCCATTATGCACACAAAATCAAGAAACATTAACTAAATTTTAGAACATTTATAATAATAACCCAATATATTTTTCAGCCCATTACTATCAATGTGCTTTCATGTCTCAAACAGTGTGCTTTTCTATCCTTATTTCGAAAATGTGGCACAATAAGGAGGCTTACTCTTACTGAGAAAACCATTGGATAAGAGAAAAAAAGTACAAAAATAAATAATATTATTTATACAATGCGTAAAAGATGTTACTCTGTCACTAAAGGCGTTCCTTTCTTATTACATTATGTTAATACTCATAATACTATCGTAGACGGCGAAACGCAAATGCCTTTAGGCGATTTACCTAAAATATGGCATATTTATGCTCGGCTTCGGCGCTACCTGCTAATGGAAGCGTCTATGATGCAACTAAGATAGCCCTCCATTAAAAAAATAGCATCTATAGAAGACTAGCTTTTGCCGTCCGTGTCGTGTCTCAAAAGGTCTATTTAAGTACAGTTTTTTTTAGAACCTCGTAAAATGAGAATAAAAAGAGGTAATGAGAATAGCACTTGTTACGATTCCTGCATACTTCTTTTCTCAACCACGTTCATTCATCTTGAAATACACACACGCGGACATTTATATGACTACATACTACGAATACGTCTGTGTCATTAATTTGAATGAAAGTGTTCTAGCTCTTTTGCCATAGACTAGTTTGTTATATTCAAACCAAAACGTAACGTGATTTAAATACTTTTCATTTGCTTAGGATTTATAGCCAGAAATTGTACGGAAGTTAGAAACGCCTGCGTGTCTATTAATAACTAACACGATAAACAACACGCTGCTATACGCAAAGTTTCAGGCGCTTGATTATTTCAATTCAACTTGTGTTAATCATTTTTAATTTTGTTCTTAATTTATTGTGGGTTATATTCTAAATTCCATGTTAATTGAGCTTAATTATTTTTTTACTCATCCCGGATGCGAGTTTATTAACGGTATGTATAAGAATTTATTAGTATGGTGGCCGGCACATCAAGTTACCACAAAATTTCAAATGTTCTCAGTTGTTTCTGAACTTTATCTTCAACGATTTAAGGTTTAAAATCATTTGGAGAAATTTGACAGTTTTGTATACCTTGTCCTGCTGGCGAATGTACCTACGATTCACAAAAAATTATACAGACACAAAATGAACTGACACCTAAAGATAAAAAACAAACTAATACGACGAGAAATACCTGCATACCTACGTAGTTATTTCTCGTTATTTATGCCTTAGTTAATTTTCAGGCAGGTGCCTGGTGGCTATTGAATATTTATCGCATCAATTCTCCGTTATTGCCCAGTGATTTCCGAACGGAAAATGGCGATTTTCCGTTAACAATTGTTGTGAATCGTGAATATCTAAAGTTCAATAAACAGTAATTTACGTGGGAATTGCTGTTTATTCGGTTGAACGTTTTTTTTATATTTACAGATTATTTTAAATTTACAATTGCGAGACGCTTTTCGTGTTTATAATCATAACAATAAAAAGTTCTATTCAGAGATTATCATTTGCAACTGACGTTCTCTCGAAAGCAAGCAGAACTGTGGAAAAAATAAACATTTAAAGTGATTTAAAATGTGATGCAGAAGTCAACAAATCGTGATAATAGGTTCATGGAAATAAGATAGAATAAAAAAGATTGCCTCGTTAGTCTAGTGGTCCCAAGCGCGACTGCTACGCTAGAGGTCCTGGGTTTGATTCCCAGGTCAAGCAAAGTGTTATTGGGTTTTTCTATGAAATTCGCCGTAGCAGCTCGAAGTCTGGCCGGTTAGTGGCAATAGGCTCGCCCCTATTACAAGGGACCTAAACATACCGGCGAAATGTGGGTATACATTTGCACACCTCTGCCTAACCCTTCTGGGAATACAGGCTTGATGTGATGGTATGCATGGAAATAAGATCACCCCCCCACATGAGACCTAAAACATGCCCATAAAATTAGGTGCACCTTACCTAGTAAACCTCTACCTAACTTTGAGGATTACAGGCGTGATGGTATGTTATTATGTTCTGAACTGCCTAAATAATAAACAAAGCCAAAAAGTAAGGAATTATTACGCGCACTCAGACCGTTTCGAATGAGTAGCATCCGTATGAATCATGTGTCAAAACTGTAGCTAACAGTAAATTCTGTAAGTAAATTCCCGGCAATCTCGTCTTCATTACCACAACGGGTTCGCACCGCAGGCAGGTTCCTTAATGATGTGCTGGCCAGTATCACATTAGCTCTATATAGGTCGAAATGGCACCAAAGGAACGGCTCGACTTGAGTGACGGCCTCACAGAAAACCGACGTGAAACACCACTTACATACCATCACGCCTGTATTCCCCGAAGGGTTAGGCAGAGGTGTAGGTATCTACTAATGTACACACACATTTCGCCGGTATGTTTAGGTCCCATGTAATAGGGAGCGAGCCTATTGCCATTAATCGGGCACAAATCCATACTCCGAGCTGCTACTGGGAATTTCATAGAAAAACCCAATATCACTAGACTAATGAGGCAGTCATTACTTGACAACAAACAACGCTTACCTACGTTGTGTTTCGCCGAGTGAGTGAGGATACCGGAGGCCGGTATCGCACTTGTGACTTCTCTAGTGTTGCGAGTGTCCACGGGCGGTGAATCGGTGATAATCGTTTAAATACCATTAAGTGATATGCCTGCTAACTTGCCACCTATCCCATTAGAAAAAGCTTCTCGCTTCAAAGGAGTTTCCTATAAGTTCTAGAATTTATTTTCTTTTTTAAATTTTGTAAAAAAATTCAAACTTTTCTTGATTTCTTTCGAATCGTGCTGTAACTCAGTGCTAAGTTCTTATATAGCATGTTGTGGCTCCCTATAATTGAGTGACTACACTAATATTATTACCAGTACTTTGTAAAAAATCACGATTTGTGTACGGTCGCAAGCATAGTACCACAGTGGTTACCACAAAATGACAAATTTGCTCAGCCGATTTTGAACTTAAATTCCGATAGTTTAAGGTTGAAAATCATTTGGAGAAAATTGACAGTTTTGAATAACATGATATGCTGGCGACTTTACATCCCTTGTAAGAAATAAATAAATCTATTTCTTACTTGAAAAACTTACAGCTAGGTTATTCAATAACAGTTAATAACTTGGGTAAATTTGCCCCGAAGTGGGACAGTATAGGTTGAAAAAAAAAATGCGTCTTCAAGTTCTTTCAAGTTATGCACGGAAGGCAAATAAATAAATATTTGCCGAAGTTTTTAGATGTCAGTATAGGTACCGAACGACTTGCAAAGGATAAAGGGGTTAGTTAAATAACTGTGGATATTATAACGACCTTTATTTAATATTAAGTAGTTTCATTATTATATCATTTAAGTTATAACTAGATATTAAAATTTAAACAAGTGTTCATTTGAAAACGTTAAAAGCCTTTTTCTTTTTAAGTTTCATTTAAAACCACACAAATGCCGTGCACATGAAAAATACCATGAGACATTACCAGGTCGCCGGAAGCTGATCGGAGCTTATCCAATCGTCCATCTTCACGCTAAGTTACGCGTTCAGCTTCAGTAGATCTTGAAGCGGTATTGTCTTGGCCCATACCCAGATATCATTAAAGATTCATTTCAGATTTAAAACGCAAATCATTGCAAATAAAACGTAAATAATCACGCGACGTCTGTAGACTAATGTTTCGAGTGTTGGACTGCTGATCATGAGGTCGTGGGTTCGATTCCCACAGGACACAATTTTTTTTGTCATGATGAAAATAAGTGTTTGCCTATGTATTTACAAAAAAAAGTATATATTTAGGCACTATTAATTGGTAGGTATGTAAATTGTCTATTACCGTACAAGCTCTGCTTAGATTCGATGGTGATGTGTAAAATTATGAAATTTTTATACTTATATAAGCGTTGCGTGCTGTTGCGTTTGATGATTCACAGGGCACATATCCAAACTCCGAACTGCTGGGTGTTTCATAGAAAAATCCAATAACACTAGACTAGACTAATGATAATCAGGAAGTTTTATATAAAATAGAAACCGATTTATAAATTTAAAGGGCCAACTAGGTACGTACTTGATATAATATAGATATAATATCTATGTCGACATAAGTTGTATCGGATCAACTATAACCTGTTTATCGAATACAGTTATATCAAAGCCAATGGCCAACATTGCGTTTCCTATGTCGATTTTCTTTGCCCACGTAAGTATGTATGTTTTTAATAGCAATTATAATTATACTGTATACATGATGCCGATTTAGTAACCTTATAGGGGTTGAAGGGGTGATTCTACCCGTCATGCTGACCAACTTTCCCTATTTAACCCATTACCAATACGTGAAAAAAAAAAAGAACCTTTCATACATGACGAAATTTGGTCTGTTTACTTTTGTCTAGAAAGATGTATTTATTTTTCATGAATAGGGTATGGGGTACATAGGAAAAGTTGTTGAGTACGACGGGTAGAATCACTCCTTTAATGGGTGCAAGGGCCGTATTACCACGTATTAATGCCATCATTTTTAGGTTGTGAGAGAGGGATGCCGCTGTACAGGTTAAATAGTGGCGTCCCTCTTTCACAACGTAAAAATGATGGCATTAATACGTGGTAATACGGCCCCAGGACTAAATCGGCAAGATCCGAGAAACTATTACAACACGTACTCAACTATACAGATATGCATTATAACATCGAATACTTCAAGAGTATTTTTTAATTAAGTCAGTAATGAATAAGTATTCATACCCATGGATACCTGCAACACTAAAGGAGTTGCAGATGCGTTACCAAGAAGTCGAAACACACAGCAAGTTGCTTTACCAGCAGTCAGATCCAAAGAGGTTCTACGACCGAGAAAGTGTGTCATCATCATCAGCCTATTTTAGTCAACTGCTGGACGTAGACCTCCTATAGGCCGACCGTTTAATTTGCGTATCGCCTGCGTGGTAAGAAGGGAGCGGCGGGAGATGTTAGCGATACTTAAAAAAGATACTTATTATTTTATTCTTTACCAACAATGTCTATCTCGAGATAAATCTTTGGATTATAGACTCCGTGTGTAGCGTTACCCGCCCCCGTTTCATTCTTACCGCGCAGGCGATACGCGAGTTAAACGGTCGGCCTATAGTAATATATCATCACGCCTGTTTTGTCCGAAGGATTAGGCAGCGTTGGTACTTACGTCAAGCGCCATATTGTAGACACAACGCAAAATCTATTGTTTTGTCCTCAGGAGGCAAATACGTGCGACAGTGAATTTATGATACTATGGGAATAAAGATAAACGTTATTTAGTCGTTGTCGACGTCTTCGGCATTTCGCCTCCAGCTTCTCCCAGCAACCAAGTTTGTAAATGCAGTTTTTATATTGTGTCAAAAACCCAGGTATTTTTGCGTTATGTTCCTTTTGTTTTAGATTCAATTCTACGTATTTCTCAAAGAACGGTTTAATTGTTTTGTAAACTAAAAATAAACAATGCGCTGTTACCTGCTTTTCATGGTATTGAATTTGCTCCTTTTTTACCTGTACCTGATTTTTATCTGTATTCTAACAATGCTATAATAACTGTGCTTTACAAGATAAACATAGCATAGTTCGGATAATCATTTTATGTAGGGTGGCCAGCACCATCAGCAGCAGCATCAAGTTACCACAAAATTTCAAATTTTCTCAGTTGATTTTGAACTTAATCATCAACATTTTAAGGTTTTAAAATCATTTGGCAAGGTTTTAATTTTTTTTTTAATTGACAGTTTTGTATTACCTGATGTTATTATTTTTTTTTTTATAAAAGAAAAGCTTACTAGCAATGTGGGTCACACATTACTAGTATTCTTGTTAACCCCTCGTGCTAAGCTAAATGCTTGTGTTACGAGTGGGTTCACGTCGGTAGTGCAATGGGTGGGGTTCGAACCGGCAACCATATGATCGCAAGTCCGACGCCCTATCCATTAGGCTACCGCCGCTTCAAATCGCTTCAAATCGCATCAACCGCATCGCCGATGTGCTGGCGACTGTATCAATTTCGTTTAATTCAGTTATGTTTATAGTAATCTAAATTATTCTGTGACCTAACTACAAATAAATCATACTTAACGCGAAGTCAAGTACGTTAGATAGTGCTTTGACGTCATTCCACACGTGTCATATACTTGATCCTTTAATATTTAAATAATGTTAATACTATGACATATTATTTTCTGAGCAGCATTATGTTTTTTAATGTTAAAATGATAACAATTGAGAGGCTCGCATCAAAACTTACCATTAAGCTTATATCCTGAAAAAATTAAGCTTACGTCTCATAGTTCGCCCTTAGAATCTAAGGTATCCTTTTATATTAGCAAGAAGTTAGTATTATTGGGTTTGTTTATGAAATTCCCAATAACAGCTCAGGGTCTGGATTTGTGCCCGGTTATTGGCAAAAGGCTCGCCCCCTATTACGTGGGACGTTAACATACCGGCGAAATGTGGGAGTATATAAGTACACCTCTGCCTAACCCTTCGGGGAATACAGGCGTGATGGTATGTAAATATTCTTAACCAGAACCATAGCTTCCGTCTTGACGTCTGGGACTAAAACATCTGTTATCTTACACTATCTCTACGTTATCTCCGACGTAATTCAAGTCGGTTTCAATGGACAAGGTTAATGACGTCACAAAAAATACTTAACTAAGTAGATTTAATTAAACATAACTCACGTGCGGTCATGCATTCCCGTCACAACTCAAAAATATTATGATTTGAGTCACTTTAATACTGCGTTATAGAATTTTTGGATTGTGTCGTTAATATCCCTAGTATTTATTAAACGTTTAAAATATCAACTTAATACAGTAGTGATTATTTAAAATGTGACATTATAGGTTTAAAATGCATATATTTACATTTTTAAACTATAATTATCATAGAAAAATATTTACAGTTACATATCTCTATTCAAAACCAGTTCAAAGTCAACCTACTTCCATGTTAACTTTATTACGACACGATAAAGTCAACAAACTATGGTTTGTGCTTACGGACGTAATATAAGCACAACTGCAAGCTTGCAAGTGACGCGCGCAAGCGGAAGTCTTGCAAATTCAACATAAATCAAAACAAAACAACAACGCCTACATTGCAGCGTGCATATTTTAATCCGGGCCAAAGTGGAGGCTCAGGTTAGAGCTTTTAAGGCTGCGACATCCTCCATCTCATTCCCGCATACAGCGAAAATATCGCTGTCCCTCTCTACCCGATACGCACGCCAACTAGCGGTAACCCGGCAGACTAGTTGACAGTTGCCTAAGCGCATGCTCTTTGTATTGTGTCGCGTTCTTGTCATTACTACGTTAGTTCGTTTTTAAAGTGTATTGAAAACTTTTTTAAAACAAAATGTTTATAAACGAGTGCTATTATGAAAGTGAACGATACAAAAACGTGGGTTTGTGTCAGTAAATGGGTGCCCGTGGTATTGTTGACATACCAGGATTGTTTTTCACTTGGAGTCCGAAGAACAGTATCAAAATAAAGCTCAAACGTATGTATTTTACTTTTTTTTATCTTTTTAATATGAGAATATGGGATAATATACGAAGAAGAATACGTGCAAATTTGTTAACAAAACATAAAATATATTAAACAAAATATTAAAGTCACATAAAATTTTTTAAACATACAACGAGTCATTGTCCCTTAATTGTTTAACTAAACCAGAAACGTACATTTTTATTGAAACCAAATAAAAGTAGGTCCCATTTCAATTAAATTTACCTCCATTTATACTCGTAATTATCAGTTAGCTCATTTAACACAAACAGTGCGTTATTTCCTCAAATTAAAAATTCAAATCACAATTACACAATATAAGATCCCAAAGGATATTTGTGAATAAAGCTTTTGATTTGTTCCTATTTCGACATTAAGTGAATCCTACAAATATAAACTCAGTTCACAAATATAGACTTGATTTAGTTCCAGACAACATAGCTACTGTTTTATTGTTATTTAGGTCAATGCAAGTCTCATTGAATCTCTGTTACAATGATTGCTCACTTAATATCGTATCAATAACTCGTACTTTGATACTCCTTAGTACATAGGCAGGTAGAGCTGCAATTATGTAGGTATATCGATGTCCTTACTTACTTTTTAAGTACGCAGAACATGCCCTGCAAATTTTCCTCACATTACACCTTAATTTTTCAACAACACTACCTCAATTCCGGCTGTATATAAAATACTAAAGTTCTTAATTTGAAATTTTGCCAACGTCTCCGTCTGTCGTCGCAAATCGCGGCGCGCATTTTAAACAGTGGGTAACATTCGTTAATAAATTCCTTGTGCTATATTAGGTTTAGTTAAGAATAATAATCGTGTTGCAGCGAACGGGTTATGGTTCTAGGAAACTGATAAGGACACTTACATGCGAATATAGTTTTAATTGTGGTGACCTGTGATATGGCGGTCACAGTAATCAACATTACTCACATTGCCATTTTTAGCTCGCATTTCCGAGCCAATTTGTGAATACGTGACAACTTTATCAGCCTACTGCATAAATCTTTATCTTAAAAAGGCAAAATTAAGTTTTCCTCTTTTACGACAACAGCTCTAAAGTAAATTTTGTAAATGTATCGTGAATACAATCTCAATTTAATAATAAGATTAGGAACAAACGTAGAAATTAAATAACTGAATAGTTACATACAAGAATGTGTCCGTTAATCTGGACCTAAAGTGTAAACCAAAATACCGCGATAAAATTCTCGCCTTTCGACAGTTTTATCGTCGGCCAACCAATCATTGTTATGAATTTAATGTTCAACAAAGCCATAGAATTACATAAATAAGATTAGCGATGCTGTTACACAAAGTAGCATTCCTAAGTGATAAAAATATATCTTTAGTTTTGCTAAAGAAGCTAGTTCTTAGAACTCGAAAAAATTTGCATGATTAAGCACATACTTTGAAAGATTATAGAGATAATATTAAGAGTATAATATTAAGTATACTATACCTACTCACAAATAAAGATAGCTTTTGGCATTGTGCCATTATTATTATAACTTATAACGTATGGATAATGGTTCAATGAATAAAAATAACATTTACGTATCTTTTTATGAGTATTTCTGGGAGTTTAAGTCCTCAGGTCAATAAATTATAAATTACATCAGCATTTTGAGAGACTAGTTACAAGGAAAGTCTGCTACCAAGCTACTAGATTCATAGTAGTTTTTCTCAGTGAAATAAACTCTCTGACAAGCTGCTCTCGGCAGAATAATTCAATTTCAAAGAGTATTTTTGTTTAGATGGGATCTTGACTGGCAGCTCGCAGTTCGATACTGCAAAAAACTTAGAATATTAGTCAATTGGGTTTTTCCTAAGTACTTATTACTGCAAATAATACGTTTTTACCTTTCCGGTTGCAAAATTTTAAACTTGGCGTTGCATTTTAAAATGAGACCAAATTGGATGCTCTGTCAATCGACCTTATATGTGGCGAAATTACGCTTTCTCTAGAGTTTGGGGTCACATAACGGGCGACACTTTAGCGCCCAAGTAATGGAATATATTATAACATCACGCATATAACTCTGTGGGTCAGTGGTTGCGTGTTTTAGATCATACACGACATACATCAGGTGCTAGTCTGTAAGCCAATGCTCTAGAAAGTGTCTGTTTTACACGTGCGTGATTTGAGTTAAAAAAAATTGTGTTTATGATTGTAGGCTCTAAGGAAACAATAAAATCATAATCTTAGCCAATATTTTCGTAACTGCTGCCTAGTATAATAGCTATATTAGTATTAGTTATACAATATACATACTACACCTTTTGGAACCATAGAATAAGGTTTAAAATTCAACAAAAAGTATTTTATCTAGGTAAAGTCTGTTGATACACATCTCTAGTCCTACTTATCTCGTTAAGGTAAATAATATTTTTCTAATAGTGACTATTATAAAACGAAAGATAGAAAAATTATTTGATAGTTGCTACCCAGGAACAACGAAGTAATTACCTACTTTGAGATTGTTTAGCGTTCAAATTGACAGACAATAAACATACCATCCATCACGCCGTTATTCCCCGAAGGGTTAGGCAGAGGTGTACCAATGTACACCCACATTTCGCCGTTATGTTTAGGTCCCATGTAAGGCGAGCCTATTGCCATTAACCGGGCACAAATCCAGACTCCGAGCTGCTACTGAGAATTTCATAGAAAAACAGACAGACAATAAAATACCCAAATAATTACCAGCTGGTTTTAATTAGATAATTGTGACTTGCACGCTTTACACAATTAGGTATGTCTAGAAGCTTTGTAGTTTTTAATTACATAATTATTTCTGACGACATTTTTTATCGGAACGGAAGTTTACTTATAGAATAAAGTCTCCTTTTCGATAGTTTTGTGCCGTTGTTATTCTCCGTACAATCGGAATTTGAGTAATAGTAGTGTCACAATTCAAAATTTGTTAGCTACTTGCTGTGTTTAAGTCATATTCTAAACGTCGTTTTAATTTTAAGCACTGTTTTATTTCTTTCGTTCGACTGTAATTTAATATATGAATGAAATGTGCCATGATATAAGTTTGTAAATTATTATCATCATTGTCATCATTCTTCTGCACTTGTCTCAATTTATTTGGGGATGTCTTTTTCTTTCATTCATCCCTGTCAGTCGTCATCTTATCATTCACTCTCTTTTCCATCAAGATGGATGGATTGTGTTAAAGCTGATAAGCTTTAACACAATTCATCCATTCATCCTTTTCTTAGGTCTCTCTCCATCAGTCCCTCCACAATAAACTAAATTATAACTACTACTTACTTAATCTAAATTTTGTAAAGAGATTTCATCACTATATAAATAAAATATTAAAGGTTTGTCAACCCGATTCATATTTGAAGAGCAAACATGTACTTACGGAATTGAAGCTACCTACTTTATGAGAAGATATGGTATCTACTCATGTGCTTGTAAATTTACTATCTTTTTTATATAGCTAATAAAAATCTATGCTCGTAACCATTATGCTTTACAAATTTATCATTTACTACTTATGTACAGCTTTTGTTATACTCCAATCTGTAATATTTGTTGAAATACTATTCCTCTTTTCAATCAACTCGCAAATTATGCGTGAAATAATTATTCGGAAAAAAATTCAAACTCGGAAAATGCAATCGTAAAATTGAAATCGCCAAACTTAAAAGTTTCGGCACATGAAAAAGTCTGTACAGCCAATTCAATTATCGAGTGTGATAGTTTTTGGAAAGCACCTAAGTTTTTTTTTTTGTAATTATTGTTCATTTATTTCACCCCACTATTTGGCACAGCCAACATAGAACATTCGAAATTTGAAATGGCAGTTTGTGCGTGAGAATTCCACGATACAAAAATTCCCAACTCGAGCATATCAAACCTTCCCCGTCGATTTGGATGAGCGAACGGAACAGTTGCCATGACATATGGTAACAAAATACCATCACGCTACTAATAATATACCAGCCGTCATGCTTGCATTGTCGTGGCTGAATCAACTTTTTCCTTTGCCGATAAGGATTGTTTATGAATTATGACATCATACAAAAATACGTGTTGGTACGTTGGTATCGCGTTATTTTATTTCCTTGATATTTATTTTCTGTAAATAGATCTTTTCAGGACACTTTTACAAGTCGATTTTTTACATTTTTTTTTAACTAGATGGCGCCGACGTTTCCTATCTGACGACCTCTGAGAAGAAACGTCGAAACAAACTCAGAGAATCATGGTCTCTTTTAAAGTCCAGACAATAGTTGTTGTTAGATATGCGAGTTTAACAATGTAGGGCAAAATCTGAACAGGCCTTTTGAAGAAAGACCTATAGCAGCTTTGAGTTGACCTGTCCTAACTGACGGCACGCATACATCAGTCATCGTGTAGCTCAACCATTTTATAGGGAGCTCAACGACCCGTCGCACAACGATACCAGATCAGCAGGACATTTGTGTAGGTCATGTGAAATACTCAAAACTGTCAGAGAAGTTTATTATACATCTGATACGAGCTATCAAGGTATCGAAAGCTCCACTGACAAGATAAGGCGTAGTTAACTAATACATATATGTGCGTGTAATTGTGTGTTGTACACCGTTAGGCGTAGTTTTAGCCGGCCTCACTTGTTTGTTCGCAAAGTTCCATCTTAACTTTTTATTTGATCTGAGAATCTGATATGATAACAATTTTTAAGCTAAAGTTTTAGTACCCAGTTGAAAAATACATTACAGTAGATGTCGCAATTTTACCTGCATAAAACTAGAACGTCTGTTAAAAACAAAAAAAAAATCCACGTTTTGCCTCTCATCAAGTAAAACTACTTTTTACGGATTTTATCGCGTTATATATTGATATTTTTAAGTCCCGACGTTTCGGATCCTTTACAGCATCCATGGTCACGTGTGGACTGAGGTGTTGGTCGTCCTTATGGCAAAATTATTTAATTATTAAAGTAAGTGTTAGAAACCAGTATACTCATCAAGTAAGTTTTATGTTTGGAGCCAATTGTGGTTTCGTCATTATACATATATTGGAGCTCTTTAGTCCCCCAACGTGTAGGGGGACTAAAAAATGAGATTTATTTTGTGTTGTTTTTCCTTATTCAAATTCATTCTTGGCAAATTTACCCTTTAATTATGTGAGAAGCTCCGAGACTTGACTTTGCCATCTTAAATTAACATCATCTTTCACTAAGTAACTATTTGTTCAGCTGTTTGCTTCTATTTATTAATTAACAACATCCAAACAACGCTTCATTAAGTACCTACTTGTCTGAAGCCGCCTGCGTCAAAGTAAACACATTGTAAACTATGCAAGACTGTGTTTATCCTTGAGTATCTAATGGTGATGGGACCTAAGAGGCTGTCTATATTAAGATACTCAGGGACAACACTGGGTTCAATTTATTCAGCATATATCAGCCCTTATTTATAGACCACTAGAGTTGCAAACTCTTTTACTCACACCCCTAAGGATTTTTAAACAAATCGTCCTTCTCCAAAGTTCATTCTATCAAACATCTTCCCAATAGAACCTCTTTTAACGCCGAGTGTAATAAGCAGCAGTTTTGCAAATTAGGTACATATATTGAAAGTAATTGCGCGGGAGCATCGTACTGTTTGCATGAACAAGAAACATTTACATAATAGAATCAAATCTTCAGCTTCGTTAGCCCTTTAGCGAAGAAACGGTCGGAATAATTTGATAAAATATACTACTTTATGTTGGTTCGTAAGTAATTTATGTGTGTCTATATTATACCTACTATATATTTTCACTGCTTTGTGTCGACTGATTTCGGTTAAAGTTAGACCTATCCATACTTACTTTATTATTATTAATATAATATTATAATAAATGCGAAAGTACATCTGTCTGTCTGTTACCTTTCACGCTTAAGCTGCTTTACCTATTAAGATGGAATTTGCCATAGAGATAGACTGGACCTCGGAGAAGGACATGGGCTACCTTTTGTCTAAAAAAGTTTCTTAGGGATACGAGTCAAATCAATGAATAAGTTAATGTTTTTATTAGCCTGTATTGTTCCATTCTTGAACAAAGGCCTCCCCCATTTTTCCCAATTGGAAAGAAGTGTCTTTCCAATTCCCAGAAAGGGCAATAGTTAGTAGGTAATGTATATTGTCATTGCGGCTGGCTTAGATATCCTAGCGCCATCTTTTAATGTCCTATGCTAGTTTTATCAACATTTTAATGTTTATTATAGTTTTCGATATGGCTCACAACTTGTCTACGCTTTTTCTGCTTCATCAACATTTATTATTTCTTGAAAAAACCGACCACCTACAGACGAACACATTCTATAAATGCATTTACATTTTATAATGTTCTGAAAGGAAAAGGTTCCCCGGTATGGTAGATCTTTACGAATAATACCTCCATATTTATACAAAGAAAAAGTCTTACTGTCAAAGTAAATTATGGTAGGATCTGAATATCTTTGAAATTATTGCATAAGCCACAGTTTCAATGATATTCCGCCGATTCCTGCTAAGGCGAATGCCACAGTTGCCTGCCTCGCAATTATTCGATTAAACCCACAACTCCCGAGTACGGCAAATTATATTCTGAGCTGTACGATGAGCATAACCAGATAAGCCATACTTCCTACGCATAAATTCTAGGATATATAGGGTTATTGGTAAAACACTAACAACCTTACAGAACTGTATTTCTATTACACCATCCATCACGCCTATATTCCCCGAAGGGTTAGGCAGTGGTGTGCTTATGTTCATCCACACTTCACCGGTACGTTTAGGTCCTATGTAATAGAGGGCGAGCCTATTGCCATTAACCCGGGACAAATCTTTGAGCTGCTACTGAGAATTTCATAGAAAACCCATTAACACTTTGCCCGACCTGGGGATCGCCGCCTCCCTAGGACTTTCTAGAATATAAAAAAAGGTTGGGACTGTCCTCATGGAAAAATTACAGCTCTGTGAACTATAGCAACTTCGTAACTTACCAAACAATAATAATTCGAGTCCTTATTAAGTCCCATTCACCGCTGAGTCTTGGCACAGGATCCGTCCACCCCATTTATGACGCTACCTTGGCGTTTAATTCATGCATTCAATAAGCTACAATTTCGAAAGCTAATGACTCAAGTATAAGCGTCTATGTGTCTAGTTGTTTCTAGTCTAGTGGTTGTAGTAGTCTAGTGGTCCTAAGGGCGACTGCTACGCTACCTGGGTTCGAATCCAAGGTGGAGCAAAGTGTTATTAGATTTTTCTATGAAATTCTCAGTACTAACTCGAAGATTGGAATTGCCTAGTTAATGGCAATAGGCTCGACCCATATTCCACGAGACCCTAACATACCGGCGAAATGTGGGTGTTCATTAGTAGACCTCTGCCTAACCCTTCGGGGAATACATGTGTGATGGTATGTAATTTTCCCCTTAAATTTTGGTGATGGTTGTAAACCGTCAAGCCTTAACAGGACATTGCTGCTTAAACAAGCACATGTTCAACCTAAGGCTGAGCGATACGCGAACCTGCAGATATTACGAAGAGGCTGATGAAACGCCACTTCACCTTCTGGGGCAATGCGGACCGCTGATGCACAAGCGCAATGCGCATCTGGGGAAACATGTATTAACCCCAGATGAAATAAGGGAGCTCACCCCTAAGGAAATCCTGCAGTTTATAGCAGCCGCAGGGTTCAGCGGTGAACTTTAAGTCTCTAAGTGGCGATCACAATAGACCGATATCGGTCGCAGTGACACTATAGCCACAAATACAAATAAAAAAAATAAAAAAACCGTCAAGTCCCATATTATAGACATAACGCAAAATCTATTGTTACGGCCTTTTGAGACCGGTATGGGCGTTAGTGAATAAATAATTTAAATATCTATAACTTAATATTATAAATACAAAAGAAGGTAATTCTATTTGTTACCTTTTCACCCCTAAACCGCTGAATAGATTTCGATAGAATACGGCAAGGATAGATAGCATCCGTTTTTACAGTACGTAAAATCCTCATGAATCTTCAAACACCTGGGGAGGTCGCAGGGTATGTCGGACTCGTGACGACTAAATATTGCACTTGCCTTTCTTTGCCCTATAGTCACGGGACATAGGATTCGTGACATTCGCCATGACCTCGAGAGGTAGGACATAGGGTCTGTCTAAAAAAAACGAGTAAAATTGAGTCTTTGCGGTGATAGCCTTGTGATATCACCATTGGACTGTTAAGTCAAAAGGTCTCGAGTTCGAATCCAAGGCACGCACCTCTGACTTTTCGAAGTCATGTGCGTATTAATAATTAATTATCACGCGGCATGTGAACTCTGCCAAGCTGCAGTAGGCTAGCGTGGTGGACTATATTATCATCCCTCTCGTACTGAGAGGTGACCAGTGCCCAGCAGTGGGACAATGTAATGGGTTGATGACGATAGGATTCGTGACATTCGCCACGACCGCGAGAGGTAGGACACAGATTCTAAAAAAAGAGTGAAATAGATCTTTTGAGACGCAAGTGAATTTTTCAGGCAATAGCTAGTTAGTAATACATAACTATATTAAAATTTAAAAAACGCCCTGACTATAGCATTATGTATCGACCGGTTTTCATCAAACCGGCTAGCATAGCTAAGAACACTCCCGACTAATTCACCTTTCAAACAAATAAAAAACAAAATCAAAATCGGTTCATCCGTTCGGGAGCTACGATGCCACAGACACACACAGACACGCCAAACTTATGACACCCCCGTCGTTGTTGCGTCGGGGGTTAAAAACCATAGTCTGCATAATTTTCAATATCATTTATAACTTCCTGCGATTATTCAAACAAGGGAAATTGGTTCCTATACAAGTATAAAGTGCTGCTTATGCACAATCGTGACCATATATCGTGATTAGCAATACTAATGCATCATGGTGATTGTTGATAGCTCCCGGTTGCCATGCCGTGGCCTAAATACAACATCACGCCTGTATTAGGATTAGGAAGAGGTGTATTAGCTCACAGACTGCCATCGGTGTATGTTAAAACGTCCAAATTGGTATCAACGCAATGACTAGGCTTTAGTAGTACAGAAAATGAAATAGGACATTAGAAGTTATATAAATCGATATTTATACACAAAAAACGGTATTTACCATTATAGGTACATTGACAAACTAATAAACATCACATATCACATTATCAATCTTTTGTATAGTAAACAGTTACCATTATTTAGTAGTGCAGCTTCGTTTCCGTGTTGCTCGAAGTAGTGCAGGTATATTATGCTATTTAAGTGGAGTCCAAATTTCCGTATTTAAATGACAAACATATAGAAAGAAAGAATTCATTTAATGGATACCACAAACCATCACACTCTTAAACACAAATCAGTATCATAGGTAAACAAAATCGGTATCGGTATATGACCATTGGACTGCCAAGTCAAAGGTCTCGAGTTCGAATCCAAGGCAGGCACCTCTGTCTTTTCGAAGTCATGTGCGTATTAATAACTAATTATCACGCGCTTAACTGGTAAAGGAAAACATCGTGAGGAAACCTGCATGCCTGAGAGATTTTCTTGACGGCATGTGAAGTCTGCCAACCCGCATTAGGCTAGCGTGGTAGACTCTATATAGCCTAATCCCTCTCGTTCTGAGAAGAGACCCGTGCCCAGCAGTGGGTCAACGTAATGGGTTGATGCTGATTAACGTATGGTTCTAAATAAGCATACCTGGATTCTATTACTTAGTGTTGCTAGAACTACTGGTCTAAGAGAATATGAAACACAGAATTCAACAGCTCTAAATCTAGTAAAAAGCTTGAATGTTAATTACGAACAAACAAACACAAACTCGCTAGAAGCACTTATCTACATTTTCAACAGTGGCACTTAACCAAGTACCTATCCAAAAAACAAGTTTGAGCTGCTGACCTAGTTGAATTTAATAACGCCATAAATATAACTCAGTATCGCCATATTTCTCCTGCTCAGCATGACAGGCCGTGATGTATGAACATGTTTTGCCATTAACAACTACTTTACTACGATTAAGGGAACCTTGTACAGTCTTTTTGAAGTATTTTTTTATGAATTATTGGCTATTAATCCTTTAGGTCTTGGGTTCGATCCCCAGGTCGAGCAAAGTGTTATTTGGGTTTCTTAAATTCTCAGTAGCAGCTCGGAGTCTGGATTTGTGCCCGGTGAATGGCAATAGGCTTGCCCCCTAGTACATGGGACCTTAACATACCGGCGAACTGTGGGTGTACCTACTTTAAGTGCACCTCTGCCTAACCCTTCGGGGAATACAGGCGTAATGGTCTTCCTTTCATCCTTTAAAGTTATCATATTTGCTGAAAGAAAAATTACTTTATTAATTAATTTTACTAAAGAACTACTTACCATTCCAAAATACTTTATTTTTCTCTTTGCTAACATACTATTACGCCAGTATTCATCAAAGAAAGCAGAGCTGTACTTAATGTACACCCACAGTTCACCGGTAAGTTAAGGGCCCATGTAGAGCTAGGGGCGAGCCTATTGCCATTCACCGGGCACATGTCTTAACTCCAAGCTGCTACTAAGAATATCATATAAAAAACCAATAACACTGTTCGACCTGGGAATCGAACTCAAGACGCCTAACGTAGCAGACGAGCTTAGGAGCACTAACTAGACTAATGAGGCATTTGTATTGATTACAATGAAGTTAATAGAGACAAAATAAAATACGAACTTTTATGGTTGTTTTTTTACGAAATAGTAAAAATAAAATGTTAAGGAATTGCCCAATTTGTATTTTTGCCACCCCAGAAGTACCTACCTACAATTATGATTTTCGGATGGGAGTAACCGGTTCACCACTTGAAGACTGTTTCCAAACAAGTACTAAACCTACTTTTAAATAAAAGAGGTTATTCTGTAAAAAATACAAATTTTATCGTATTTCAGTTGTAACTCAATTTGTAAAACATTTATGTATACAATAGTCTCGTGTTACCGAGAAGCCGAGGAGCTTATTTCCAATTCCGCGTTAATCAACCTGGATTTATGAGATTAACCATCTGAGACCACCTCTGTTGTATACATATAATTGTTCTGTAGATATGTGTAGGTATTAGTTGGTAATAGAGATGGGCGTCTACCTGGTAAAAACTCGAAATTTGGATAAATAATATAATAAATTTAATATATTATAAAATCTGCATGTACATTTCATAATTTTGTTATATGTTCGGTATATTTTTGATAAAACTAATATTGGAACATTAGAATTGCATATTTAACACTGTAATTAATGTGTTGCCCAGTACCTACGGTATATTATTGTAAGATAGTGAGTGCATAATAGCCATATAAATGGCAACCCTGAAGGCAAAGATGTGATTTGGTTGAAAAAGTAATTTGGTTTATAATTTTTTTACTTTTTACCCCGTATATATTAAAATTGGGGAGGTAAAAATGGGTATTTACCCATAACTTCGTGTTTTTGCCGGGTAGACGCCCATCTCTAGTTGGTAAGAATTCCACACTATCTTGTCTAATCCCCAAAGACCGGACGCCTCTTAAAGGATTCCTCTCGTCAACAAAAAAAAAGATGACTAGTGTAGACTACTGAAATTATATAATTGAAGGTTAGGATCTAATTTATTTCTTCATAACACGTCATCATTGTACCTAAGCTTTATGTAAATCAGTGAGTACATCCTTTAGGTACACGTTAGATATTGTTTATTTTGCCTCTTTTCTCTCCATTTTTCAAGTAGGTATTGTCACGAACATTGTCATACAAAAAAAAATGTTACACAGAACACTAAAATAAGTACGCACTGCTACTGTACACATACACATCGAGCTATAAAAATCCAGTTTACTCTGGCCTCTTACTGTATGGGAAGCGTATATGCCAGATCAGCTTAAACTGGATTTGTATAGGTTGACCTGTAGCCGTGTGTACAAATTAATATTTGTTTCCTAACCTTCATTTGTTCGGGAATCTACCCGTAACGATCTGTACCGCAGATACCAATTGCTTAGTCACACCAATCATGTCATCAAATTTTTATAAATATTTATATAAATTTTCTGATATTGGATTAAAAGCTGTTCAGTCGAGATTCATTAAAAGGGCCGCCTTCTCAAATATTGGAGGGGTCGAGTGCTTTCTAATTATTTTGTAAGAATTTTCGATGTTTACCTTTAAGTCCCAAAATACACGGTAAAGCAAGAATCTACCTCGATTCTTGTTAAAATAGACCTTGAAAATATTGGTAATAGACGCTTCGAATTTTTACAGTCTTTACATTAATTACAGTGGATTTGTGTCCGGTTAATGGCAATAGGTTCTCCCCCTAAAACATGGGACCTAAACATACCAGGAAGTGTAGGTGTACAATAGTACACCTCTGCAACCATTCGGGGAATACAGGCGTGATAGATTCTGTGCAGAATCCATTGTCACGATAGACTGGGATGTTAGACGTCTTGATGTCTCCGTCTACCCATGACCATAGTTGTAGTAAAGGATCCGAAACCTGGGAAATTAATAAATAATATCAATATAACGCCATAAAATCCGTAAGAAGTAGTTTTATTTCAACCTAAGAACAATTTACAGTAACCACAAGATCATCATAACAATTTATAGTAACAAATTTATTCAATCAATTAAATACCTCATTACAAGTTTCAGCATAGCTATAAATATTTATGATTCTCATAACGGGGCTGCCCCTTTATTCGACGACTAATTGCGCCCGCGTTGGTCCTTGCCTCATTTAGAGCCATTTGGAGCACCAATTATATTTCAGAGCGCGCGGTGACCATCTGGGGCTTTCAGATTGAACTGCAAATTCGTACTAAGATGTAGAATGCAGGATAAAGTTAAATAGATAATGTGTAGGATAATTAGGTAGATAATAATTTCGTCATGGTATAAGACAGCAACATGGATGAATAAAGAAAGAAACAAAGAAAGAATTAATTTATTGGACACCAAAACACCATCACACTCTTAAACATATAAAGGATGATACTAGAAAGCTTTTAAACAAAAATGTCAAGGGATATAAGGAAGGGTTGAGACGAAGAGATGGATGGATTATGTGGTAGAAAAGTAAACAATAAACAAAACCAGTCCCTATCAGGATCTTTATCATGGTATAGACGTGTCAACAACAGGGATGAATGAAGAGCTAGTTACTAGAAAGGTTTAAGTATAAAATGCTAATGTAAGGAAAAATCCATCCATCTTTTCTTTAGTATCCCACTAAAGAAAAGATGGATGGATTATGTGGTAGAAAAAAAAAACCAGTCCCTATCAGGATCTATGTCATGGTACAGACATGTCATTAACAGAAATGAAGGAAGAACTAGTTACTAGAAAGGTTTTAAGCATAAATGCGAAGGGATATAAGGAAAAAGGGAGACTGAAGAAGAGATGGATGGACTGTGCGGTAGGGGTGAATGTAAGGGCTGATGGCTGATAAAGAAAATTACGTACTGCGCCCACCCCAATTCAATTGGAATAAGATTAGAAGGGTAATGTGTTGTAAGACTGGCTTGAGTTGGATCAAAATTCTATACCAACTCAACATAGTTGAAGTGCAAAGTTAAAAAGTGTTTGCTTCAAATAAGCTTTAATGAATCCTATTAAAAGCGTTTATGAAATCTTAGCTCCTAGTTTTTTAAGGAATCCGAAAAGAAAGTTTATAGATTTTATATAGATGTGTTATATAATGTATATATTTTAATGTATAATATCATAGGTGTTCGTATGACAACCAGGACCGACGGCTTTACGAGCTCTCCGAGCACGGAGGGATCTTGATGTGTGGTGAAAACTTGTCACCCATGCACCGTAGCTTAACCTTGCACATTTGTCGATCAGCACAGTACGACTTAAGCGTATATCTTAGCCACGAGCCCCTCAAATTTTAACGAAAAACCCTTATCTTTTTTATATTACCGCACCAGTGTATTCTATTATTTAATTATTCTGCTATCGTTGAAGCAAAATAAATTACACGTCCGTTAACCGTAAACATAACTAATTAATGTGTCCCTGTCCTATAAATTATTGAAACAATCCACAAATTGTTCAAAATCCATCGCAAAACTACCGCATCCTTGAAACATAATCATTGCACGCAGTCATCATTGCGAAACATCGGCTCATTAAACTTAAGCGGCAACTCGTCACAATTATGGTCACCCTGACACTATGTACTACGGACTCGTTAGTGTTCGGATCTCATTATAGAATGGGACCTCAATTGCAGACCTTTTTAACTTACTGCAGTTCGTTCTCCAACCCCCATTTTGTATTTCATATCGATTCTGAATATGAAAATCATTTATTTCTTGAGAACACGGAAAAATTTACGATATCTCTTACAACACGCTTTATCCGATGAGGGCTGTTAATCGAAATTAAAAATTATGAAATTTAAATACAAACTTTTCGTAAGATTCGAATTTTGATAAGGGTTATACCTATGCTTTTCGATGTTTTATTATACTTTTTTATTTTTAGGATTTTACCTAGCTACCGCTGTCTTCTGGTCTAACTATCAATAATTACCTAATAAATTATTGAAAAGAGATCCGCATTTTAATCAGGGTTGTTCGTAAAACATATTTTAATTCATACCATCACGCCTGTATTCCCAGAAGGGTAAGGCAGAGGTGTACTAATGTACACCCACACTTCGCCGGTATGTTTATGTCCCATGTAATAGGGGGCGAGCCTATTTCCATTAACCGGGTATAAATCCAGACTACGAGCTGCTGAGCATACAACACAAACTTCAGAAAGTCGTACAATTTTCATTAAAATTCTGTTAAAATACTGTAAGTTCAACTCACAGAATTCACTTTGTCAATTTTCGCCGTTCAATATTTCAGCAGGGCAGGTCTTTTTATTTTACAAACACTTTCCTCTCCGCTACTTTTTTTGTTCTAAATCGTTTTTCTATGTAAATGAAGTCTTCGGTAAAATTGAGAAGGAAATTAATATGCGGGCGTAGAAGTCAATAATTTGTTTGTACTAAAGTCTCAACTGTCTGTCTTATGGTTTCATCTGCTCTTTGTTTTGCTTGTGGGGAGTAAATAAACGATATTTGTATTTTTGAAAACAAATGAAGATATAATACACTTTCCGTCTTATTCATATAAATACTTAAGACTTAAAACTTTTAAGTGTTTTGTCTTGTTTTCACACGTGTCATTTTGTGACAGGGAAAAGAAGACGAGACAAACTTAGAGGTTGTAGGAATTTTCAACGTTTTATATTTTTATGAATCTTTATTTGTATTTTTAGTTAATAATGATGCAGAAATTCTTTAAGATAAATTGCTAAATGATAAATTTGCAGAAATTATTTTTACATATTATAATTTATCTCTCACTGACCGTGTCGAGGTGGGTCTGAACATAAGACGTTGGGTTTCATTCCCTGGTCACTGCAGTATTTATACACCACTACCTCTACCCCTCTGCCTAAACATTGGACGGATACAGGCCTGTTGTGACATTTATCTTAGGGGTTGCTGCGAGATTACTTTTTACTCACTTAATTTAGTGAAGGATTTTTTTTACTGCAGGCAGGATTCGTACCTGTATCTTCTGGTTAAGTACACAAGACGATATGACCGCTAAGCCACCGCAAGTCCCACCTGCCAGGTCGAAATTAACCTTCACATTTTTTTATTTACGTTTTTGTGGTGACGTCAAGTCAAGTCGAAATATCCTTCACTAAAATAACTTTATAATGTTTGCAAGGAATATGCCAAAAACATACGAAAAGATAATACTTGCTTCTTAAATAATGATAATAAATAACAATCAGATAATACAAAAGTTCATGCACCTCAAATTATTTATTGTTAATTGAGATTACTTAATTCATCAATTAACAATAATTCACGACTTCATTACACGCTATTTTTCTAATTGCTGTAATTATTCAATAATAATTATTAGATCGTTTTTGCCGTGATTAAATGTCTGTTGCTCGGATACAAACTGATTAATTGCAGTTATTTAAACATTACTAGTACCTAGGCATTAAAGTTAAAATCTTGCACTTATTAACAAAGATGGTCAAAATTAAGCGGCGGCCAGGGCGTCGGACTTGCGATCATGTGGTTGCCTGTTCGAAACCCACCCCTTGCACTACCGACGTGAACCCACTCGTAACAAAAGCATCTAGCTAAGCACGGGGGGTTAACAAGAATACTAGTAATGTTCGACCCACATTTTTAGTAAGCTTTAAAAAAAAATGGTCCACCTCGAGCGACAGATTCCATATTTTTAAATTTTTTGCGAATTTTACGTTAGTAAAATATTTTAGTTTCATAGCAGTAGTACCTTATTGCGACTACTTAACTATAATTTTTTCATAACTGAGTACCATTGTGGACCCAAAATTGTCAATTTACACTACTGGGTATCTGCTACGTTAACGATTTTTAAGCAAAAGTTTTGGTACTGAGTTGTGAATACCATTGTGGTTGATGTCGCAATTTCTACCGTATTATGATGTCTATAGATGTAAAATTTGCAAAATAATAATAATTTCGCGCCCGAGGCGAATCGATCGGACTTAAACGAATGAAACCAACATTATTACAACCATAATTGTCGTTAACATTGACAGCCACGAAGACGTTGACGACACCGATGCAAAATGCAAGGTTAGGTAGCTGAATGCCAAAACAGCCATTTCTGGTAAAATTACCGAGTAAGTACGGGCAGTACAATAAAATACAAGTAGATACACGGACCAATCTGACAATAAACCTGAAGTAAATTTTATTCTCAGGCTAAGAATTGTATTGTGACGAATTAGATGTTTGATAAAGTTGCAATGCAAAAGAAAGAAGGTTATACAGAACAATAAGCTTTTTCATAAAGGACTCCTAACGGCTTAAACCTAATATAAACATAACTAGCCATCATGGCTGTTTAATTAAAATAAATTTTATGGAATAAAATAAAATAAAAATTATCGTATGAAAATTGCGTGCGATTTTTTTTTCAATAAAGCTCTTAGAAGCATTTAGGAAGTGTAATGATTTATTGCACGGTTCCAAAATGTTGACCTTATGGAGAAGAAACTCCAAAGACACTCTTTTTAAAAGGAGGTAGTAAAGAATGTGAAGATTAATGTTTTTGTTAAACTCAGTCATATTATCAAAATATTATTATTAGAGTCCAATTTATTGAATAAATGCGATTTGTGCAAGTATTATCGAATTGTCCAATTTTGATAAAGGAATTTTCTGCTTCGGCTTGGATTTTGTTAAATGCTATTTTGCTTTACCAGATATTACTTTTGACGACTGCTTCGTTAGTCTAGTGGTCCCAATCGCGACTGCTACGCTAGAGGTCTTGGGTTCGATCCCCAGGTCGAGCAAAGTGTTATTGGGTTTTTCTATTAAATTCTCAGTAGCAGCTCGGAGTCTGGATTTGTGCCTGGTGAATGGCAATAGGCTCGCCCCCTATTACATGCGACCTAAGCATACCGGCGAACTGTGGGTGTACATTAATTGCACCTCTGCCTAACCCTTCGGGGAATACAGGCGTGATGATATATATGTTACTTTTCTCATAAATATCCATTTCCTCGGATAGGCACAATAACAATTAGAAGCTCATTTATAGAGTAGTATCTCTACTTATAGAAAAACCGGTGCTCATAAAGAAAATTCTCACCTTAAATACAACGTTCTAGGAAAACGACCTTTTTTCCCATCTCAGGTAGCTAATGTCTTCAACGACACGTGATACTTATCTGAGTCACAAGCACGTATTAAGCAATTACATAAAACAAATAATAGCATACCAAGATAAGGAGCGGTGGAAAGGTAATTGTGTAGGATGAGAGCGTCGAAACAAAAGAACTGTTGCGTGACGCAAGTTTAGGGCCATCCCTATTGTTTCAACGATTCGAGTAAAAGCGGTTGATCGTATCAAAATTGAGAATGAAAAAAATCATACTAATATAATAAAATTGTAACTGGCCAATTATCTGTACATAGGAGATATTTAAGAAAATATAAAAGAGGTCGTACTATGACGTATTATTGATAAATTATATTTATTTCTGTTGCTTTAAAGACTCTTTTACAAGTCAAAGTTTTACACTTTTTTACGCTAGATGGCGCCGGCATTTCCTATCTGACGACCTGTAAGAATAAACGACGAAATATACTCGGACGATCATGGTCTCTTTTAAATACCAGACAAAGTAATGTTATTAGATAGATTTGCGAGTTTTACAATGTAGGGCAAAATCTGAACTGGCCTTATTAAGAAAAATCTTTGTCTTAACTACGCGCATACATCAGTCAGATGGTTTTACGATTGAGAGAGAAGGATGCCGGTCTACACATACAAACACAAATGTTACGCCATCCCTTTCTCATGTCTAATCATGGTACCTCCTCAAATCTTTAATGTAATATTCGGCTTTGTATTTCTCGCAGAGAGAGTGAGACTAGTGGCTAAGTTATAACTGCGCAGATCAACCAGATCTTCAAGGTTAAGCCGCGCATGCCGTGTTCACTCTGTGGATGGATGCCCGTTCTAATACTGCAAGACACCTTCGTACCCCGGATAACATGTCAAGCCGTCTGTTCCGGTTGTCATGTGAACACCTATGACAATAGTGGTACTACAATACTATCCATCAAATATCGGCGTTGCCCAGAAATTGGGTATCGAAAATCTGATGGATGTAGTTTCGTGTAAAATACTGCTATTCAGCCTATCTCGTTAGATTTGAGGCTGACTTCAATATAATTGGGAAACAGCTAAGATGATGATGTATTTCTTGCAAAGAAAAAAAACCTGCCTGCGTTGCCTGCGTTCCCATTGAGGGACCACATTTGAATTTTGAGCTTTTGAATGGGTCAGCCTTTAGTAAAAGTTCCCAAACAATTGTAAATTCAGCCAATAATTTGTAAAAGCAGCCACTCAAAAGTTGCAATAGGCCAAAGGTGGTCCCTCAGTCTTGACCCACAGGCATCCATATCTCGTAACCTAGTGAAAATTTATAACTGCTGTAAATGTCTACTCTTTGTAAAAGATATGTAAAACTAATTTACCAAATATCAACGTAGTATCGTTTCAATAACTCAGATCATTTCCTGAACGTTTCCCATCACTGTTATTGCTTGTTGAGTGCATTAAACGTTCATTATACTCAGCGCCAACACTTTCACTATATGCGCTACTCTAGCACGACTCCACGTGTGTATCTAGTGTAGCTCTTAGAGGTGGGCTTGTTTTTATAGAAAAAATATAGTTTTTAATATTCTATGCTTTTTGGATAGTTTTAACTTCTTCTTTAGTATAGTAATCGTAAGCGCGACTGAGCAGGAAGTTCCAGGCTGAGTAATGATTTGTTGAGTTGCAATATACCATAACATACCATCACACCTGTATTCCCCGAAGAGTAAGGCAGAAGTGTACTAATTTACACCTACACTTCGCAGGTATGTTTAGATCCCAAGTCATAGGGGGCGAGCCTATTGCCATTAACCGGGCACAAATCCAGACTCCGAGTTGCTACTGAGAATTTCATAGAAAACCTCAATAATACACAATAACTTCGACCTGGGCATCGAACCCAGGAGCTCTAGCGTAGCAGTCGCTCTTAGGACCACTAGACTAATGAGGCAGTCTGAGAGAGTTATAATATATCTTGTAATTAATTAAGATTTTATTGTACTAGTTAGAGCCCTCGAAATTTGCAACGCCTGAAAAAGGTAAATACTAAGATACACTATCTATACTATATTATATATACCTATTATATTACAAAGCTGAAGAGTTTGTTTGTTTGTTTACTTGAACGCGCTAATCTCAGGAACTACGGGTCCGATTTGAAAAAATCTTTCAGTGTTAGATAGCCCATTTATCGAGGAAGGCTATAGGCTATATATCATCACGCTGAGACCAATAGGAGCGGAGCATAAATGAAAAAAAAATCAAAAACGGGAAAAAATTAAATGCAGAAAAGCCGAGAAACCACGCGGGCGAAGCCGTGGGCGGAAAGCTAGTGTTATATACTATATAAGAACCTTCTTACCCTTAGTATGCAAATAAAGAAATAGTTTCAGTTTACTATAGCATCTGACGGTGTCCCCATGAGGATGTTCCACGTACTTTAAAAAAGGTTAGCCAAGGTCGCGTTGCTAAGAAATAATTCTTGGAACGTCGAATGCTTACGTTACATGAAAAATCGTGTAATTTTCGACTACTTCTTTAATATGCATGAAGCTTTTGCTCTATGGAGCTCGAGTAAATATCAACTTGGCATTTAAACCTGTTCCTAGGAAAAATCTTTGAAACACAAGAAGTCTCTAAATGTCTCAAGATTTAACCCTAGAATGAATGCGGATTACGTTTTCCACTATTTCGCAAATTCTGCTACCGTTTTACGCCGCTTTGTAAAAGTGACTTGGAATTTTGACTTTCTGTAGGAAATGTATTATGCTTTGTCTAGTTCAAGAACTGGTTTTACTTTATAGGACTACCTTTAGAAAAATCTGTCTTAACTGGAAATTTGAAGCGGCGGTACCCTAATGGATAGGGCGTCGGACTTGCGATCGTAAGGTTGCTGGTTCGAACCCCACCCATTGCACTACCGACGTGAACCCACTCGTAACACAAGCATTTAGCTTAGCGCGACGAGAATACTAGTAATGTGTGACCCACATTACTAGAATGCTTTTTTAAAAAAAAAATTGATAGGGTAAGATTTATTATTTTATGGATTTCCAAAAGTATTAAAATACAACAGCCTTTTGATAAAAATACGGCACAATTTGAGCACGGGCTGAATGACGAAAGAGGTATTATAAAATAACTTTTAACAAAAAATGTTATTGGCTTTTTCTATGAAATTCTCAGTAGCAGCTCGGAGTCTGGATTAGTGCCCGGTGAATGGCAATAGGCTCGCCCCTATTATATGGGACCTAAACATACCGGCGAACTGTGGGTGTACTTTAAGTACACCTCTGCCTAACCCTTCGGGGAATACAGGCGTGATGGTATGTTATGTTTAACAAAAAAGAAAAATTGCCTTCAAAAAATTCTATTATGTCTAGAACGGTTTCGGAATTCGGTGGTGAAGATCCACTCAAATTAAAGCCATTGACTTCCGAAACTGTTTCTATAGATATTACTTATATTTATTACATATTTTATTTTTATTTGACTGCCTCGTAAGACTAGTGGTCCCAATCGCGACTGCTACGCTAGAGGTCTTGGGTTCGATCCCCAGGTCAAGCAAAGTGTTATTTGTGATTTTCTATGACATTCTCAGTAGCAGCTTGGAGTCTGGATTTGTGCCCGGTGAATGGCAATAGGCTCGACCCTAATAACATGGGACCTAAACATACCGGCGAGCTGTTGGTGTACATTAAGTACACCTCTTCCTAACCCTTCGGGGAATACAGGCGTGATGGTATGTTATGTTATGTTTTATAGATAGAATTTTAAATAGAAGAAATTCGGCCAAAATTAGAAATTCACACTTCTATCTGCTCCGATAACGATTATTAAGGAAAAGTTTTAGTGCTGAGTTGATACATTATATCTCAGATCAAATAAAAAGTTAAGATGGAACGTTGCTAACAAAGAAGTGAGGCCGGTTATAACTACGCCTAGCCGTATACAAACACAATTACACGCACACACGCACTTGATACAATAATGACGTTTTGATAGACGTGAGCGATAGCTCGACTCTGCTCAACTGACAAGATAAGGCGTAGTTTCGGTATACGTGTGTGTGTAATTGTGTTTTTACACGGCAAAGCGTTGTTTTAGCCGGCTTCACTTCTTTGTACACAAAGTTCCATCGTAACTTTTTATTTGATCTGAGCATTATATTTGATGTCGCAGCCATGCACCTAGAATATGTTATGGATGTATAATTCTAAAAAAAAAAATTGCGCCCTTGGCGAGACCATCCGCCTTAAATACTTACAGCAAATGAATTCATCAAGTTTCAGGTTACACTATTTGTTCTGTACATAGAGTTAAAATTGGTTGCAAGAAGTTTCACTAATATATTCCGAAAGTTTGTTCATCTCAATTTGGTTACGGCGTTCCCGAAGGCACAGTAAGACTAAATAAGCACATAGTATTATTTAATTCTGTTTTTGTTTTGTATAAAATATTGACAATTTTTAAAATAAAATGTACAATCATTTGCCATTTTGCAGTAAGTTAACTAAGAACCATTAATTAGTTCTTAAAACTTCATACATTTCGATCGATTTTTGTGAAGTTATAAATAACTTTACAATCTTGCATTTTCATAATTATTGTAGTCTGTTTACAAAATTATGACAAGATAATTATTATGGATTTAAAAGAGTTGCGCCGTCAAACATATTTGTATACATCGACATGCTCAAGCGCAGAATGCAGTGATCGAACAGGTTCGTCAAAGTTCATTCGTTCCCCATTCATTACTACAAAGGCCGTTGACTGCAGTCGCGGCCAGCGTAGTCGCGCGTCGCGTCGGCCATATTGATCCGCCATATTGGCAGCTTTGCTACCCATGTTGATTTATGTTGGCTCCCCTGACAACTACAGCTAACTTCAAGCCACAGCCGTTCTACGCGAACGTTACGTTAGTTATGTTTTGAACCGTTTGTGCGTCGGCGCACAGTTTTATAAAAAAAACATTTTTTTTTTATCAATGGAACGAACTTGTATATTTCAATTGACAATCAAACATCGGTATTTGTGTTATTTTTCTGATAAAAAAGTGTCGTTAAGTGATGAGTGTCCGTTAATAATAACGTATTAGTGAAAGTTTGGTTATGTTGACAGTTGAACTCATTAAAACAGTTGATAAAACCGTTTTCCAATAAAAAAACATGTGTAATTAGGTGATTATTGAGTGTATTTTTTTTGTGACAGGAGATGTATCGTATCTACGTCACATGACAGGTTTAATCCTGCGCCACGAGATCTCGCAGAGCCCGGTCTCAGACCTTCAACCGTTTATGGCAATGATTCGAATTAATTTTGTCTCGAAAAGGCCCGATTAAATTATATTCCAATGAAATCAATTTATGTTAGCAAACAACTGTTTCCGGAGAAACGGCCTGGCATCGTAAACGTGTCCAAAACTTAGTTTTACGGTGCTTTAGTTTCATGATTTCTGCTTTGAATTTATGTAATTAAAATAGTTGCCTATTTAATGCCTGTCTAACACTTTTACTGTCTACGAACGAATAATTTATTAACGATAATAGAGAAAAGGGTTTCAAGCATTTAAATACACAACAATTACCTATGTTAAATACAAGATACAAATAACATGTATTTAAATAAGAAGGAACGACACTATTTTGTCTGACATAATAATGTATAATAACAGTACTTAAGTACATTGTAATATGACTGACCAAATTGAAATTAGCATCATCTGGTTCAGTCCATATTGTTTCGCCAATTATATTAATTAACGGTTTTAATAGTACCTATACCTAGTAGTACCCTTAATACTAGAATTAGCTAGGATTATTATTAACTTTTATTAATCTTATGACAGCTAACAAAAATTAAACATAATTAAATAAATAAATGTACCAATGTCAATAATAATAATAATTGTCCATCCTTTAATTTTTTTTAATCTTACCCTGACCCTATAAAAAATTGGTTTTTTTTTCATTCGTCCCACGGTAACAATTCTTTACCAATACCTGGTAACAGACTGGAAACATTGTCATTTTAATATTTTTTATACAATAAATCTCTCAAAACTTTGCCAAAATGTTATCGCCTAAAGCCCTAAAGGCTTAGATAAATTATTTTGTAAAAATAAACCATCTGAATGCCCTTCATTAGCAGTTAATTAAACGATATTTGTTAGATATTCGAACTGTTTTACCTCGCGAGAATCAAAGATAAATATGCAAAGATGAATGCCAACCTTTACTCGTTGGAGAGGCACTAAGTACAAGAAGAAAAAGAAAAAAACGATGTTAATAAAACATAACATACCATCACGCCTATATTCCCCGAAGGGTTAGGCAGAGGTGTATTAAAGTACACCCACATTTCGCCGATATGTTTAGGTCCCATTTAATAGGGGGCGGACCTATTGCCATTAACGGGGCACAAATCCAGACTCCGAGCTGCTACTGGGAATTTCATAGAAAATACCAATAACACTTTCCTCGACCTGGGGATCGAACCCAGGACCACTAAACTAATCAGGCAGTCTAAAAATAAAACAAAAGTATCATTCTGTGTTCATCTTTGTCTATAAATATTTCCATCCAGATAGTTATACGGCCACACTTTTAAGCCAGTATATTCCAGTTCAAAGCATAATGTGACTAATACCTGCAAGTTTATTTACTAAATTACTAGGAAGAATACAGAGTTATACAACAGTATTCGTTTCAAACTGGATTAATTAGCTTGTTTTTCAACTAATTAACATGAAAATAAATACTTATATGGGTAATAAAATTATTCTTATTAAGAAATACACAGGGATCGCTTAACCACAATAAACATAATAACCACAAATCTATAAACAGATTACGTAATTTCAAAACAGTATTATATAATATTATGTACCCATTGTCCTACTGAAAAGAATTGATAAACCTCATTAGTACTGAATCAATAAATATGATTGTATCGGTTTCCCTCCGGTGATAGATCATATTTGATATAATCAATCAATGCCCAACTACTTAATTGGAATAGGGCTAACTATTAAAACATGCACCAGTGAGCTTAGATTACCACATTTTTATAGACACACGGCTCATATCGTTATATACACCTCCAATGTAAGCCGAATATTGGTGCGAGAACCCTATATAATACGATTTACCAAAAGTGGCTATTTTAAGAACCTCCCCTTGACCCCTTTCATGTTCGGAAAAATCCTCTAAAAAAACTCTTCTATCCTGACCTATCAAATTCCAAGGTAAAGATGACCTAGTGACGGGCAAAACTTTGGTCTATGCCATTTTTCGGATATCACACTAAGCCGTTGATGTAGAGACATCTATGGCAATCGTTATTGTCAGTCAGACTGAGTACCCAGACCACGATGCAGAAGAAATGCTAGTGTGGAACAACGGCTATTTCAAATGACAAATTCAAATATTTACGATTACGCAATTTGACCCTAAGAACACCGATGTAAAGTTCAAAATAATCCAACGCTCTACTAATGTTAAAAGCTCACAAAACAGCAATATGAGCACTTAAAAAACCTTCTATGTCAAACAATTAAGAGTCATTTTCGAACATTTAGTTGCAGACTAATCATGTACCTATTGTGCTTTGCAACCTGCAAGTTGCGAAAATACAATCATTTGATCCTTTTGTGCAAGTGTTACTTGTTCCCTCATAAAGTGCACGAAGCTTTGAAACTTGTTAGAGATGTTGAAGTTTACTTGCGCAATATATTTCAGCTGATACGTATAGACTATCTAGTATAGTATAGTCTAAACAAGTTTCAATCCATCATTCGAATGGAAAATGAATCGATTTCAAAAGTATGGAAATCATATTTTACCGAAAGCTTGTTACATTTCCATACATTTTCTTTCTATTGATTCGTAA
Organism: Subacronicta megacephala; assembly: GCA_958496365.1. Classification (NCBI taxonomy): domain Eukaryota; kingdom Metazoa; phylum Arthropoda; class Insecta; order Lepidoptera; family Noctuidae; genus Subacronicta; species Subacronicta megacephala. The sequence continues at coordinate 12,371,898 of OY292521.1, forward strand.
ATTCGAACTTTAGATTGAAACTAGTATCAAATGTTACAAGCATCAATCATTTACTACAATATTTCGTCTAATTATTTTACAGTCCTATTTTAGCTCTTCTTTAGTTAGAGTCTTTCTTACGTTCAAATTTTTTCAATGACAATATCATCTGTTTATCGTTCACATTCGTTATTATTAAATAAATGTTAGTTACATATTAATAGAATAAATAATCCTAGTTTTGGTATTATAAGAATAAAACTACAATGACCATTTATTTACCTCATTTAGAAGAATCAACAGGCACATATGTAGATTTAAAAAAAACCCGACTTATGGCTCCGACCTTTGTGACAGATTTACTTTTACAACCCTAGACTTGACAGTTAAAGGCGGAAGTTAAAGAACCTTTTTAGTAATAACAGTAAAATTGAGCTCTAACGTTTAGGAACTCAGTTTGAAACTGAAACTAGATCGTTCCGCAAAGACTAAAACATTTCCTGAAATATTTCGCTCCATTTCACATCACCTAGTTGACAATAAAAGGATTTTATTACAATGTAAATACGGACGTAGTTAGGTTGTCGTCTAAACATTAGTGGGCACAGACAAACAACAGTAAAATGTGGATCGTAATCAATCTTCTTCTATCTTCCGATACGGAAGACAGAACGAACTGAATCTCAATCTTAATAAAGTAATAACTCAAAATGTTCAAATAAGTACTTTTCGGGTCGTTTCAACGACATTGAAATACGAAGTCACAAGTTTTGGAATCGCATCTGGCATTCACTTTGGCTATCTCGTTCCATTGCGCTGTTCCTGCAAAGTTGTCAGTGAACGTTACTGGAAATAGCGATGGAACGAAAATATGTTTCCAAGGAAATAATTCTCGCCGACGTCGACTGACATCGTAAATTACCATTTTAATAGTATTCTTCGGAGTTGAACTTCCGAAACATGCACAAAATCAACAAATTTACATAGATATCAACGGGCAGCCGATAAAAGGTCCCTGTTACCCTTTATTGATCCTGTTTCGTATTTTAAACTTTATGGAATTGATATAGAAGTCATTTATTTTAATTTCATGGGATTTTGCTAAATGAATAGGCAACTGCTTTAACAGTATTATCAATTTACGCGGTTCCAGGGTTTAGTTATAATTTATGTAAGATTATGGCAATACTGGTTGGTGATACTTTTGATATCTTTGACTTCTGCTTCAATATTTAACTTTTAAATCAAATCTTTTGAGTTATTTTAGTGAAGGAAAAATACGACCGCGGGCAGGATTCGAACCTGTGTCTTCTGGTTAAGTACACCAGACGCTATGACCGCTAAGCCACCGCGAGTCCCACCCGTTAAGTCGAAATTCGCATTTCACATTTATAATTTACGTCTTTGCGGTGACGTCAGTGTGCCGTCTGTTGAAAATGTGCTTCCTTTGCATTATGTAATGTCGGTTGATGTCGTACGATGCCACCTTACCTTATAACTATCCAATCAAATCTATTTTTTAGTTTCATATAGACCATTTTGAAAGATCTTTTTTTAAGTGTCAAACAAAAAGTCGGTGAGAAGATTTGCTCAGGTACTAGAGAAATAATTTTAACATTTGGTCCATAAAATGTAAAAATCCTATATCTAGGATTCAAATCTACTGACTATGTGTTCGATAGGGAGTGCCCTAGTTCTTTTCATGTTTTACACATAATAATCAAGGCCCTTTTGTTTACTAAATTTCTTTCTAGAAATATATTCAGTATATTGATGCAAGTTCATAATTATTCAGCCTATGCAATGATCCAAATAAGCGTTTGCGTAAATCACGCGGAAAATTGCAATGTTCTGTTTATTAATAGAACAATCGCCCAATAAGGTTAATGAGTGCGTTACCTTGTAGGGAATTAAATTTACGTAACCAATTAAACGTATTGGTCAAGTATACAGTTGTAAAATCACAAGTATTTGTGTCTTACTATTCTTATAGGTATTTGAAGTACTCCTCCTCTCTTCTACTAAACTAATGAAGCTTTGCTGTGCCCGACTGGGTCCATAACTGTTACACTAATCTTAAACCGTAATATTTACATTATGGAATTGAGTATATTGAGTATTGAGTAGTATATTGAGTATATTGAGTATTGAGTATATTGAGTATCAATATAATATAAAACGTAACGGCGAGGAAAGAAGTTTGTTCCTTTGATACAACATGATAACTTTTTAGGTCGCTTTTAGAAGGTAAACTTGAAGGAAAATGAGGAAGGCGAAAATCTAAAAGAATATTTTTTTAACAGTGAAGGAAAAAGTGTGTTTCGTTCGAGTCATATTAAGACGACATACAGAATAGAATATAAAACAGTAGCGATTGCTCCACCGACAAGAGATGAGCTCTTAAATTTAAGAGAAATTCTTATATTATAAAGTTCTGGAAGGATTGTAATACGAGACACCAATTACGGCGGTAATTTACTCTCATGTAACACTCCATGGGCGAGCTGCTACTGCGAATTTCTTAATGAAAACCCAACAACACTATGCTTGACCTTGCTCATCACGGTCACCTGACTTCTCGTCCAATAACCGATAAAAGAAGTTCATTTAACATTAAAAAAAAAACATTCTATTCTGAACCGGAGCTCAAATAAATCGTGCTATCAACAACTGCTTTCTTTTTTACATCTACAATTCAAGCATCAATGGCCACCAATTGAATATTTTTTCCTGACAATGATTCAAGATATTAACCTCTGTTCTTTTTCTAATTCAACGCAAAAGAGGTTAACAGTTAACACGCATAAAATGAGCTTATTCAGAACAAACTGACAAACGTTTTGTAGAATCAATTCGTAATCGAAAAAGAATTACTATTTTTATTGTTTGTTGAAACAAATTTGAAATATTATTTTGTGAGGGAGTAGTGACCACCAGTGCAACACTTTATAGTTTTTAATATAAGTCCGCACTCAAGCATTAGGCCCGATTAACCCATTGTGAATTTGTGACGTATGAAAAAAAAATCAGGGAGGCCATGCATTACAGTTTTTATTACCTAATATAAAATTATTATAAATATACCCTTTAAATGCTCTTATTAGGATAATCAGGAGACATTATTCTGAAAGATCAGAAGGTAAATGCTGGAAATTAAAAAACATAGTTTCTAGTCTAGTTCCTGTGTCAGAGACTTCACAAAATATGTCAACATCGGGACAATGTTGATATTCCCAAAACCAGTTTTATATTTAGAACAATAATTTAATATGAGTAATTCCTCGTGCGTAAAAAAAATCGATATATAATTCCCCTTAAACTCCTTCAATTCGTAGAGAATGCCACGAATCGCGTAACCACTGACTACGAGGCAAGGGATTTCACTTATCACCTTTAAGTCAATTTTAGATTTAAATTCAATCTAATTACGTTATTTTCAGTTTAGAATATCATTTGACATTAAAAAAACTAAGACTTTATTGAAATTTTATTTTTAACATTTTTAAGAATCCGATTTACCCTTCAGAACTACAATTTGGTTTTCAATTACTTTAATAACCCAAGTTAGTCTCGATGAGGACGTCTGCATTCTTCTCCAACTAACCATGGAATCGATTTTGTGGTTCCAATGTTGTTTGATCTCTCTTAATTGGAATTATTGTCACACGCACCGGCCCTTGTAATTATAATCTGTCCCAAGTGACCGTATCGCGAAGACATATGCTTTTAATTACAACTAGCTTTCACGGCGCGGTGACTACGACGCCATTTTGTTCAATTTGGTTAAGTTATAAAGGCTTCACTGGAGTATATATAAACAATATTTTGTAATAAGGCATAAAACCCATAGTCTGGTTACTAAGAATTAAATACCTAGCGAAAATACTGAGAATTGTCTCTTATCTTAATTTTTCGGTAGTCTTTTTAATACTTGATAGTAAACATTATTTGTTTTAAGTCATTGAAGCTTACGCTCATTGACACTTTGTTACACTTAAAACACTTAAAAGCTTCGTAAAGCCCAAACGTCCCGGAATCGTAACAAAAAACACGCGGCACTCATTCAAAGATAACAAAGGTGTAAGAGGGTCGCAGCCCACTTACATAAGGGACCAAAGCACCTGCTACCTGATCGACACGTAACTATCTTCACGTTGGTTAATTCGAAATTTGAAACATGTTTTTTTTTTAATACCACAAAAGAACTCCTTGTTTAGGAGTTTCTTTACAAGAATTACCTACTAGGTTTTGAGTGAATAAAGGAATACTCGGTTTTTGAGTAAGTAACATAATTGAAAAGAGTAAGAATTGTACAAAAATTAAAATATACCGGTAAACTGCGGGTGTACATATGTAAGTACCTACACCTCTACCTAACTGTTTAGGGACTGTACTGACGCGGTGGTATGGTTTGTTATGTAGGTACGAAATATAGTTATAGAAGAAACCCTATCTACAATAGTAAACTATTATAAGCTTATTCAATAATATTATGTATCTATTGTCCTATCATGATTCAAAGAAAATAATAAACATCAATTGTGCATAAATATTGTGATGTTTTTCCTAATGATGATAGGGAATACCATTTATTTTACTGATTTGTTTTATTAAATGTATCGGGGCGGTCCTTTATTAGAGTGGGTATTTATTTCAGATTCGTTTGAAGTTGATTTCCTTTTTCAAAAGCAAATATAGTTTTTAAGCAATGTGGCAACTTTCAAATGTGGATATAAAAACACTTTTTACGGATTTTATCACGGTATATTCATATTTCTCTGAGACCTATAGTGTAACGAGATAAAATCCGTAAAAAGTGGTTTTATTTCAATGTATAAAACTTACGTTAGAAAGCGGTAGGTACTTATGAAGTTTTTTAAGACTTCTATCAACAATTATTAAGCTAGCAAAACGATGTTTAGAGCAAAAGAGATTGGAGCTTTTTTAATAAAATAATAAAGCTTCTTTGTTTGAATACGCTAATCTCTGAAACGACCAGTCGGATTTGAAAAAGTATTTTTGTATATGATAGCCACATTCATGAGGAAGGCTACAGGCTATCTAGCATCACACTACGATCCTTAGGAGCAGGGCAGAGCGGGTGAAACTGCGGGGCACAGGTTGTACTTTATAAGCCGCTCACGTCCACTCTAGTTTGAACAAACTATAGTCACTGCATAGTGTCTTCTCTCTTACCATAGACAACCTTCTTTTTATATACCGCTTAAAAAAGGACCATTATATATACTTATTATTATGATAGGTAGGTATATATCATCGGTTTCCTGCAAGAATTCACTAAAGGAAAAAAAAACACTGTAATGTTCAATAAAAAAATATCGTCACATAAGGAGTTCTTTGAGTAAACAAACCCTGAAATCTCACTTCAGTAAGAGTATTCTGATTGATATTGTATATCAATCAAGTATTTTTGAGTATTTTATTTACCTACATCAGAACACCATTAATTTTATCCTTAACAATAACATGAATTGAATCCCATATCTAATGCTCCCTGTATTTATCCAATAATATTGACTCCATGTCCCGCGGTCCATTTCACAACGGTACCGTCAAATCCGACATACAAACGGCTTATTTCGGCCAACGCACACAAAATCGATAAACTGGCAACAAAAACAAAAAATAGGGATGTACCAATGTCATAATCCTGTATCGGCTCGACATAATTTAAACCAGTTTTGTTTTTCTTGATAAGTCTCATGATCAATTACACCAATGAAGTATCAATTAATTCAGCGCTGACAAATTGAATGTCGATATTACTTCCATATAGGGATACTCCAATAGCGTAATAACGGTGGTGATCTTCCAATTATATTGTTTCCTTTTTATGAAATATCTGCAATATTTATTTTGTAAATCAACTGCATATTTTAAATTTATTTGATGCCTCGTCGACTAGGAAGAATTGACTGCTCGGTCCTAATTGATCAAATGGACCTTCCACAATAATTCAAGAGTATTATGAAGTTTTATAGTGTCTCAAATTTTTCACACAGTTTTTCACATCAGACGATTTGAAATAAACCACCATAGGTATCTTACGTATGTTATCCTTATTAGCTGTCAAGAACATACCTATTGTTCAATCACCCTTTCTTCTCGTTTCTATCGAGATGATTCAAGTCAATCATGAGGTTTCTTAAGTATGAGTTCTTCATAACTTTGCCTATCATGATAGGCTGCAGTGCGGTACTGCAGTATTTCATTGTAATTATCTCATAATATTATACATACAAAACCCCTTGGCAGTCACGAAATAAAACTTACTAGTCGAATATCGAACGTTCGATTATTTTCCCGCTGAAATCCGAAGCACTGCAATTTCGAATTCGGAAATAGTGTTGCCGGCAACTGTCCGACCGGTGTGTGAACAAAAAAGTTTGCTAGCCTTTACAAAACTGCATGCGGATTTCGGAAACTACACACTGAATGTTCTACTTAAAAAAAACACTGTTATTTGGAATACCGTTCTAAATTTAAAAACTAGTTTGTATGGCAGTCTGTAACATGTTTGATACTTTTTAGATGGATACTGATAATAGTATTTTTTTTATAAAAAGAACATAAAAGTGCAAGGAGACCAAAAAATACAAGGTCTTATATGAATGATCTTTTCTCAACACTACCTTAAAATAGTATATAAAATGCCTATGTTTATTTGCCTGACTGGCTTCATATTTCCACTAAGGCACAAAACCTTGACAAGGCCTACTGATGCGTTCATGTGTGTTATTGCTAATTCCACGTGTTATTTACATATGAAGAACTTTGTCCTAGGTTATACAAGAGCGTTCCAATCACGGCAAATTTCTTGGAAGAACTCATGTTCATTATTGAGTTTCAAAACAATAATTTATCAAGGCTATATTTATGTCTACACGTGATTTGATTTGATTGTCAGGTACCTACTTATTAAGATATAAACAGGTACCTTGATAAAATATTTCGGTTAATACCAGCCTGAAGAGCTTTTTTCTATTCGTAGGGGAATCCGTAAAAAAGCTCTTCAGGTAATTAAAACATTATCATTTTATATTTTTGCATAAACTATTACAATAAGTATCATTTTGAAATTCCGTTTTGGGTATTTGTTAGGACTAAAAGTCTTCTGTCATTATATAACGATATACTTACTATACATAGGTACCTAAACCCACCTTCATACTTTCGCAACCAACATTTACCGGTTCAATTTGATTATCGTCTCCAATAGGACTTGTTAATAAAAATTCATAAAAACAATATCACAAACATAAAATTCACGTTTCGGAAACCTAAATTTTGTAATGTAGAAAATCATGTAACTTGTACATAACAGCGAGTAAAAATAACCAATAACTTGATTATAGCAAACTCACGAAGTTGTGATATAGTTTAACCTCGTTCACTGGCAATGTTCGATAAATTAAACGAATGATCGATCATGGCACAGATGTCGGCGCGGTCGACGCCGCTAGCGTGATCCACATCGCCGTAAATCAAGCCGCAGCCAACACGAACATTGCGAAAGAATCAATACCAACTATACGAGCAATGCACCTCAACAAATAAACATAACTATCACCGTGTCCTTAAAATGTATCTCAGAGTTCGCGTCGCAACAAATCTGACTCGTGAAATGCGTATTCCAAACAATCATATCTTATCAAATCAAATGATTGTGCAAATGAGAACAGTTTATCAGACGATCGCGTCAGTCCGGGCCGGGCTACTGCGTCTGCGAGGTCTCGGGTCGCCGAAGCCCTACCATTTACCACGTTCTTGTAGACCGCATTCGACACTCCGACGCGGCACCGAGTGAACGTCGAGTAGGAAGCGACTCACGTAACTATCGTTAGTGAATAGAGTGCGCGTAGTCGATCGTGACGTGCAATGCCCTGGGCCCAGTGTGCCCCGCCACCCCTAACAGGGCTATGGAGACCCTCCTCGACAAGTTCAAGAGGGAGCAAAGTGGCCTGCGACGTTCCAGATCCGTCCGCGCTTCCCTACGACTGATAGGCAACCGCTGGCGGTCTAAGGACGAGGAAACAACTGATGATATTGACAAGATCAAGAACAACGGAGTACTTTTCGCGAAGCCCATTTGGACGGAGAAAGATTACGACGTAGCGTATACGGGTATCGAAGGGACCTACAAACCAAAGACACCGGCCATGGCGAAGCGGAAACAGGAGCCCACCAAGCAGAGGAAGAAGAGCGGAGACATCGACTTGAATTTGAAGCCGCAGAGACCAAAAAAAGTGGAAAAAAAGTTCAGTGATTTATTTTCAAATAAAAAACAAAAGAGTGTGTCTGCTAAAGAACTATTGGTGCCGGAAAAAATTCCACCCAAAGCTGCGGCTATTTTACACATACATTCGCCGGAGAGCGAGAAAATGAAGAAAAAGTTGAAGGGGATGGGAAAATCGGAGTCGGCCAAATCAATGGCAGAGTTGATGACGCATAAGCGCGTGCGCAGGGGTTCGGAAAGTGACATGTGCCCGAACCAACCCCGCGGCTGCGTCAACCCTGCGTTTGTGTACAGCACCCCACCGAAGGAACGGAAAATGCCGATGTCACCCACCGCATTTTTAAGTACGTATACTTTCCTTATACTTATGTTTTTGTAACCACCATCTTCCTACCTATTTTTCCATCTGAGTGGAGCGCAACCGGTACTGTGCGCGTGCGATCTAAAAATGTCATCAACAACGTGACATCTGTCACTTAAAAATCAGCCGTTGCCCCTCCTTTCCCTATGTTTACATGTCTTGACAGGCAGAAAAAGAAGGCATAAATTCAAACTATTAATTTCTGTGACCGTGTTGCACCTCCATTACCTACCAAGACAAGACATAACTATAATTTTCTTATACTTTAGTTAACAGTCCTTTAAAGTAAAGTGTCACCAATTATATCTTATGAGTAAACGGTGAACTAGTACGTATTACGATAAGAAATTATCTTTTGAGTATCTATTACTCAAACCATTGCGTGTTTTAACTGTTTCAATATTATTGTATAATAATGTATCTAACTATTTGTCAACAGTTTCAACTATTATTCCTTATAAATGGTTTAGTAAACAAAGCGCGGCTTTGTTAAATTTAATGTATATTTATTACATCAATAACTATTATTATTACTGTCTTTTTGATACCAATATTGTATAATTTCATTTTTAATATTTAGCATGAATATTGCTGTCATTTTTATTTACAACTAAACTAAACATCTAAAAGTGAACCTCATCCTGTTTTTTGAATGGTTTAAATATAAATATATAAGAAGCAGCATCTTTTTTAATGGCAAGATTTGGTTATGAAATTAAAAATGTAACTTAAATTAATTCAATTGTGCTTCGAATATCAATGTAATGTATTTGACCCGAATAATAGAACGAAAAAGTGGCAAACAAAAATTTTACCGTTGACATTTAGTTACGCAAACCATTTATTTATTTCCGTGATTTCTTAATTCATCTGTCTATAAACTATCTATGGGAAAACGTGCTTAAACGCTCGTTACTAAATCACTTCGTAACAGTTAAATCGATTTGAACGAAAGTTTATACCAGCAATCCACGACATGGTACAAAATATTGTTATTGCATTTCAGGAATGCGCGTTCTCTGATTTCTCGGGACATAAACATAAAGCTGACATTCGTATAATTTACGTGCACTTGTAAAATTCTACAAGTATTACTAAAAGACATGAACATTGTAATGTTTTAAGTAAATCAGTACAAATTACTGTTTTTTTATCTTATCCGGTCCAAAGCGGGGGCGAAGTAGGTTGGATTCTAAGCAACCGTATCTAATGCATGTCAGAAAACAAGTAGGTGTATCAATAATGTAATTTCGCACAAATTCCAACTGGTTTAGAGACAACAGGTAATCTGTTTAGCTCGATTAACTAACAGTTTAAGTGTGTAAACGAGGTTTTAAATTTTTTTAAACGATCTGTCAATAACCTGTTTGCTTAAGTAAGCAAATCTTTATGCGCCAGTGAAACCGCGAACAACATTTTAAAAAATAACAATATAAATCCTAAAACAAATAATATTTAACCTTTATTATCAAACGGATGATCAAAATTGAATTTAGTCGCAAATTGGTTAGTTACCTATTTGGAGGATTAAACCCTTCTAAGATCAGAAATAATTGTGGCTTAACGTTAATCTACTTCTTATCAGAATACGACGTAAGATACCCTTCGACTGGGAAAACCACCAATTTAGTTTCATAATTAAATTCAACTGAAGATTAGTTGGATTATGGTCCAAATTTCCTACTTGTCAGTCGGAATAATCTGACAGTAAATAACGATATTCTAGGTAAGTTATCTTTATGCAAACGACATCTTAAATGATTTAAGCATTTTTCATATATATTTCTAGGTTTTAAATAATTTGTTACCCATACCTAGCGGTACCTTTATGGCCATAAATACACCAATACTGTATACAAACCTTATACACTACCCAACCATATTAAGGATTAACCAAAAATATACCTGACGTTCTGCTGCTGTTTTTTTTTAGTTTTGCTAGTGATGTGTGAAATAGCCTGCCATTGAAAAACGTACACGCCTATTTAGCCTGTTTAATATTTCACTAAATGCCACCTAATTGGTCAACGCTAGTTTCCAATTTAGACCCCAACCAATCCTAATTGCAATTCATAATTGCCAAATCCACACCTCCCGTTGCATTTAATGAATAATAATACCATCAAGTGAATATGAAATTAAACACCTATGGTTAGAACATACTGAAATATAATTCATGAAAAAGTATTACATAATATACACCCTGCGCCCCCCATAAGTTTGGTCCAGACCTTTTTGGGTCACAGACGATAAAAAAAATATCAGAATCAATTTTAAATTTCGAGCAAAAACTTTTTCAATTTCGAACAATTAATCTATTGTGAGAATGTAGCGCTGCATGTAGGAAACGCCTGTAACAAAAATCGCTCTCTTTCAATAGCACGAAACGTAACTTGCTCATCGACGTTTTGCTGTCTTATTGTGCCGTGTTCAACAGTCGCAATAGAACAAATCAAATATTAAAAAAACAGTGTATGTTTCTTTTTTTTATATTTTATGCACTGTCATAACGTTCATTCGATTGCGATAAAACTTTGTCAACTTGCTTACACTAAAACAATAATAAAAAGAAACATTTTATCATCGTGTGCCCTTTCATATACTGTACTAATGATTTATCATTTTTAACAAATGGTGCTAGAGTAACTAATGTATGTTATGCCATTAGATCTCGTCACGAAAATGACAAGTTCTTCCCGAATTTGGAATTGGTTTTTCTTAAACTAATTCCATTCCATCTGTATTTTAAAAGATATCTAAGCGGCAAACTTACCTTCTTACTTAAGCGTATTTATGTTACTTAAATGAAAAAACACCTTAAAAAAATTCAAAGGAAATACTTGAATCGTCGTTTAATTAAGGTTAAAAACCTTAATTAAACGAAATTTCATGTTACAAACTTGAAATTTATGAAGTTGAACCTGCGTAAGACTACGTTTAGCTAGTTTGTGAGATCTCGTAACAAGTGAAACATTGGGTATTATTTGGCAGTCGGCTTTGCGTGTGTGTTACACCTTAGCAAGCAAGAAAAACGTTTGCCAAGCACGGATCATTAGGTTCTATCGCAAGAGTTGGAAAATTATGTGTTTTTCGGTAGTAAACCATTATTACTCAACACCCGCATAACAGGGCAGTAATTAACTATTGTTTCGCAACTCGTTATCATACCGTTTTCCTTGTATGGACTTTGGGAAATACTAACATTATAAATGGTCTATCGGTCTGTTTGTTTACGCCTAAACCGCTAAATAAGTTTTGAAGAATTTTGGTATACTGGTAGATTGGCATTTGCAGGAGTATATAGACTATTTTTGTCTAAAAAGCGAATGAAACTGAGAAGCTAATAAAAAATAAGAACTATTTATTTACATTCAGGCGATGAAAATCTTTCACCAGATCACAGATTCGTATCAAAGTCTAGACTCATCCGCGATTAGAATCAGAGAAATGATACGGTAAAAAGTCCATCCATCCATATCAAATCATGCGAAAATAATATAACTAGATAATGTACTTAGGTAAAGAGTTATCGGATTTCATGATGGCTCTATTGGCCACTTGACGTGACATTGACGGATTATCACGCTTAGTTACGATACCATAGAAACCCTATTTAGGTATCTTCGAAAGATAAAAAATAAGATTCATAGATTTAGGTCTGTGAAGATTCGGTTTCAATTAGACGTTCTTGCCAGCGTGAAAATTATGTTCGAAAATAATGTTTTTTTTCCCGTGGTCACCGGCAGTAAAACAAATGAACAAGTAAGTGATGGATTTCAAAGGAAATAATATAATAGCTTGATTGTCATATTAATTCGAATTTGGAATTCCAAGTCAAATGTAAGTAGCGAACATTAAACTAGCCAGTATTAAAAATATGAAATTTCATAATTTATAAAACACCTTCACGTGCATAGAACACAATAATAGAGATCACCAAACTTCTTGAACGCTCTCAAGGTGCATGCAAGTGCAATATTTTAAAGGAATAAGGTGTATTTTGATCTGGCAAATGTCGTTCAGAGGGCTCATTAAATTTGCCTATGTATTTTCTGCCCAATCAAATCACACTATAAGTTTATCACTAGTGCCTAATACACACGTTTTACTAGAAATCAGTTAAAAAAAATAAGAATTCATAATTAATTTACTTGCAAATACAATGTTCGACAGGAAGTTGAATTCCCTTTCACATTTTTCCATTCATAAATATTCTGTAGAAACATCCTTCAATGTAATTGCTTCTTTCTACAAAATACTTGTGTGTATCTTTGCCTTATTAATTATTTAAAACTCCAAGATTTGAGTCAATACAGTAACGTATTTTGTAAGTAACGGGAATACCATTCATTATTTATAAGACTTGGCGAGATTTCAGGACCCACGTCTGCTGAAGCAAACTTTTATATACGACACACGGTAGTCTACTAGACTATTACAAAATTGTAAAAACCTTCTTCTTTTTCTTTCCTTCGCCTCATATCATTATCTGGGGTCGGCTTTCCTTGTCTGCCTTTTCCATTTTGTTCTTTCTTGCGCGGTCTCAGCAAAACATGTTTTTACAACATTTTAAAAACCTGTTTCTGTATATATTTAAATATATAACAATAAATATAAATTTCTCCAAATCCAAAAATGTGGTTTTGTAATTTTGACTTGTCAGGGCTCGTCCTCTCGGAAAGAAGAGATCATTGTTCATTTCTGTTTGACATCTATTCATTCACTTTAGTAAAGCAGTGGGCAAATAAGTACAGCATCATGGCGTAATTTATTTATTTATTCCAACTACGTTGATGTAGTTATTACGTAGTGTCAAAGAATTTAAATTTAGAGCAAGTATTTTTTTTATTTGGTTTCCGAAAAGTCTTTGCATTGTTACCAAAAAGGTATGTTTACGAGTTATACAAAATAATAGGCCTGATTCCACAACAAATTTAACGCATCTTACATTTTGCTGATAAACCTAACAAAGAACCCATTGTGCAAATAATTCCCATGCGGGTGAAAATGGTTGATTTTCCACGATATTAGTATCGCTAGGCATATCTTTTGAATAATGTTAACCTGGCAAGCGGTACAGTTCCTCTTTTAAGCACATAACAATAGATTTTGCATTGTGTCTACAATCTGCCGCTTGACAGGTTAAGGTGGTAGATACTGGAATCTCGAAATATCCGGATAAAAACATGTATGTTTGTGTCAACTTACTCGGCTTTCCCACTTTGATTGAATTTAAATAAATTGAAATATGTAGCTGTGTCTGTCTTGGTATTTATCATGGACTGCAAACAAGATCGAAAAAGTTACCCATCAAGTTCTAGTTCAATATTATAAAACAAACTCCCTAGCCGCGTATGTTTGTCTTTCTGTTCGCGATTAACACAAAAACTACTGAACCAACTTTCATGCGGTTTTTACCAATAGGCACAGTGATTCATGAGGAAAGTTAAGTGCATAAATTGTTAAGATTTTGTGTAAATTAGTTAAACTATTGGGTCGCTTATTGGTAATAATAATGGCTGCAACTGTGACTGCTAAACGTGGAGTCAGGAACTCCACGTTTTTTCGATTCATGGCAAAGTGATAGTGAAATTTCTATACAATTCTGAGTAGGAGCTTGGAGGTTGGATCTGTACTTAATTTTGGCAATAGGCTCACCACTATTGTCGTGCGACAGGTCTTTGAGCTCGCTAAAAAATAATTGAGCTACACGATGACTGATGTATGCGTCCCGTCAGGTAGGACAGGTCAACTCAAAACTGCTACGGCTCTTTCTTCAAAAGGCCTGTTCAGTTTTGCCCTAGATTGTTAAACTCGCATATCTAATAACATAACTATTGTTTGGACTTTAAAAGAGACCATGATTCTCTGAGTTTGTTTAAATGGAAAATAAATACGTGTAAAATGTCTTTAAGAGATCTATTAAGAGTTAAGAGAAATAAATCTTTTGTCATTTAATGAATCGATTCGAAATGTAAATATGGATACAGGGGTGATTCAAGGAAACAAAACAATTGCGTAACGTATTATTAAACCGGACATGACATCATAATGGCAAGAAACAAACATTGCAAAACTGAAGAAAACTTTGAAAATGGAAAGCGGCAGAAATATTTAAATAAAAACAATGAGGTCCAAACAAAAGAGTATCAAAATACTTGATCATTAATGTATTTGAAAACTTAATAACGGTTTACGTAATAACACTAACAATGGTTTGTGAGAACTTCTTACTTAGTACCAGTTACGAAATATTAAGAGGAAAGCTGAGACATTGACCTTTTCTTTGAAGCACTTAATGACTTACAAATTGCATCATGGCGCCTCTTTGGTAGCTTCAACTTTTTATGAAAGTACCTTCGGACTGTAAGAATTACTTTTCTGTTGAATATGCTTGATAAAATTATCCTTAAAAACCGTTAGAAAAATTCTTTTTAGAATTTAACGTTTACAGGGCAATATTTTTTTTAAGTACCTAAAAAAATTAATTTATTGAAAATCACCTGGATAAATATGGTTTCTCTGTACATTAGTATGATCATCATCACCATCCTATCCTCATTCCTAGCCATAGTTCGACTTCCAGTTAACATGATGAGGTCGAATACACCCAGCGACTGCCATCAGACCTTCGCAACCCAATTTCTGGGCAGTAACAATATCCTAAGGATAAACTGGTTGTCAAGCTTTTCGGGTTTCTCATAACCACTAATAATTATTATAAGTGTTTGCATGCCGGTTGTCATGCATGGTGGGCACAGAAGGGTTACAATATGTTAAATGTTAAGCGGCGGTAGCCTAATGTTTAGGGCGTCGGACTTGCGATTATGTGGTTGCCGGTTTGAAACTCACCCATTGCACTACCGACGTGAACCCACTCGTAATACAAGCATTTAGCTTAGTACGAGGGGTTAACAAGAATACTAGTAATGTGTGACCCACATTGCTAGTAAGCTTTTTTGTTTAAAAAAAATGTGGTCACCCATCTATAAATTGACCACGGAAAGGGAAAAAATGGTTTAAAAATTAAATTGGGTTATCCATCGTCCAATTTGAACACTATTTGGAATAGTGATGAGCGCGTTACTGATTGTTAAGATTTTATTAAAATTCATGAAATATCTCGAAACTAGATTAGAAAATTGAATACAAAATTCGGTATATTTCCATTGCAAATTATCGTACCAGCGTTGATTGCATAACTTTCTTTGATATTTTTTCGTCGCAGCTCAATAGGTACTTCCGTCTAACGAATCTAATTATTGATTATATGTTAGTCGATACCAATATACATATTTGCATAAATATTTATGTGTGTTACGAAAAATAATTCTGTTTATTATTTATTTGTTTAGTACGTAGTGGGAAGTTTCGCGTTTCTAAAGGTTTTTAAACCTACATTTCTGGTTCTAATTCTCATGCATCTGGCGCATCATATTTTTTTACTTCTACCATAATTTGATTTCTAAGGACGCTGATTTCAAGATAAGAAGGAGAATTCGAATTCAAATGATTCACAGCACTTGTAAGATAACCATAGAAGAAATATCCTTTTGTGGAATCACAGCAGACTAATGGTTTTCTGTTTATCTGATTAGTTTGATGTTTGCAGTGCAATTCTGAGATTTTCTTTCATAAAAAATAATTTAGTTTTTTGAGATTGATTCCTAGGTACAACAAAGTTGAGGTTTTATTTTAAGAAATTCTCAGTATCATTCATCATGTCAGATAAAATTTGTGCGGTTGCGGTCCCGCCAAAGTGTGACTGTTTACATACATACATACCATCCCGCCTCTTCTCCCCATAGGGTTAGGCAGAGGTGTACTGAGAATGTCATACAATAACGCTTTGTTCGACGTGGGAATCGAACCCAAGACCTCTAGCGTAGCAGTCGCGCTTTGGACCCCTAGACGAATGACGCATTCATGTCTGCATTAAGTCTGTTTATCCTCGGGGAATACAGACGTAATGATGATTCATTGGAATAAATGGATCCCTACAATGCAAACCAATGCATCATCATCAGTCCATAAGAGTCCGCTGCAGGACGACACAGGACGTAGACCTCCCCTTATGTGCGATAATATGCATTATTATTATAAGCCTGTAGTGTCACTGTAGGACAAAGGCCTCCCAACTCTTCTTCCACTTCTCTCTTTCCGTTGCTGTAAAGGACCAGTCTTTTTGATAAGAGTCCAGCTCATCCCGCCATCTCCGTCTAGGCCTGCCGCGTTGTCGTATGCCATTAAGTGGGACCCATTGGGACCCAATTTGACCCAGTGTTCGTCTGAAATGCGACATATGTGTCCAGCCCAGTTTCATTTCAGCGTGGCAGGCTTTCCGAGTGGCCACTGTTACTTTCGTCTTGCAACGGATGAATGTAAATACTAACCCGGTCTATAAGTTTTATGCCCAGAATACTCCGTTCCATTGCTATGATATGCATGCCAGCATCAAATTGCTACCATC
Organism: Subacronicta megacephala; assembly: GCA_958496365.1. Lineage (NCBI taxonomy): Eukaryota > Metazoa > Arthropoda > Insecta > Lepidoptera > Noctuidae > Subacronicta > Subacronicta megacephala. The sequence continues at coordinate 12,388,965 of OY292521.1, forward strand.
TATTGTCGAACCTACGATGAACAAAATATATTGAACTCCTCTTAGTTAAGGAGCGAGTCCATTTGCCTTCGCTATCAGTGCTAAACTAATTTGAGAACTAAATTGAACTTCTAACCTAGTTAGTGAGGTGGTGCCTCACACTAGTTTTAAACCGGGCGACACACTGGATGCGAAAATTAAAAAATATATTTTTGTTTTCAAATTTGGAAACTGAAATGTCTGAATCTGTCATTCTTTAGCTCAGAGGTTTCCAAAGTTGACAATCTCATAAAACGGTAATATTTGTTTGAGCGTGAGAAATGCTGGTTTAGATTATTTTTGTAAGACTATAGTTCACGCTCAAATTTTACATTTCAAATAAGCTCGAATTTATATAATATTTACAATGCGTTATACATCGCTTCATGCTTTCCATACCCTATAGAATCCACCAAGTCCAATACATTATTCGTCATTATGACCTATTATTATTATTAAATTTCGTGTTCTCAGGCCTCGTGACGTAATCAATTCTGTATTCGAATCATTCGTTCAATAATATTCCTTTTTCGAATGTATATCTTCATTACCTAGCTTACACTACTTGAAGTGAAAGTGCTACTAATTTGATGAAAGTGTCAAATTCTCATTGAATTAGTGATAGAGCGTGCTCGGTTTGTTAATTGGCTCACCAATATTGATGTCGTATTTCTAACGATTGGCCAAGCTGTCGTGTAATTGCTATCGAATAATATTATTTATATAAATAGCATAAACGAATCCAGTTTCAATATTTTGCAGAAAAATACAAGTTAATAAGTAGGTACACTACGTCACTAAATTCGCAGTTACGAAAATCAGCCCGAATCTAATTATCTTTTTATTCACACACATACGTAATCTTACAAAATAATTACGTATTATTATTTAACGAATGACACAAAAAGTATTTAAATGTAACTTTAATAACTCAGTGTAGTCACAGTTTTAAAATATTATGATGTAGCCAATTAAAAAGAGCTAGATAGTCAGCACAATGACCAAACTCGTGCGACCATCTCAGTTGCAACTATGATACTGCAATGGAGCGACATGCTAGATTTTTTAACCTGCGGTCAGTTCTATTTTCAAAATTCACTTTTTTTCGACCAGTGAAGTGATACGAATTCATACGTTTCAATGTGTCGGTCAATTTTGGTCAGTGTTTTTTTATTCGATTGCGTTCGATATTGTATCCAATTAAATACGTTACGTTGTGTTTGCGTTTACTGTTATTGTTGTGTTGACTAGTGCTAACAATTAAGTTTTAAAAGGAGTGTTAAAGTTTTGATTGCTTCTATGGAAAGCGAAACGAGAATATTCATGCTTTCTTCTAAATTTGTTTTTTTTTTTATTTGTTTATAGAATCAATTTCTTGCCTGCATTTGTGAGTTTTTTATATATTATATTATATTTAAATTTGCAGATTACTGAAATGTCTTCGAATTAGTATAAAATAAATTTAAAACGGGAACACCATACTTTTAGAGGCGTAATGGCTTACAAGCTAGAATCTTCCAATTTTATAAAATATGCTTGCTGTAAATTTTTGCAACCGATGCCCTCGTCAGGGCTGTCACCTCTGCATTAATTTTTTCACATGCGACGTTCAGCAAAGGTCAATACTTATTCAGCCTTCTCACACCTTGGTATAATACTAATTTATTCGACGCCGCGTTCCGCATCGTCGTCGTACCATGATCCTTCCGCGTTCTGTCCAATACAAACGATTTACGATACACCACTGTTGCTTTCATGCGGTTTTTTAATGCGTTGAGTAATGATTACCCACGCGATGCGTCGACGCACGTCAACGGCGAGACGCGTAGGGTTGGCAAAATAATTCTTACGTAAATAGTACTAACTATTTATTTAAAGATTACTCATATTTTTTACATTTTTAAATATTTTTATAAAACACAGAAGATAAATAAAAAACATTTAAAAATATAAAAATAGTAGTCCACCGGTGTCGGGAGCAGAGTCCAAGCCACCGGTGGTCAGGGCCCCAGAGAGAGGAACCTCCTAACAATACGCGCCGTATCTAGGAGCTGGTAGGTACTGCTCTAGGTACTGCTTTCTGTATCAAGCCCTTATTATTATTAGATTACTTTAACAAATGTTCTTATATTAATACCTAAAATTTTATAACGTGATTTTACTAACTATTATTATTAGATTACTTTAACAAATGTTCTTATATTAATACCTAAAATTTTATAACGTGATTTTATTTAGACGCACATATAAGAAAGCTTTTTTAGGAAGTAGACTAGTTATAGCTGCTAAAGATAAGAAATTAGTAATACAAGACTCATCATAACTTCAATAATACATTTTCATTATACAACACTTTATTTGGTTTACATAATAAGAAAGTATCACAAATATATAGGGTTACAAAATATGTATATAGTGTTACAAAATCAAATTTCTAATAGGTTAGTTGACTGTTCTTGAATTTAATTAAAGTAACAGGTTTATTGTAAAATATAATTAAATACTTACTGAAAAAATATTTAAATCGACTAACAAAGTTCTAAGATATTATAAGCGCTTAAAATTTTTAAGTTAAGTTTTAAGTTCTCTGCCTAGCATGAAATGAAAATATATACTTATAAATTCCTTATTTTTTAAACAATTTGAATTTTATTCAAATGTTGTTCGGCTCTATATTTATGTTCAACTTTTTTATAAGACCAATTAACTAGCCTATTTTGAAAAGTAATATGTCGGTAGTAGTGTGCAAGGATGCCTACTCCCATCCATAAATCTCTTATGGGATACAAGCCTAAGTAGTTATAGGATAAAGAAATATTCAACTTATTTTTCTATGTAACGTAAAGGAAATAAACAAATACGTATAGTAACGAGCGTAATTGCGAGACAGTCAACCCTCCAGTGATTGGAACAATACATGCGCACAATCATGGGAACCTTTCACCTCGTTTCGTTCTGGGAATTGGCTTCGTGACTTTCCTTTGTTACGTTACGTTATTTTGCGCTATTTAGCTATTGAGCGTAATATATCTCATTAATTATTTTAAAATGCACTATTTGAATGCAATTTACGAAAAGTATCTAAACTACATTTAGTTTAATGCATCACTAGCTGTGCCTTGCGGTTTCATCCGTCGTTATTGACTTTTTATCCGACTATAAAATCACTCGCTGCACTTATCTTAAGATGAAATGCCTGAAAATATCTTCAGAATCAGTCCAACCGGATTGAAACCCATAAATATCATTATATACATAGTCATTTTTTTATTTTTATTAGACGATAAAATCCGTAAAAACAGGTTAATTTTAATTCGCACATATGTTAAAAAATTCTCTAAATCGTCCATGTTCACAGGAAGTCTACCCGCTGTGAAGGGTTCGAGACGTCATGATGTAATAACTATAAATATAACGTGATAAAATCTAAAAAGTGGTGTATTTTCAATATAAATATTCGCATTAGTGACAGAAAACAGTATATAGATATTACTATAACATCTATTATATTGTATTTAGATTTGTGAATGTTGTAATCATTAGATAGTCGTAGAGAAAGTTGATAAGTTGTTTTGGATTTTTGTGGTTTCATGATGATAATGACAAATGCATTGAGCTTAAAATACCGAATGATAAACATAAATCTGTCGTTTACCCTAATATGGTGATGGTCTTTCGTATCATAATTGTTCAACAAAAAACGATACTTATTCTTATTCTGAGAAATCAGATTTCTCTATGCAATTACCAATTCACTTTGTACCTTTTACTTCTAAGTAATTTGTGTTTTCTAATAATAATTAAAAATATGTCATGTGTGTCTATCCAACACTTTCATCTGAAATTAAAGATGTAAAATATGTTCAGTGACGTTGTTTTTTAATTTGTTCAAATCGATTTAGGCTTTGTTTTTCAATAATAAATAATAATTATGACAGGAACTTTTAAATCGTGAAAATCTAGGTAGACTGTTCCAAAAAGTGGGTATTAAAACTCCATAGATATATTATATCTACTACTTTGGTTTCATTTTTATATACAATATTGGATTTTTATGCAGTTTGATGTGCAAGATAAATCAGGACTAGAATTGCTTGAAAAGAAAATAAAAACAAGCGATTGCCTTAGCCCGTAAGAGCCGATAAGTCCCGACAGACGGTGTTTGTCCCAGAACATAGCGTGTGTAAGAGCGAAAAGAACAAGGAAAGTCCTAAAATTAATGAAGAATGCAAAACAATTGAAAGTAGGTACCACTGAGAAGGAAACTTCCTACAAAATGTAAATCTAACGAACGTGTTAATTCTTTTGCAACAAACCTCTTTTTGTAAAACCCTTTATTTGATAAGATAAGAGACTGGCCGTATTTTTCCATGAATACCTAGTTATTACAGACAAAGATTACTTAAGACTGCATCTTAGATGTGGCAATTATTTATAAGACAAATAGTCAATAGTCATCCACGGAATATACTGCGAAGTTCCGATATTTTGTTTTAGCTGACCGAATTGACGTTTTCCTATCTACCAGATTTAATTAAATCCAACATAAATCCTATAGAATAAAGGACGACATTTCTTTTCTAGTCAGTTTTTTTTTCGGATATGTGATCATTTGAACATTTTATAAAACATTTTAAACTAAAATAGCTGATCCCTTCAGCCGTTCTCGTTCTCTCTTGTTTATTCAAATAATGTCTGGGACGTAGGATCTACCTGAATGACTTAGCAGCTGCTGCAGATTTTCTTCTTTGATTTTCCGCAACACAGCCCGACCGCAATCTGTCAGAAAATTTCCTGGAAACAGTGTCAACCAACAAAATAAACACAATAGGAAAACTGTTCTCGGACTTTAATCTAGCTTTCCGCCAGCGGCTTCGCCCGCGTGTATTATACTCGAAAGATACATTATTTCCAAGTGACCTGGGATGAGAGCCTTCAGCATCTAACCCTCGCAGTAAGAGTCAAGCTCATCCCGCCATCTCATTCTGGGTCTACCGCGATGTCTTCTGGTATTCTGTGGCATCCACATTGACGTGGTTTTTGCCCACAACTCATCAGCAATGTGGCAGATATGTCGAGAACAGTTCCATTTAAGGCTCAGTATCATATTAATTATTTTATTTATTAATTAGTATAATACTAGTATAGATTTATTCTAAATCGAAACACAAGACAATTTTTTAAAAATAAAGATACCTATAAATTTTCTAGTGAAAGAAAAATATGGTCTCAGGCTTTGATCGAACTTGCGTACCTCCGCAATTTAAATTGATAAACGTTTTTTACCATAATATTTTACGCAAACTACACACAAAAATATAGGTACCTTTTTTATTCCTAATTATAATTTTGTATGGTTATCAAATCATACTTACGAGTATATTGCTTATCGTCCAATTACCTTATAAATTGAAAATTCGCCTAAACGACCTTAAGTTCCCTACACAAGGCGAATATCTTGATATTGACATTGGAGTGCATATGAGCTTTTTAATATTCTATACCGTTGGCATGTCACCTTGTAAAATCGATTTGTAATCGATATTGAATTCGACACCTAATCGTAATGTATCGCCATGTGTTGGATAAGGCTATTGATCATTACCTCGGTATTGCCTTGGGGTTATGATCTTGGACCGTGCCAAATTACTTGATTTGATAAGTAAGTTTTGTTGTACAAAACTTTTAGTGTCGCTCTATCAAAAAGCCATATAAATTAATAAAGCTCAAAGACGGGAAAGTTTTGACTTCTATAAATTATTATTAAAGTATATCTAATATTATTATTATCTAATAATTTTCTATGGGGAAACAAAAATAACCTTTCCACCTTTTTGCGATTGTTTTAACTGTTACATTTTTGGTGATTCATACACATTTTTAAATTACTGTTTCATAATTCAGTCGATAAAAGTTTACAAACAGTTAAACGGAACAACAATTTTCATTTTGTCAATTTATTCAGTATGACCAGATGAAAACAGGGTGCCTATACTTCTGCTTTGATATCATCGCTGAATGTACTATGAAAAAGTTGTTATGTTACATGTACGTAATAAACTTAATTAACCAATTAGGTATTCCGTCCACATTCTATCAATCAATTAAATCGTGTTGAAAGTTTCTTACACAAATGCTAATTAAGTTCCCTATTTGGATTAAGTGCCTTTCAAATTTAATTACACTAATACCACAGAATAGATAATAGAACTGACGCTTATTCTTTATCTGATTCTTAGGGTCAATTCATATCAGCGTAAAGTCGAATCGTAGCGAAGCGTCACATTCTTTAATACTTATTGTACTTGCGTGATTTCTCGGCTTTTCTGCATTAAAATTTTTCCCGTTTTTGCAACATTTTTCATGTAGGTATGCTCCGCTCCTATTGGTCTAAGCGTCATGATATAAAGCCTATAGCCTTCCTCGATAAATGGGCTATCTAATACTGAAAGAATTTTTCAAATAGGACCCGTAGTTCCCGAGATTAGCGCGTTCAAGTAAACAAACAAACAAACTCTTCAGCTTTATAATATTATATAGTATAGATAATATATAGTATAGATTTCAGATAGCTTACAAACATGCACAATCTTCATTTACGCGGCTTTTTATGTCTAAATAAAAATATGTGGATTATTGTATGGAGTTAAGGTCAATATGCTACGTAAAATTAATCCATTCGCTTCGATACGCTTCGACTCTGCGCTTGTATGAATTGACCCTTAATGGCAAATGCCATAAATGTAGGTTGGTATAACATATTGGGCTATTAGTACACTCCGTTTGGCATTGAGTTAATCATGTACATTGTTATTAAATTTAACCTTTGGCTGTCGGCTGGTCGTGGGCAGTTTGATAAATGATATAGGCGACCGTAGTAGGTGGGTCGGAAGTCCTAAATATATATTTTTACGAAACCATACTCCGTCGCCGTGTTCTTTTGGGCGAAGTGTTAGATTTGATGTACTGAGTGACTTTACTATAAAAAAAGCCTATGACTATCGTATGTTGGGTGGACCTCTAATTTTCGCAATAACGATGACCCTTTTCGCAAGCCCTGCATAAAAAGTAGAAAAGTCTTGTATTTTCCAATTATTTTTCTTGAGCTTACTCGCAATGTGGGTCGCTCATTATTAATGACCTTGTTAACCCCTCGTACTAAGGTAAATGCTTGTACATATTACGAGTGGGTTCACGTCGATATTGCAATCGGTGAGTTTCGAACCGGCAACCACATGATCGCAAGTCCGACCACCTTAAATATTAAAGGTTTCTCATTTCTTTCTTACTCATCGTACCCTAATCTATTTGAATTTGGCAATAATTAATGGTATCAAACTTCAAAAACAGCTAAAAAGAAACCAGCGAATTTGAGCTCTGTCTCTTCTTACATTGGATACAGGTGTGAAATGTTCTGTTATGTTATTAATTTGATTTACTTTAAGAACCCATTTCTCAAAGGTTTGATTTGATAATTAATGTCTTCTGTTGTAGACAATTTATAATTATTTGTTAGTAAATTGACAACATTTGGTAGGAAACTTGAAACTTTGATCATTTTCAACGATCAAAGTGCACCTAATGATCTCTATTATAATAATATGAAGTATTGCCATTACTTTTATTTGTCCTCATTAGTGTTATGGATATGTTATGTTCTTATCAAATAATTTTTTACTCCAAATTTAGCTAATACAAAAAAGTACTTAAGACTTTTCAAGTTTTAAAAGCATATAAGTAAAGCGGTTATTTTGAAATATATTAAGTATTATTTTTTATCCCACATTATTTTTGTTTCTTTTTGTTCATTTTACCCCTTTCTCCCTTAGAGTTGCAGTACGGCGCACTTCTCGAGGGGTGCGGGGGGGAGTTGCCGTCACTGAGCGCATGTGCCCCCCACCCCTCCCACCTTGACAAGGCGACGCGCCGGCAACAGAAGGATGCGCGTGCGCAACAAGACAAAATCGCACAAGTTAACATACATTTACACGGTATTCGTTTCGTTTTTATTATTTTGTTTGTGTTCTCAATTTTTTCAAATGATTACTTCTTCTATATCTATTTATTATATTCATTTTTTGGTTCTATCTTACATAACCTTAACAACATCATTTGTCTAATGTTGGTACTGGATGGAGTTTTATCCGTAATTTCATATGAACTTGAATTATTTTTTTAATAGGTTGTACACAAATATTACATACACCTTTTTTATCAGTTTATCTAATTTAACACACTAAAAGTCTAACTTACGATTATTTTAACTATGTATTTCTAATAATTGTGTAAAAGCTTTATCTTACTTACAAACTCTTTCGTCTTAATAAGTTATGACCAGTATTTTACGAACTTCCGTGATCTACTATTGATTCATCTTTTTAAACTGTTCCAAGTTTCTAGCACTCATTCTTTGCACTAACTCTTTAGTCTGGTCCTAAGCGCGACTGCTACGCTAGAGGTCCTGGGTTCAATTCCCAGGTCGAGCAAAGTGTTATTGGGTTTTTCTATGAAATTCCCAGTAGCAGCTCGGAGTCTGGATTTGTGCCCGGTTAATGGCAATAGGCTCGCCCCCTATTACATGGGACCTAAACATACCGGTGAAATGTGGGTATACAATTAGTACACCTCTGCCTAACCCTTCGGGGAATACAGGCGTGATGGTATGTGCATGTGCCTAGACCTTCGGGGAAAACAGGCGTGATGATATGTTGTGTTACAAAATATCTAGTGTAAACTATTCCTACGATGAGAGGTTATCATAAATATTGCAAGTTTATACATTGCCTGTATAAACTGACAATATAAAGCACGATTGTAAATTGTGTGTTCATCAAAAGAGTTAATTTTAGTCGCCCAGATAACGCTAAAGATCTTTTTAGTGTCTAACACCCGTATACAACAATGAGGCACCAGCACGCATAGGGTTGATTATGTCAATTCATACGGGGAGAATTTATCAACGCTACGCTACGCGTCATTGCGCACTGTGAGCTTATTGTCACTAAATAGGGGTGAGCTTATTGTCACTAAATAGGGGTGTAGGAGAACTAAACACTTCAATTAAAGCTAGTAGTTCATTAGTAGTTCTATAAAGTGAATCTTAGTTCTGTTTGTTACAGCTCTATTTGCGGCCGTTGAACATGGGTACCTGGACAAGGCGCGGAACATTCTGGAATCCACCGATGTCGACGTTAACAGGTTTGTGGTACCTTGTATCTTTAGAAAACCCCTTATTTTTTCTCCTACCGGTGAGCAAAGCTCTGCCCTTTCTCCTTCCAAACATCTCTCTATTGAGTGCATATTCTGACCAAACATGCCATGCAAAGACAGTGGGATCGATGATGATCTCTGCTAATCTATACATATAAAATCCTTTGTCCTGAATGACTGACTGACTGACTGACTGACTGACTGACTGACTGACGGAACAACGCACAGCCTAAACCGCTGATCGTAGAGACCTGAAACCTGGAGAGTGTATTCTTTGTATGACGTAGGCATCCGATAAGAAAGGATTTTCCGAAATTATACCCCTAAGGGGGTGAAAAAGGGACAACGTGATTCCTTGGTCCAATCTGCTTCAAATTTTGCATAAACGTTCTTTAACAGAATTGATGGAAGACTTGTTTCGTATTTTATTGAAATTCATCCCCTAACGGGCTTAAAAAAGGGGGGAAAGTTATTTTCGGGATGATTTGCTTCGATTTTGATATCAATACTCCTTAGTGCTTTTGATTTAATTTACTTTTTATTTTGACACATGTCATGTCATGTTTGAAAACTCAATGTGATTTTATTCAAGAAACGTTGGTTGATAAACATATAAAATGCTTTAAAATGTTAGAGGCAGCGATAGAGTGATGGGTGTAGTTACTGTGCTGCTGGCACGGGAATTCCGTCAGATTCTGTTGTACCTAGAGGAACCCGAGCAGACGAAGTCAAAGCTTCCTTGACATCGTCATACCTATGACCCAACATAATGATTATCTTTAAAAAGAAATACGAGAGAGATGCGTCTGCTGGAGAGTTTTCTGAGCTATTACTTAAAATAGTAAATGGAGATTGTAAATATGTTTATCATCTTTCCTGAATACAGTTGTGACAGGTGACTATGACAGATCTTAGAGTACCTATATCCTGATTTTTCTAATATACAAACGAAGTCTATAGATTGGCACTTAAGCTATGTAACGGGACTAGACTGAGAGTATCAGCATTGCAAAAAATATTAAAAAGGTCACTGTGATTACTGGATGTGCTCGGGGGGATTCAGTTTTATACCTCGAATGTGTGAATTGATGCCTGTTTTTAAGAAGATGCTTTGTAATGCTATAAATAAAATTTCAGTAATTAAGGGTAGCAGGCATAGATTTAAGGGAAGAACGGCTTCTCACACGGGAAATTCTACCTTGCCTGTTACTGTATTAAAAGCAGAAAAACCAATGTGGTATACAGAGAAGTGCAATTTTGATTCTTGAGAGCAAAGTGGTCTTCCGGTATTTGTACCTCTTCATTGAAATCGACCGTACGAGGCGTCCAGAATAACCATCGCTCTAGCTAAAAGGACATGAATAAATTAATAAAAAAATTACATGTTATTTTTATATTTTAATAAAATAATATAATGGAGCAAATTATTTGGTCTTAATTTTAGATAATTTACAATATCCCGCCGGAAATAGAAAAAAAATAACAGTCAAATTCGTGTTGTCCACGCGAGCGAAGCTGCGGGCGGAAAGCTAGTGTATAATATAAATGGAACAGATACTAGACCAGTGCCAAATGCTATAGGTCCCTAAAATATTACTCACATGCACAAGGGTAAAATTTCGATCTGCAACTCATATGATAGTGGTTATAAGCACGGCAACCATATGATCCATAGGATATCGGTATTTCCCAAAAAATAGATCATGGAGGTTTAATGATTGTTACTTACTTGATACAGATATATAGTCGTAGCCGGATACACTACAAGGTGACTCCAAGATTATATAATTATGTAGTTCGGAAAGTGGGATAATAATGATCACGGCTTAAGAAAGGTCTTAAAAAAGTTTATTTTGTATCAAACAACAGTGTATAAACTTGTGTTCGTTGTAACATTATTCCAGACTAAAGGTCAAGAACAAAGATAAAACTAAAATTTCTACAATTCAATACAAAGACTGTCCCTTGAAACTATAAATATTCTAAACAAAATTCCAAGCGGAACTCTCAACATTTATCAAAGAACAAGTACAATAGAGAACACTTGAGACTTGAGACAACTGTTGCGATCGATGCTGCAAACAAAATGCATCCGTTGAGAATTTATCACTGTCAAACTGTAACTGCTAAGAGAACAGCTCTTGAGCTGACACACCTGGATTCGTCGGCGGAAACAAACGATGTAAGACGATATCCGTCTTATCTTTTAAATGGATCACTTGGATTGTATTGAACTGAGCGTTACTTGGAGTTGTGTCGATATTGAATATAATTGCAGTATTTTTTTTGGCTTTATTCTTTTTTATTTACCATATATTTGATTAATGTAGCTTTTAGACCCTTTAATGTAACTTGGGGACGCTATTGGACAATTTTTAAAGATATTGTACTTTGTACTTGTGTAAATTGTTAGTAATTTGTTTCTGGGCTTGGAGTTGTGTCGATATTGAATGTAATTGATATATTGCAAAAAAAATCGCTTATTATTTTCTTTGCAGTTATTTGTTTTTAATGATATTTGACCCAAACCTGGATTGATAGATAAAAATTTCAAACACTCACAATATTGCTTTACTCATTTATAAAATACGTAAATATGATGACTGTTTTAAAGCCAGTTACGTCTTTAGAGTTGATTTGATTTGATCTGGTCATATCATTTACAGAATATAAACTCATAGAAATTTTGCTAACATTATCATAACATTGTTGAGCAATCCTTTCTTCATCTAAACCAGTTAACAAAAGTTAATTACGATTTCCTTTGCCGTTCTGTCTGAGCAATAAACTTTTTGGGAACATGTTGTACTGAGTCCTACCCATTAAAACATTAAATTTACTTCTCCAGAGTTACGTAATTATAATTAAAATTGCCTTCTAAAATTAAATTTAGATTTCTACGGTGGCCAGCACATCAAGTTACCCACAAAATGTAAAATATTCTCAGTTGATTTTGAACTTTATCTTCATCAATTTAAGGTTTAAAATCATTTGGAGAAATTTGACAGTTTTGTATACCTTGACCTGCTGGCGACTGTACTATATCTGCGTAAAGCAAAATTGTATATAACAAGAAGAAGAAAGTAAGGTTTGGTTGATGTTTATTGATTTATGTTCAGTGTTTACTATTAAAAATTGACAATAGTGCTAGTTAGACAAGAAGTATGCTGAGATAGTTTGGACATATTTAGAGAATGGATGAAAGGCGATTAACGAAAGGGATTTATAAAGCGAATGGCAGTGGAGCCGCCGGAAGGGGACGTCCTAGAAAGGCATACCACGACCTTATCGGCGAGATCCTTCAGAAAGTTCAGGTGCGTAGAACCCGCAACCGGCGCATGTGTATCACAAGATGTATGAATGTGGAAGAAGCAAAAGAAGTATGCAAGAATCGTGGCAAATGACATTCTTTAGTTTCTGCCTACCTCTATGGGAAAAAGGCGTGACTGTATGTATGTATGTATGTAATAAAACTAGTTATCTATAGTCACCCAATACATCAAATTATTCCCCTCATGAGGTAAATGTGAATTAGGCAGTAAACCTTTCCGCACAGTAATTTATAGAACATTACCATGCTTCTAGGGGTTGTGAAAGCAATGTAGTTGCGAATAAAAAGGATTAGGTAATAATAGATCGGACTCCGAAACTCAATTTCTGAGCAATACCGATTTCCTAAGGATCAACTACATCGTTATCAGAATTTTCTAGTTTCCGACGACCATTAACGATTATTATTATTGTCATAGTTGTTTAGTATGACAACTGGACCGACAACTTATTCTCCAAGACGCGAAAAGGTCATGATGATAATAGTGTTTTTTTATTGCAAATCAATATTTTGCTTTAATTTTCAATTTGAAATCACAGGTTTTATCTTTCTCATCCGCATCCACTTCCTCCACCTCATATCCTCCTCCTTATCCACTTCCTCGAAACGTATTTTTAATACTCCTCATCCGCATCCTCTTCCTTATAACCTCTTCCTTATCAACCTTAACCCGCTTTGTAACCCTTATGCATCTCTTTGTCACAGCCTCAATGCGGATGGCTTGTCACCGTTGGACGTGGCTGTACTGGCAACCAACAGACAACTGGCCAAGATGCTTATGGAATTCGGAGCCAAAGAAGGAACTCAATGTAAGTTATATATTTTTTTTTAATTAAAAAAAAGCTTACTAGCAATGTGGATCACACATTACTAGTATTCTTGCTAACCCCTCGTGCTAAGCTAAATGCTTGTGTTACAAGTGGGTTCACGTCGGTAGTGCAATGGGTGGGGTTCGAACCGGCAACCACATGATCGCAAGTCCAACGCCATTGATTGGCCTAGCCATTAGGCTACCGCCGCTTCTAAGCGCTTCTATACCTTGTTATCTCGACATTTTGTTTGCAATGCTTCTTAGAAAACTAGGAAATAGATATTGTTTGTACTTTTGTCGACAATGGAAGGTGTGACTTCATTCGTGTTAACATTTCACGCAATTATGTAGTTACAAAGTGTCTGTAAGTGTAGAGCAAACTGAAATAACGTAACAATCACGCCTTTATTTCCCGAAACGTTAGGCAGAGATGTACTGGCACCCACATCTCGCCGGTATGTTTAGGTCCCATGTTACAGGAGGCAAGCCTATTACCATTAACCGGGCACAAATCCAAACTTCGAGCTGCTACTGAGCATTTCATAGAAAAACCCAATTACACTTTGCTCGGGCCGAGTATCAAATCCAAGATGTCTAGCGTAGCAGTCGCGCTATGGACCACTAAAGAAGCGGTCACACACGCAGAGAATTTTAAAAAAGTTCAGAAATAATCCATCATAGGATTCTATATGAAGAAACTTTATTTAGATTACTTAAGTGTCAATAAACTCGACAAATAAAATAGCTGTTGATCAAAACATATGAATCACTTCTTTTACAAAGAACTACGGAAATCGATTGACCCAATCTGTTTATTTTTTGCATCGAACTGTTATTGTCATTGTCTGGTAATATAAAAGCTGCGCGTGATTGCCTTGGGCATGTACAGTTTGTTCGAAATAAGTAAGCCGATCGGAAGTTAGCCGTTCCGAACTACCGCGGTGATAAAATCGTTTATTTAAGTGTTTTAATACATAAATATCGAAATTAGTAAACAAAATAATTAGAAATGTGATACATATATATACGACTCTAATTATCTTTACACTGACTCTTTCTATTGAAATTTACCACTTCTAAACCACTTGCAGACAACTTCCGATCGGCTTACTTATTTCGAACAAACTGTACAGTGGCCAGCACATCAAGTTTAAAATTATTTGGAGTGTTAGTATTGTATAACTTCATATGCTGGCGTCTGTACAGTTTGTTCGAAATAACTGTGCTTGTCTGAAGTTAGCCGTTCCGAACTACTGTGCTGGTAAAATCGCTTTTATACGTAATTAATATCGAAATTAGTAAGGAAAATAATCACAAATGTGACACATACTATGACACCAATTGTCTCTTTATATTAAAATTCACCACTGCTAAACTACTTGCGGATAACTTCAGACAGGTTTAGTTATTTCAAACAAACTGTATACAACCTTTTTGGTTCTCATATCAAATGTTTGTTTCACTTCATTTATTTTACAGTTTTTATTTCATTCTGTAATAATGATTTTTATAATACGCTATAATATTGATTAAGTATATTTTTTTTATTAATAACACTATCACGGCTGAATTCCCGAAGGTTAGACAGAAGTGTGCTAATGTAGCTGCAATCAGCAATAAATACAATTTTAGATATAATAATCGTATACTGGATACAGGACTGCCCTACCTCATTTGTCTAGTGATCCTAAACGCGACTACTACGCTAGAGGTCCTGGGTTCGATCCGAGCAAAGTGTTATCCGGTTTTTCTATGAAATTCTCAGTAGCAGCTCAGTCTGGATTTGTGCCCGGTTAATGACAATTGACTGGCCCCCTATAACATGGGACCTAAAAATACCGGCGAATAATTCTGCCTAACCCTTCGGGGAATACAGGCGTGATGGTACGTTATACTATGTTACTATCACGCCTGCATTCCCTGAAGGTTAGACAGAGGTGTGCTAATTTAGCTGTTACAATAAATCCAATTTCAGATAACATACTCATATAAAAATAATTTCGTGTTCATAAACTCACTGCCTTGGTTCCCCTCCCCAACCAACGTAGATTATGGATATTATTCCGCTGTCATGCCTCCTCAATTCCTCATATTTCGGAGCCGCAGGTATTTTTCTAATTTGCATTCCTTACGCGGGCGCTATGAGAGCTTCAAGAAAAATGCAAAGAATATTTTAGGTGACATTCTTCTCGCTCTATCTAGATAGAAGTGATGTCGGATTTGAATAGATAGAGAAGAATATTGAAATAAATTGAATGCCATGAGTGGTATATTCGTTGACTGAATTAAATAGTGGCATAAGTCAAAATGCTGACATTTTAAGTTAGCAATGAATTCGCTTCCTAAATTACATACGTATTAAAGGTTCGACTTCGATAAGTCGCTGGGTTTTTCTTTTGGGATATTCTTAATGGCAGCCCGGAATTGGGATTGTCCAGTACAACCGCCTAACTTTTTGGGGAATTCAGGCGTGATACTAGATGATTTACATGTATAAAGACGATTCTTTATTATTGATTTTAAATAATTGACACTTTTTTAGTAGTTTTACACGTTAAGCAACCCTAGTTTTGTCCAGTGCAGTTGTATCCATCCAAAGCTTGTGTGAAATAAATCACAAATCGCGATTAAGCTGCCCATTGTATGTATGTTTTGTATATTATACAAAAACTACGCAGGTATATTTATTAATAATACTTTGTATACATACAATTAAGTATCTAAATAAAGACAAATAAATAAATAAGTACACACGAACTTACTTATTCTTTAAAATCTGAACACACAGAGTAGAATTTCAATAACTGAATTCTATGTAAATTTCACTGAAACACAATGACGGCGGAACTGCGAAATGCTAATACAGTTCACTACCAATTACGTATGCTGATGTCAGTCGCAAACGCAAATAAATGATGATTTCGTGATACTACGTAACTATAAGTGCATGATAGGCGCGTGCACATATTCGTGATATAGCGCCATTGATTAATTGCCAATCAGGACGTGACGGTGCAACCCTACGCCGCCCGCGTCCATATTTGTATCGAGTCACTAAACTGGTAGCCATCTAGGGTTGTCGTTTATCCGGTTTTGAGCGAGTACTAATTATAATTAAATAGAAATGGAATCATGAATTGCATCCGAGATTAAAGATTAGTTGGATTTCTTTTTTTACATTTTTTATTTAATAGGTGTTGAATAAAATCCGGATTTTACTGGATTAACCAGACCTTGTGGAAGTCCATGGGAGATACTAGCTTTATAACATCATATTCATTGATTAACATCATTCATCATCATTAGTGTACATCACTAGTCGTAGGCGCCAAATATGGACAGATCGATCGCAGGAAACGCTTTACAAAGCGGCTATTTATAATGTCAACATGTTTTAAAAACTTTTAACACTTTTCGGGCATTTCATAAAAGCGCTGCGATGCCGACAGGACGTTCGTGTGCTCGTTATACTAGCATAGCAGACAACAAACACCACTACGAAGTGCGGCAGTGATATATCGACCGTAGAGAAGAACGTAGAGTAATAGCCATATTTTTTTTAAAGCTTACTAGCAATATTTTGTACCGGCAACCACATGATCGCAAGTCTGACGCCCTAGCCATTAGGCTACCTCCGCTTCCTAAGTCACCTTGCATCAGCCATTCTGTGCGTATTCGTAACTTTACTTATATTTATCCCGTGGTAATATTATATTACCGAACGGTGGTGGCCCATTGGTAACGGCTGCGACTTACGAACTGTAGGTCGTAGGTAGGTTCGTAACCCAGACAGGCGCGTCACTTTGTGTATTTAATCACCACTGCTCCCAAAACAGTGAAGGCAAACCGGCATGTCCTAGAACCAACATTTCGAAGACATGGTACATCTGCGGCCCATTCCTCTCACTGGGAGGAGGCATTAATAATATTATATTATTGTTCGCATGTCCAGGCCTTATCTAATCTGCCCGCAGTTCAGGGCAGCCCTGTCCCCTGCAGCGAGGCTCAGCTTAACAAACAAGCAATTGTTACGTCGCATGACGTGAGTCGTGACGACCGTATCCACTGTTATGTCACGAAATACACACTGTAATATGCATTTACCTAACTTACGACAAAACACTTGAACTTTCGACCTTAATGATAAAGCAACAACGTTCTTAATACGTTAGAAGAAGTGCTGTTGAAATTTGAGACTGCTAAATGCACGGAATGTTTGTTTAGATATGTAGGTAATAATTGGGAAAGAATTTTGAACTTGTTAGTACTATAGATTTGGGTCGAAAATGTTAAATAATGGCGGTATAGCCTGATATAGGTAATATTTGAAGGTTGACTCAATCAAAGTACTTAATTCCTTGAATAAATCATGTCTTTCAGTTTCAACAATCTTCTGCTACAAACACAATTAAATTACCTTGAGTACTGGTAGTTAAACAATATTTAAATTAGACTGTTAAATCTTGTCAACCTCACCAAAACGTGGTTCTCCTACAGCTTCGAAAACCCCCTAGCAGTCTTCGACCTAATTCTGATAAGCCAAAAACAAATTAAAATTCAAAATTATTTCATAACTTTATAAATGTGCTTGTTTAAAAACATATACACAAGTTCTGCAAACCTTTAAATCTGTTATAAAAATATCCCAAGTCTAATACGGTAAGCTGTTGTCAATTAAAGTATTATTCGACTAAAGAGTAATTAATCAAAGCTTCTAGAAACTTGAGTTAAGCGAGCTTAAACTACGCGACGGCACCATACTTGACAGATAAAAATACAAATAGATCCCTATCTATTAGTTACTGGCGATCGACGGTCCCAATAACCGTCACTATCTATAGTTAATCTAATCGATCGATTTCTTTATTGTCTTTGCTTGGTGAAAGTCTTGTTTGTCCTGCAAAACGAGAGAGGATGTTTTTAGAAGTTGTGATTTAAAGATCTTTTTTTTTTATATCAATACCGAAAATCAACAATAGCTTGCTGTCCTTTTCATATTTTTTTACTACAAAATGGATTGTGTGTATGATTTTTAAGCAAAAGTTTTAGTACCTAATTTTAAATAAGTTATTGTTAATGTCCCAGTTTCTACTGCTATGTACTCGTAGGTACCTAGAAAGTGTTATAAGTAGGTACACAAACGATTTGCGAAAAACAAAAAAAAAATTTTGGCACCCAAGGCTAATCGTAACCTTTAAAATGAATTAAGTGACATAATTTGTTATGGTATGCATAGTCCCTAGTTTACCAATAATCCTAAAGACATTACATTATTTTCGCTTCCGATGACAAACGGACGAATAAAGTTAACTCCCATACACGTGTAAATAGCGAAAACGACAAATGGCACATCCCACACATGTCAATACAACTTTATTTACGGACAACAAATAGGGAGAAACAAAAAAGTAACCCAAATACCGGGATTTCGGTCGAAGCGCCTCGGGCAACTCTACCGATCACACCCGAAGTTTATCGATCTACGTTCGTGACACGGGAACTGCGAGTAGCCCGGACTAACTTTGATCCGGGATCTTCGATAAACAGCAACTTTGAAGACATTGTTGTTTACTACTAGTGAGCATCTAACAACTTACAAGTGACTGGAATCTTATTGCCTTTTAGGTCACGTTGCTGCGTTGAATATTTAATCAAACCTTTTTAGGGATACTTAGTCGTTTTACACCTGGCACTTCCCATCACTACGGTCAATACAGTTCTTATAATATAAAACTATTATTCATACTACAAATAAACAGCTAAGACATACCTAGTTATAGTTAATAAATCGTAAAAGTATCTAAGAACCTAATGTTATTTATTGACGATGTATCAAAAAGAACTTCTTATTTCTATGCCGAAAACTCACTGAAAGTATGAGTGACGTAGTAATTTAATTAAAATTAAAATTTAATTCTGTTAGGACCACAGCTACAATGAATGTAATGATATCTTCCACAGTATTCATAAAAAACATCTTGTAGTATTCTTGTTGATAGTTCCTTAGACAATGAACATAGAATCCTACACGAGAAACTATAGGTAAACATTTCAGGCACTAGCCCCAGAGGCAAAGCGACAGCATGGATTCCAACTAATACAAAAATGCATTGCATTATATTGGTTTCGCGGGGCAACGAATACTCGTTCCACATATCTCCAATATTATTGAGACGGAGATTCTCTTTTCAAATATATAAAGGCAAGATATTTTTGTGACAAATAATCATTCTAAGAATACACCTAAGAAAGCAAGAATGAAATTGAACCTAGGGAAGTAGGAAAATAGTTGAATAAACGGTAATTATCTGTATAATCATTATCACCAATTTAACCAACTCCGACTAAATATCAGTACGATACATGAAACAACTGCCATCAGAACTAAATATCTACTTAGTTTTTAGTTTTAGTTGTTTATAAAAGTTTAAGAAGACTATATCAATCCTGGTTAAAAAGTTTTAGAAGATTAATATCAAATCACGGAATTAAAAGGCATATCCACGTTAGATTTCGTTTTACGTCATTTGTAACGTAAAAACTCTACATATTCCGACCCCTAATAAATACAGAGTGATTGTTCAGCGTGGTTTTTAAGTACATATCAACGTTTTCTCTAGGCATTGTACTCGAAAACAATATATTTTTATCTTATTTTATTATGACATAACAGATAAGATTTTCTTAAATTACAGCTGCATTTTTCACTGTGATAAAACTCACGACGAATCTAGAAGGTAAAAGGTTTTGATAAAATTGTAGAGCGTAATAAATTTAAGGGCCCTTGCTTATGCACTGAGGGATAAATGCAATTTTTTATGAGAGATTTTATAAAAATCTACCTCTTAACATCTTCTTTTTTACTCATAAATTTATACTGTTTATTACGTTTTCTAAGCAATGATGTTGGGTGTTTTCCGCTCTTTCTTGTCATTTGTAGCATATGTCACTCAGGAATAATGTAGGTAACTTTCTATTGGTGAAAGAATTTTTCAAATCTGTCCAGTACTTTCAGAGCCTATTCGATGCAAACAAACAATCAAATCTTTCTTCTTTATAATATTAGTTTAAATTATATGATATTTTATTTTGTGATGGAGGCATGCATGTTTGTATCCTGCCTGAGATCGATCTTTGAATCGTCGATCCCACAAAGCCTAAAGACCAGGGTCTATAACCAGTGCGTCCTACACGTGATGACTTACGGAGCCGAAACGTGGACACTCACTATTGGACTGGTCCACAAATTCAAGGTCGCTCAGCGTGCAATGGAGAGAGCAATGCTCGGAGTTTCTTTGGTGGATAGAATTCGTAACGAAGTCATTCGCCAAAGAACTAAAGTCACCGACGGAGCGACGATTTAAAGAAGGTGGCTGGCAGCGGATGGATGCGAGCTGGCCAAGACCGGGATGGTTGGCGCTCTTTGGGGGAGCCCTACGTTCAGCAGTGGACGGCAATAGGCTGACATGATGATGATGATGATGAGATAATAAGCATTATTTTATATTAAAGTATAATCAAAGACAACTAGTAAATTACTTTAAGTTAACATTGCAACACATCTACTGTTAAATGTATTCCTTTAATATGTAAATCAAAAACCTTTACAAGATCGGCAATGCCTTTACTTTCAACTTGTATTCAAGAGGTGAGTATTTACTGTTTAGGTAATGTATCTGATGGAAAGGTTTTTTTTGGGTAAAGTATATAACGTTTTTGCTTGATAAGGGTGAGTTCAATGGCATTAAGAGAAACGGGCAATCGGAAACATGGATTAAATTTGGCAGCTTTATAGAACCAAAAGGAAGTTACAGTTTATTTTTCTAAATTAAAAGCGAAGGCTGTGGGCGTTGGTATAGCTAGGGAGAGGGGGCCGGGCCCACCCTAGACTGAGTAGTTAGGGACCAGGGGGTCTAGACAATGTCACATTTTAATCATCGATAACGATGTTAGATATCCGAAATGTATGGAATTGGCAATTGGAAACTGGAATCTTCTTTTTCCTTTACCGATGAAAATAACATACTATCACGCCTGTATTCCCCAAAGGGTTAGGCAGAGGTGTACTAATGTATGTACACCCACATTCGCCGGTATATTTAGGTCCCATGTAATAGGGGGCGAGCCTATTGCCAGAATTTCATAGATAAGCCCAATAGCTCGACTTGGGGATCGAACCCAGGACCTCTAGCGTAGCAGTCGCACTAAGGACCACAGACTAATGAGGCAGTCAACAAAGAAATAAGGAACAATATGATAATATTTTAATTATGATCCTGTAGATGCCTACAGGAATCTCAGAAAACTTCTTATCCAAGTTGATTATGTAATAGAAACTGAGAAGAAAATTTTATGCAACATATAAATACTTCTCTTTGTTCGTCTGTATCTTGGATTACGACTACATACGAACTTCACTTAAAAAGTTTGAAGAGATAAAAGTTTTGTAGTTAAATCCTTTTAGTACCTGCTCGGCGTAAACAGGCCGCGCCCACGCTATGCTTTGTTCCGAAATTATTCGTTTCAAGCTAACTTAAACTTGCGAAAAGTTCATTATCATGTTAGTCTAATGATAGCTCAGTGATACCCAAGTAATTATGATCTGGCAATTTAATATCCAACTAACACCTCTACCTTTTTGATGTCATGTGGGTATTGAAAGTTAATTATCATGAACTTAAAAAGGAAAACATCTTGAGGAAATATGCATGCCTGAGAGATTGAAATTGAAATGTAGGTATTAGATGGAACAGCGAAATATTAAAAGTTTGTTTTTATTCATTAAAAGGTTTTGTTCATGATGTTATTAATACAGTTCTGCAAGACAGTTGTATAATGAGTTGTTGATGATGATGATGTCTGATTTGTCAGGTTTCTTATATCGAGCAATCCTTTTAAAAGCTTATTAATAACGGAACTTTATTTAACTCTCTTCATGCACATAAAAATCATAGTCTACACTACATCTCATTGTGGCTAGTCTACTCTGTATTAACCGCCAGAAATGAATGAGAATCGTAATACATTAGTCCCCAGTCCCCTGGGTCCTGTCAAAAGTCATGTGGATAAAGTCGCCAGATAGTGTATTTAAACATAATGTCACATAATTTTCTTTCAGACCAATCCAATGAAGTTTATTTTTTAATAGACGAGCGGTAAAACACGATTATCTCTGTCGTCGCCGATAAAGCGGTTCGGGGCGCTTTAAAGCACTCCGCTGAAACATAAACATTGATCTCCCTCACATTTACGTGCGTTACGAAAATATTGCAACCGTTTTTTTTTAAAGCAACCATAAAGAGAACCATGATCATGAATAATAAGGGCCATTATGGCCTTTTGTAATCCTGAAACAAACAAGGCTTTAATAGAAGACGCTTAAGTACCAATCGAGATGCTTTTGGCCTTAATAAGTTCAGAGAAAGGATAACGAATTTGATGGTTCCATGTCTGGTGCAATCTTTTAAGTGAGTTAAATTAAGTATTGCAAGTCATAGCGCCATCATAACGTCATGTCGCCTGGATTAGATATGGTGGACGTTTACCCATTAAAAGCACACATTGACCGTAATCTATACTACCTAATATTATAAAAAGGTAAAGTTTGTGAGTTTGTGACGTTGTAGGGCTCAACCTGGGAATCGAACCCAAGATCTCTAGTCGTCCTTAGGACCACAGTCAGTTCTACACAAAGTAAGATTAAATTAAGATGAGTATTTAAAACACTAAAAAATCTTCTTATCCGAAAGTATTCGAGGTATCTGCGTTGTAAACATTCAAATCGCGAAACAACAACAAATATACGAAAATCAATAGGTAGGTACGTCCGCTTCCCATCAACAGTAACCAATTAAACATTAGTAAATTAATCGGCATTGTGACGAGTAAACGCGACTGTCATACAAATAAGCTCCATTTCACAATTGCCGGTTACTGGCTGAACGGAATTGGGCAGATTTTGCATTGCGATAAAACACAATGTCGTATTCAGGAATTCACTGAACAAACAAAAGTTTAAACTATTTATAGACCATTTTTCAGTTTCAATTTCAACACAAAGGAAAAGGAATTCCAAAATGGCTTTGTTGTTGTTTTTTAACTTTGTGTTTTGCACTCTGAGATTGGTATTGATGACAATTCCGTGCAGAAGTTCCGTTGTTGTCTGACTCGGATAATCTCAAAATACGTCTTATTGTAACGTTAAAAACAAAGGTGTCACTTTCCACCTAGTATTCGACAAAGACGTGTAAATATACCTCAAGTTCTTCGCGTTATTTTATTAAGAAACTTTCATTCTATAACTTCAGAATTGTTTATTTTTGTCATTTTTACCAAATTTCGTCAGTCCTTTTGCATTTCAGTGCTATTAACCACTGAGGGTATAATTGAAATAGCAGATTTGGACTTCTGTGAGCAGATGAATGAAATATATTTTTACTGCACATAGCTATTTTACATAGAGCAGCAGCTGCAGCACTATTAGTACCACAGTACTTATTATCTCAATGAGATCGAGCTAATTACATTACAATGTAAATTTTACGGGGCTTTATTGTACCGGATTTAACGTTATAATTATTTTGGAGGAACGGTCAGAAATTAATAACGAGGTTATCGTGGGAGGATGCTTGTGATTCTGGTTGGCAATTTGTAAAACGATTACTTATTGTTCTGTACGGAATATTAAACAACATTATTATTTCTAATGCCTTTTCTTACGAGGGTTATTTTTTTTGTTTTGTTTAAAACAATCCTTATTATTGAATTCTATGGGTTTAGATTCGATCTACAACCTAACCAGATTTTCAGGTTGTGAACGATAGCTTGCGAGCGATAGGCGCGTGAAATGAATGAATGTTATCTCTATTGAAGTAAGAAATGTTCAATCTCTAAATTGCGTTTTGTCCAATGAGTGTGGCGGAAGGC
The DNA here is from genome assembly GCA_958496365.1 of Subacronicta megacephala. Lineage (NCBI taxonomy): Eukaryota > Metazoa > Arthropoda > Insecta > Lepidoptera > Noctuidae > Subacronicta > Subacronicta megacephala. The sequence goes on from OY292521.1 coordinate 12,413,261, forward strand.
GGAGGCTCAAGGCAACTCCTTTGGTGTTGCAGCGCTAAAGCTTCCTCATGAATCACTGTCTATTGCATCAAAATCCGTTCAGTAGTGTTTGAGTTTATAGCTTACAAACAGATAGACAGACGCGGCAGGGGACTTTGCTTTATGATATGAAGTAATTATCCCCTAAATATTTCATTGGTTTTAATTACATATGTCATGGACTACATTATTTGTTTTTTCTCATCGTAATGTTTAATTGTTTCAGTCAAGAACTCGGATTCTCTGGGCACCCATCTTCGGCGGCTGGCTCGTGAGGCGGAATCTAAACTGCACGAGGTGACAGGCTGTGCTCCGGACAGGACTTGCAGAGAGGATGCGTGTACCAGGTACCTACTTTACTTAAATTTTATAACATACATAGTAGCTGTAGCCCGCGGTACAACAAAGGACAAAATACAACATAACATACCATTATAAAAGGACTATTTACACTTTCTTTTTTATTATTATTGTATCCTATGTCCTACCTTAAGATGCAATCTATCTCCTTGTCAAATTTTATCGAAATATGTTGAGTGGTTTAGACGTGAAAAGGTAACAGACAAACAGAGTTTCAGAACCGAAAAGTAGCAGGTGATTACAGATTATGCTATATGAAGCCTCGCTCTGCCATCGTATTCTACTTAAATATGCCATCGTATTTTTTTAATGTCAATTGATGGGCGGTCAGAGTCCAGATTGGTCTAGACTTAGTTCGACCCATTTGATTGGACTATATTGATGCAAATTATTCTTCATAAATATTAAGCCGGGTCCAGACATGTATCACTTGACCGATCCGATCACCGTATCCCTATCAAGCTCCGTATCTAGTGGTGGACGCTTTTATTTTACTCCGACGAAATGGGTCGGGCCGTATCGCTCGTATCAGAGCGTATCATGATCGCGTATCATGACCCATCCAAATAGGCGATAATGATACGCATCGGCGATTCGGATACGGTGATCGGAAAGGGCAAGTGATACATATTTGAACTCGCCTTGATGTGACATTTCATTATTGCACATAACAATTGATGTAACCTTCACCTCCAATTGGCAAAGAAACTAGTATTTTATCAACAACACAATTGCCTAAGTATTCTGTGCCCAGATTCCAATACTTACCTATTTACTGAAAAAATCGATCACGTTTATCAGGAATAAAGTACTTGTGTAGAAATATATTATGTATTATATAAAGAGGGATTTCCTAATGCATATTTATTTAAGTATGTTTAGGCATAACTGTAACCAACTGTAACCCTACCTTGTTTACAAATAAGGCATTCTGAATTTCTGATTCTGAACTTATTTGTTTATTACTTAACCGATTTTAATAACATTTTTCTGCTTCAGACTATTCAGATATTCATAATCATATTCATATATTTATTGCATTCCATAATATACACATACAGGTGGTTAGTTTAATAAATAGATATAATTATGGACCCTGTCTTAAATTAAATTTTCTTTTGTAACCTAGCATCAGTAGGAATGAGCTTTCTTAATAAATCCGTATTTGCTCAACCCACGTTGCGTACTTATATATAGGTTTCGACGAAAGTCCTAGGTAGCCTGTTTACAGCAAAAGCGATGTATACCTACTCAGATGCAGTGTAAGTTCCAATCTATATCTGAAACAAATTCACCAGCTACTGTTTTGCGATTGACGTTTGAGCTGAACCAATTGTGAAGAATTTCTGGCGCGGAAACGTTACAAACGAACAGTTGTAGTATCAGTAGCAGGCATCTAGTATCTCGCTGGCATGTCTTCATGCCAGCATTAATGGGTCGGCATGACCGGGGAAGTACTACCCTCCCACAGAATATCGAAGTCAAGTAACAGTATGTTTCATACTGTTGCGTTTCGTACAGTTAGTGTGGAGCGCTGGAAGCCCAATTCCTCTGTCAGTCCCAATCCTTCTTCTTTTATCCTTTCTCTTAAATAGGCTCGGCAACGCATCTGCAACCTCTTTGGTTATGCAGATGCCCATGGGCAGTGATGACTGCTTACCATCAGGTAGCTCGCTTGCTCGTTCGCCAAGTTATCCCATAAAAAAAAAGTTGGTTTGTTTGTTGTTTTCACATTATTAGTTTGAGATTTCAACCAATCGTAGTAACAATTAAGTACAAAGAACCTCATGCTAACATAATTTTCTTTAAGACATTGAAATACTGAGGAGTTCAAAGTAATGCATGAGAATATTAATCAACTTGTTAGAATTTACTAGTTAAACAACTTTGGAGAGTCAAGTCGAGTATTCGTTCAACATCGTTCGTAATTTTGAAAGCTAATCGACATTCCCTAAGTTTTGAAAGGTTTTAAGACAAATTTGTTGTTGTAGTGCTTAAAGCTGTCAAGTAAGCTGGTAATATTGGATTCAGTTATTTACAGTTATGGAGAAATACTTCGTATAACCCGTACTTATAGGTACAGTGCGTGTATTAATAGTTTCATTTTTATATTTTAATAGCTAAACCTGGCAACGCGATATTTATTCAAATGCAAATCTTTATTGCTTATGTAGAAAGGTTCTTACAAAATATTAGTAAGAACCTTCTACAGAGTATTAGTTACTTAATAAAAAAAGATTAGACGTTACAAATGGAAATGGAGATTCATTTTTGTATAATAAATGTAATATTTAATTTATTTTTTTCTATAATAACGCAAACTTTTTTACAGATCATCAGCTGCTAGTCAAGCGGCAGGCACTACAGGATGCGCAGGCGGCACTGGTTCCGAGAAAGATAAGCAGGCACAACATTGGGAAAGAAGAGTACGAACACTAAAGTAAGTAATTTCCTAATCTCTTTCTTTTTTCACAAAGACCCTTGATTCCTTACAAGGAAGAGAAAGACTGCAATACTTAGCAACCTTAAATGGCAGTGGGCGGGGCATTTAGCTTAGTAGAACTGATGGTCACTGGGCTAAAGAGCTTCTCGAGTGGAGACCTCGCATCGGAAAACAGTTTAGTACAGCCTCCAATCTAACGAGATTGACAGACGACCTGGTAAAGGTCACTAGGAGTTTTTGAATGCAGGCAGCATAATTATAATCGGTCCTTGTAAGAATCTATGGCGGAGGCCTTTGTTCAGCAACGGATGTCCTTTAGCTGATAATATAATTATGATGATGATGAAATGAAAAGAGTTTTTTTTATTATGAGGAGTTTTTGACGTATGATATGGTAGGTATTATATCCTTAATGACACAGCCTAGTACTTACGTACAAGATCGTCTGCGGAAAAATGTTATTGGGTTATTTTTATTACATTCTCAATAGCTGCTCGGATTAAGAACGTGTGCCCGGTTATTGGCAATGCTCGTTTCCCATTACATGGGACAAAACCATACCGACAAACTAAGGGTGAATATCCGTACACCTCTGCCGGACCCTTGGGCTTCATATTATATTGTGATGTTGTTTACATATTATGACAATTATTATTTGCGTCACTAAAATAAACTTAGTTTATGTCAATAAATAAATAAATCATTTCAAAATCAAAATGATTTTCTGACTTATCTCAAGTGAAATGATCTCAAAGAAACCTTGTAACAGATTTTCCGAACTCGATTGAAGATAAATGTGTGATAAATCATTTGATTACATCATTGCACTATGAAAGAAAGCATTCATTGTGTTTATCTGTATGTCTGAAGTTATCTCTTGAATCACGGTAGATGTGACTGAGTCACTTCTGTGAGTGTACCTATACTCACGTGATGATAACAGTATCATAGACTTAAGAATCTAAAACATATTAACATCATAGGATGATAATATGTATATGTATATGTTGTCGATTCCTTAAGTCTTAACATAACATACCATCACGCCTGTATTCCTCAAAGGGTTAGGCAGAGGTGTACTTAATGTACACCGTCAGTTCGCCGGTATGTTTAGGGGGTCAGCCTACTATTTATATAAAAATCATGTAAATATAAAATATTATCATCATCATAATATTATCTTCTGCAGACGTCTAGTCCAGGGTTGGCAGCAGACGCGAGTACCACCGGCGCCACCGCCGCCGGACCTGGAGGTGTGCGGCGCTCATGCTGTCACTGTGCGACTCAAGGACACCAAAGCCAACCAGCCCGTACCCAAGGACCAGCCTGTCATCACAAAATATAAAGGTAGGGTTCTCGATAGATTGGATATTCGTTGTAGTAATTTTAAACACGGGAATTCTTCCGCGTAGGTAATAATATAAAAGCATAATATTTTAATATTTTTCTGTCCCTCTCTGTGTCTACATATCCCTCTCTCTTTCCGTCTCCCTCGCGCTTTCGCTCTCTCAGTCCCTACCCATGCTTATCATTATAGTTCTGAGACGGATACTAACCAACTCTCCCTATTAATCCCATATACAGTTACTTTTTGTGTGAAAAAAAAAACATTGGCTCGGCGCGCGCCTACGTATTCAATCACAGCACCACAACATGCCCTTGCGCATGATTGCCGACCAGTTTTTTTATTCTACGCAAAAGTGACGTCTAGTTAAATTATTTTTACAACTACCTGAATGTAGATTTTTTCTCAACCTTTGTAAGATTCACTCACGATCTAGTCGACAAGCCTTTGTACTCCGCATTTTATTTTTACATTTTACCAATTATACAAGTATTATACCACAAGTTTAGGGTTTTATTTACATCAAGATAAGACTCTCAAATGTCTCACAAGCAGACATAATTTGGCGACCGCGACAGGACAAGAATTCGATATGAACACTTTCTGCAAATCATCACTGGATTGAACCGTCAGGATCCGGCGGCTAAGCTGAAGCAGGACTTAGTCACGACCACGGCAGCAATCTTCCACAGAGATAAGTGTCCTAATCCTTTTTTATCCCATACAAATCATTCAAACATCACATTCACCTAATGCATCCATCAACATAATTATCCATTTTCAACTCATTTTATTGCCTCCACAGTGCAAACAAGGCCACCAACGGCCAAAATAATCGTTATTCACCAAATAATAACGATATCAATCATCTAAATCAACCTTTTTTCTTCTATGTTGTAAATTCAACTAAGGGTACAAAGGTCATTCATTTAACCTCATTGCAATTCAACGGAAATTTACAACAACTAACACATTATACGTTGCCTTTCACTACTTCAAACAATTTTGATTGTATTTAACCCGTATTAACTTCATAGTTACATTTTGTAGACAAATTATAAAACAATATTAATTATCTAACTTCTTTAGTCAGATGCAAGTGTCAATTCATATTGTTGAGTCAATTAACCGCAATATTGTTTATCCAACAAGTGTCAATATTCATTTTATTTGAAAATAACAACATTTTCTATAATTCAATAATATCAACTTGCCTACATATTTAATAGTGTTACCATTTTATTAGGCCATTTCATTAAAAATCATTAATAGCCACTACAGCTGCTCAAAGTAGTTATTTCCTATTTTTCACCCGTTTTGCCAAAATTTCCAGGATTGGCAAGAGAATACGGCCTGCAGCTTCTGAGCTCCGGTGCGAAACCGGTTTCTTCGCCTCAGGTGTCGCCGGACGGACGGGAGTGAGATAAGACAACAGTTACTATTGTAAACAATGTGCAGCTAAGTGGGCCAGTTTTTATTTGTTTTATAGTATAGATACTGTTTTGGTTTTAGTAGTTACATAACATCAATTTTATCACAATGGCTACTGAATTAGATAAACATAATAGTGTTAAGTATAAGGAGTTATGCTTAAGGCGCAGTTCTATTAAGGGGCAAATAACTAAGTTCAAAAATTATTTATCAACATTAGAATCAATGCAACTATCTAGCATTCAGCTCGTGGAGTTATCATTAAAATTAAGTAAGTTTGAAGGTTTGTCCACTAAGTTCGATGACCTTCAAACTCAAATTGAAGTTATCAATCATAAAGGTTTAGACTCAGAGATTGATGAACGTGATGGCATCGAGTGCGATATTATTTCATGTATAGCTACAGCTAAAAATTTAATTGAAGACGCGAACAATCAATCCGAAGCTCGTCGTAGATCTTCAGCGTTCTCATGCCATCATCATCATCATACTGATCATGTTGGTTTCAAGTTGCCGCGAATCGAGATTGCCAAGTTTGACGGAGCATATTTTCGCTGGCTCGAGTTTCGAGATACTTTTCAAGCGTTAGTACATAACAATGAACGTATTTCAGACATTCACAAATTTCACTACTTGTTGTCGTATCTCGAAGGTGACGCGGCGCGTATAATTTCAAATCTCGAAGTTTCATCGTCAAATTATAAGGAGGCGTGGTCGTTACTCTGTGATCGATACGACAACAAGAGGTTGTTGATTAATTATCATTTGTCAGAATTATTTAATATGAAACCTATAACAAACGAATCCGAACGTTCATTGCGGTATCTTGCTGACCACGTAACTAAGAATTTGCGAGCGCTTGCTAATTTGGGGCAACCCACCGATAAGTGGGACGTTTTAATCGTCTTTATGATGTCATCTAAGTTGGATAGCCATAGTTTAATGAAGTGGGAAGAATTACGTAATTCATTCGATGACGTTCCAAACTTAGCTCAGTTTCATAAATTTTTAACAGACCGTGCTAGTATTTTAGAAGCTTTAAATCGTAGTAAATCTGATAGTAATAAAATGATAAAAGGTGCGTCACGACCTACCCAGAGTTCTGCTCATCAAAATACATATTCAAACAAAAGGCAACATTACAACAATTTCAATAATAAACAACACGTTAAATCATTTATTACAAATCAACCACAACATATACAAAATAATATTCGTTGTATTATTTGTAACAATTCACATAGAATTTTCTCATGTCCTACGTTTAAGAACAAAAGTGTTACTGAGAGATGGGCTGACGTTAAGAAGTATAATTTGTGTGCCAACTGTTTAAGACTCGGCCATCAAGCAACTGAATGTTCCTTAGGACCTTGCATTTTTAAGGAATGTAAGGAGCGCCATAATTCTCTTCTTCATCAATCACTTGGTGAATCATCCACAAATTCCGCTGAAGTGTTATCTGCGTTCTCGAAGCAATACACATATAATCAGGTATTTTTATCCACCGTTGTCGTCGAAGTGTCGAACCCGTTGACTAATGTTACCGTGAGGGCTCGTGCGCTACTAGACTGCGGCAGCCAGTGTTCACTTATGTCGAGTAACCTGAAACATACATTACAATTAAAACCTAACTACATCAAGGAAACAAAGATAATTGGAATAGGGAATAGTGTGTGTAATAAAGTTACAGAAAGTTGCGAAATAACACTTAATTCATTGAACAATCCGTACAACGTTACCTTATCCTGTTTAGTGCTCGAAGAGTTGACAGGCCAGTTACCTAAGGCTCCTATAAACATTAAACATTTTACATTACCTGATAACATAAAATTGGCTGACCCTAACTTTAACATACCAGCAAAGGTTGACGTTATCCTTGGGGCGGACATATTTTGGGATGTTGTAGGTACGGAACAGTATTCATTGGGTCCCAAGAACCCAAAATTAATAAACTCAAAATTCGGCTGGCTAGTGGCTGGTCCCATGTATTTTAGTTGTTCGAAATACATTCAGTGTAATCATTCAACAACTTCAAATCATTCAACAATTTCAAATCAAGTTTACCATTCAGATTCAATAACCAATATTGATAAGAATTTAATAAAGTTTTGGGAAGTCGAAGAGCTTTCTCCAAAATCCAATTTCACTCCAAGTGAAAGGTTATGTGAAGATCACTTCATTACTAACACCACACGCTTAAGTTCAGGCAGATTTTGCGTTAAACTACCTTTGGTTGACAGTCCTCACACTTTAGGAGATTCATATAGTTTAGCCAAAAAACGATTACTTAGTCAAGAAAAACGGTTCCGAAAAAAACCTGAACTTAAACGACAATACACTGAATTCATAAAAGAATATGCTGATCTAGGTCATTTATCTGAATCGCATGTCTCAAATCCCATTCCAGGTTATTTTTTACCGCATCATGCAGTATTTCGAGAGGACAGTGAATCCACCAAAATACGAGTAGTTTTTGACGGCTCTGCCACCTCCTCTTCCGGCCGCTCACTTAACGATCTGCTTATGGTTGGACCAAACGTCCAAGACTCTCTTTTCTCTATTTTGATCAGGGCTAGGCAATACAAATATTTACTCACTGGCGATATTGAAAAGATGTATCGCCAGATTGAAGTGCACAATAACGACCGAAACCTTCAATTGATCCTATGGAGAGAAGACGAGTCACAACCCATTAAAACATTTAAATTAAATACCGTCACTTATGGTACAGCAAGTGCGAGTTATTTGAGTACGCGTTGTTTATGGCAAGTCGGAGAGGAGTGTGGAGATGACCTTATTAAATCAATAATTCAAAAGGACTTCTACGTTGATGATCTTATCACTGGCTCAAACAGCGAAGACGAGTTGCGTCATATAAAACAATCAGTTTCACACGCTTTAAATGCAGCTTGCTTTCCTTTACGCAAATACAAAAGCAATTTAAGTTCCATTTTACATGATCAACCAAATCAAAAGGATAAACTTATAATCAGCGAGTCGTCAAATACACTCGGGTTAGGGTGGAATCCTGCCAATGATCACTTACACTTTCCAGTTAAATCATTTTCTTCTTCTACAATTTCTACTAAACGTCTAATCATGTCAAATTCATTAAAAATATTCGACCCCCTGGGTTTATTAAGTCCATGCATTATTGTACCCAGAATGATGTTACAAAAGCTATGGCTTCTTAAATTAGATTGGGATGATCCCGTTCCCCAAGATATTGAAGAGTCTTGGAATGATTTTTCCAATGGTTTACCCCATCTTAGTAATCTTCAAGTCCCCAGACTTGTAATTTGCGATCATGCTAAGTACATCGAATTACATTCATTTTGTGATGCATCGCTATGTGCTTACGGTGCTTGCATTTATATAAAATCTACCAATAACAATAATGATGTGAGTATCCAGCTCTTATGTTCAAAATCAAAGGTTTCTCCGCTAAAGCCAATGACTGTTCCTCGCTTGGAACTCTGCGCTGCTTTGCTTGCTTCAAGATTAACCAAAAGTGTATGTGATGCTATACGATACAAACCTTCTCGCATAGTCCATTGGTGTGACAGCAGCGTAGTCCTTGCCTGGATCCACAGCGCACCTAGAACATTAAAAACATTTGTAGCAAATCGCATTGGGGAAATTACAGAGCTAACAACACCTACTTCATGGAGATACGTACCCACTTCAGAAAACCCAGCTGATCTCATTTCTAGGGGTGTCAGTCCAGGTCAATTGCCAGAGATGGATTTGTGGTGGCATGGCCCAAAGTTTCTATCAGAAGACGAATCACATTGGCCTATCTTAAATTCTAATAATATTGTAGATAAAAATAACTTACCTGAAGTTAAAACCAATTTATGTAGTGTCATTGAACCATTAATAAATTTTTCATCTTATTCTTCATTTACCAAACTCCAACGCATAATTGCTTTTGTAAAAAGATTTATTTTTAACATAAAAAATCGTGACTGTAAACTCACAGGTTTTTTCAGTACGGATGAGCTGAATAACTCTTTTCATTGTCTTTGCTTTATGGCCCAACAAGAATCATTTTTAATTGATTACAAGTTTTTAAAACAGAACAAACCTTTACCGAGTAGATCTAAAATTTTAACATTATCACCGTTCATTGATGATAATGATTTAATAAGAGTTGGTGGCAGAATCCAATCTTCTGATTTTAATTTTGAGAAGAAGCATCAAATTCTTCTCGATTCATCTCACACTTTAACAAAATTATTTTTTCAAAGCGAACATATTCGTCAGATGCATGCTGGTCCACAACTTTTGTTAGCCACGGTTCGCGAAAGAATTTGGCCAATAAATGGTCGACATCTTGCTCGTCGCACGGTACGCAATTGCGTGACATGCAGGCGTTTCCAGGGCAAGACCCTACAACCCAAAATGGGAAATCTTCCGGCACAGCGCGTAACCATTAACTTTCCTTTCTTTTCAGTTGGGCTAGACTATGCTGGACCATTTTTTATTATTAACCGTAAGGGGCGAGGAGCAAGAGTAACCAAATGTTATCTGTGCCTATTTATTTGCATGCGTTACAAATGTATACATTTAGAGGCAGTAACCAGTCTTTCCAAGGATGACTTCATAATGACGTTGAGACGATTTATTGCCCGACGCGGAAAACCAGCGGAGATATTCTCCGACAACGGTCGCAATTTTGTCGCGGCGGCTAAGGAATTAGGCACATTTTTAAAAACAAATAATCACTTGCTTTCTGACTTCGCTGCACAGGAAGGCGTCAAATTTCATTTTATTCCCGCTTACTCCCCTCACTTCGGCGGCATCTGGGAATCGGGCATCAAATCCGCCAAACATCATATTAAACGTGTTGTAGGCAATCTTCACCTGACTTTTGAAGAATTGCAGACTTTGTTTGCGCAAGTGGAGGCAATATTAAATAGCCGTCCCTTGTGTCCCATGTCCTCCAATCCTAACGATGTCCTTTCCCTCTCCCCAGGACATTTTCTCATCGGAAGAGCGCTGACTACGTTTC